>MU277230.1:39745-197334 GCA_022160305.1 Artomyces pyxidatus | reverse complement strand
CGTGTGCGTGAGCTGTACCTCGGATGTCCTCTGATGTTTGGCATGGATGCGATCGACACATTCGTCGTGGACATCGTAAAACTCTTGAGGCGCAACCCGCCCCGCTCTTGGAGGTCTGGGAGTCTTCAGGCACGGCAGACATCACTCGTTCGTCAAAGATATTCCGAAGACAAATACCACAGCGCCTTCACAAGTTGGACGCGTTCGCATGTGACTTCTTTTCGGATGTCGCTCTGTTTTCCGCCCCCCTCACTTATCTGTGCTTTGTTGAATGCTCCCCAGACGTGTTGGAGATCCTCCGTCGAGTCCCTACTCTTCAACAGTTGACCCTCATCGACGCAGCATCTGATATCGATCTCAATCTCCAATTGCAAGATATCAAACTCCCGAACTTAAGGCATTTAAAAGTCGCAGAAGCAACACTTATCCTCGTGGAACTCATGCCACACCTTCATTTCCCCCCCAACACCGAGCTGGAGCTTCGCTGCGGCAGTGAACCCAAAGAAGAGCACGAAGAGCACATCCTGTCGACTCTGACACAAATATACTCGGCTCAAGTTTCCGTTGCCCTGGCCACAGGACACTCATTCCAAAGTCTACAGATAGTGCTGGACGACCATGACATCGCGTTGATTCTGTATAATCCAATGTCCCCTGGCGGGACATCATCAGTAATCCTGCCACCGAACATGCACCTTTCATTTTTCTGGGGACACGAGCACGGCAATCCAAAAACGCTCATTCCCCGCATCCTCACCGTCATGCCCGCAGTGGAGAAAGTCAGGGTTGTCGACATGAAAGGCGCATACCTGTCCTATGTTCTTAAGAATGTAGACCTAGGGAGCGCGTGTCGAATCAACCTACGTGGTCTTGCAGCCCACGGCTTCGTCAAGGCGATCAACGCTGGCGTCTCCTCTTCACTCCTACCTAGTCTTGAGACTATATCTTTGAAGCACTTCAAATTCGCAGAGCCAGTCGACGAGAAGATCGCAGTCAGGGTCATAATGGACATACCTATGGCATCCCTGACTCACAAGGACGTCGCTGCAGATGAAGGTGTGGATTGGAAGAGCCCTCTGCCGGAGGGACCCTTTGGCCTCCCGTTCTTCGCCGCGGTGCAGCAGGCTATGAAGCGCAGAGCTTCGTCCGGTCATCCTGCACGCTTGGTCATAACGAATTGTTCGTTGACAATGGACATGTTGCAGTCTTTGCGGGATTACTTGGGCCCCGCCCTCGAATGGGACGGGCAGTTGGACGGGGTGGATAGTTATTTTTCTTTACGGTATTAGTTGGCGTGTGTTTCCGAGCGCGATATACCCAGCAGAAGTCGCTATCACGTTTCCCTTTCATTTAAGGAAGGAATTCGCGTCGTCCTTCGTTGCGCACAAGGGCGTCGCAACATGCAGACAAAGTGTTATTCGGAGGAAATTCTTCCCGTAGGGCAGCTCTGTTCAAGACCGGACCTTCCCGGAGAAGACGAGACTCTCCTTGATGAATCTCAGGGAGGCTTGCCGGCCTTCGACCCGCAAGTTGGTTACTTCAACTTGGGGGGAGCTCAAACCGAACAACGCTTGCAAACTAATGTTGAGTCAAGAAATGCTGGAAAGCTACAAAGCAAAAGCGACGCGAAAGGTACCGGATGAGTACAGACTGGTATGTGAGTGTCAGTGACGATGGGATGATGCACAGGTAAGTTATGCAGATAGATGATATAATGCGTTGCCCGGGGTGGCCGTGCTGTCAAGAGAGGTTGATATTGTACACGTACTCGGAGCCGGGTGTCAGGTAGGAAGGAATTGAGCTGTAATAATAAGGAGGAAGTCAACCACTGGGCTTGGACTTGACGATTGCAAAAGGCGAACTCACCGGCCTCCGCGTACATCTGATCGGGTGTGCGCTTGAAGGCCGCAATGCCAATGAGTACGAATCCCACAAGCATCGCAATCTCAAATATGATCCAGAACAAAGCCCATACTGTGAAGACGGCGACTTGTTAGCAGCCAGAGAAGAGATCCGTTGCAAGATTGTGACGCACTGTGCGGCGGAACCCGAGGGTACATGAACGAGAATTGTGTGGCGTCCGAATCATTAGGCTTGCGGAAGAACTTTTCATCGGTGATGTCCCCTGCACGATATGAGCATCTTTACGCCGCAACATCCGGTGATACGCAGAGAGGCTTACAAACGACATATAATATACTTCCAAGAAAATTCAGTATGGAGTTCCGGAAAAAAAATGCTGTGGCTTACTGCAACATGCCCAGGAATAACATATACCACCGTAAGGCCTGGCTATGGTGGAATCATTGGCGAGATACGCACGAACACCTAGGCAATAACGTACCCATGGTCAATGAACCAGAAGCCGATCAGCAATCCTTCGTATGCGAGGATCAATACTATCGTCCTATAGATGTACAGGTCAAGTCGTGAAGAGACTCAATGCAGGCATCCACGCACAGCTTGTCTCTCACGAGCGCCATTGGGGCAATCAACCCCAGTCCCGCCACGAAACTCATTATTTTCGACACCAGGGTGTCGAAGCCCGCCATAATAAACAGTGCACCCAGAATTGACGAGCCAATATAACCAGCAGAGAGGATGCTGGCAGGGTGCCCGCCCTCTACAATCGTGCATCCGCCAAGATACGGGTCTATAGTGATTTTCACGATGGAACCGCCCGTCATTACGGCCTGAAGGAGCGTGGCGAGGGTGCTGTAGGTCAAGGCGAGGGTTCAGAGCGACAGTGAGCAGGAAGACGTACTGCTATAGCATGGCACAGCTCATGCCATCCAATGGCGAACAGTTTGAGTGGCGTTATGACTATGCGTGCTCCAGGGACTGTCCACAGGCCGAACAGCACCACGGCGTAGACGACTATCTGCAGCGCGACTCCGGTGAGACCGTCATTCGACAAGTCTGCCACGATGACTGAGTGCTCACAACGTAAAGCACGGGAACCTTTGATCCCCCCCGAACTGAGCAACGATCTCAGGCTGCTGAGTTGTACGTGCGCACCTGGAAGTGAGTCGGCTTGACGGGGTTTCCATGATATTTGGGTGCAATTGGGGGACGCTCCGACATGTCAGATTGGTGTGTCGATGGTCCACGCTAGGGTGATGGGGGAAGTGTATGAAGAACAAAAGAGAAGGCTGCTTTTGAGCAGCTTGCGTGTCCGTATCGTGCAGGTTCTGGGCCGTTATGGAAAAGCCACGCTGTGCACGGTCGATATACACAGCGAGCTGTGCGTTGGTGCAGCGCCGCCAGCGTCTGCAGATGCCCACTCGCTGCGGTGGAAGACAACCTCGTGTACAACGCATTGCAATTTGCACGAATCCGAGAAACGCTTGGCGAATCCCGAAACGCGACGCAGCACGTGACAGCAATGCGAGACGCGCCGGATCACGTGCACTGTGTATCGCGTCGGAGTTCGAACGACGCGTCGCGTTTGCTCAAAAGGCGCAGGCGCGACTTGTCTCGCTCAACTCCCTCTTTCCCTCTTACCACCTCTTGCCCCCTTTTGACTCCTCCAATCAATCAACTCAACTTACACAATGGTGTGTACTGCCCTTTTACCAGCGCTGATAACTTTGTTGACGCTTGTTTCCAGTCTGGAAAGGGAAAAGCGTACGCTGCTTAGCCACAATACTTCGGTGCTACTTTCTGACTCGTTTACAGAGGAAAGTCTTCCTCTGGCAAGGTCTCCAGCGGCGGAGAGGGAAAGTCTCAGTCCCGCTCCGGCAAGGCTGGTCTCCAGTTCCCCGTCGGTCGTATTCATCGTCTGTTGAAGCGGGGCAACTACGCTCAGCGTGTTGGCGCTGGTGCTCCAGGTGCGCGTCCTCTTCACATTTGATCACATCATAAACTGATGCGACTTGTCGCTATCTAGTGTACCTTGCTGCGGTGCTGGAATATCTTGCTGCCGAGATTCTCGAGCTGGCCGGCAATGCTGCCCGCGATAACAAGAAGCAACGTATCGTCCCCCGTCATCTCCAACTCGCCATCCGTAACGACGAGGAGTGAGTGCATTCACTTATGGAGATCACCCGTCAGATGGCTTACTGACATCTCTAAGATTGAACAAACTCCTCGGCGACGTCGTCATCAGCCAAGGTGGTGTTGTACCCTTCATCAACCCAGAGCTGCTGCCCTCCAAGTCCGCAAAGGGCAAGAAGGAGAGCGCATCCCAGGAAGTGTAGACACCGTTTGTTGTTTGTTTCTGGATCTGTATTACTATCGTCGTTGTTTGATATAATGTCCTACTACCTGGATTACTATTGAAGTCCACCTACACGATTCTTGATCACTACGTTTGAAGTTCATCATACAGTTGCATATTTCACCCATGAATGAACCATTAGTGTTTGTCAAAACGTCGCAGACAGCATAGCAAAGAGCCATAACGCATGGATTCACGATCATAAGTACTTGAAGCTAAGCACACATAAGATCGGCCCCGCCGTAGATAATGTACCTTTGAAGATAATATGCCACTCCTTCCGTCCGTCAGTACTCGAGCCATATAACGAGTAGAGTCCATAGATAGAGTCCGACTAGATACCTTATCTGTTTTACCCAACTACCGCATCTTCCGCATCACTCTCCATCGTTCTCCGCGACAAAGTCGTCAAGCTCTTCCTCTTCTCGTCCACGATACCAGATTGAGGCCGACGGCCTCTATACCCGCCGCCCGCCGACTGCGGTGGCGACGCGGCCCTCGGCGACGACGTGCCATGCACCGAGTTGCGATTGAAGTTCGAGACCATCGCGCTCACGCTCCCGCCACCCCCAGTGCGCGGCGGGCGTCCTCCACGCGGGCTGCGCGGCGCATTGGACCCCGTGCGCGACAGCGACGCGCGACCGGGGTTAATCGGCTGGTCCTCATTCACTGCCGGCGACGTGCTGCGAGAGTCCACCTTGCCCGAGAGCGGCGAGGGCGACGCGGGCTGCACAGGCGAGCGTATGCGCGCGGCGGGGCTGCTGGAGCGGGAGCCCCGGCCCGACACCGATCCGCTGTTCCGGCGCGCTGGAGTCGGCGGGGAGACGACGACCGCGGCAGCGGCGGGCGACGACGCGGGGCCCTCTTCACTCTCTGGAGGAGGCGTAGCAAAGGAAGGGCGTGGAGGTGGGGACACGTCATCAAGGTCGGGCTCCTTGAACTTCGTGGGACGGGGAGGAAGGTCATCCGTCTCCGGAGGCGGCGACTTGAAGCGCGGGCGCGTCGGGACATCCGATTCGGTAAGGGGTGGCGGAGGAGGTACGTATGCTGGAATTGGAGTCGGAGCTACCACGGGTGATGGAGTGTGTTCCTCAGCAGGCTGAATGGCTTCAGGCTTGGCGACGGGTGCGGGAACTGGCGGTGGAGGAGGAACGGCAGCTGGAGCAGCAGCAGAAGGAATTGGAGGGACCGGTGGAGGGACGTTTCCACTCGCCCGCTGAACGGCTAGCCACTCTCGAGCGTCAGCACCGACAGATAACCGACTTCTGCTCATACGCATGTCCACGGGGGCGGTGCGCTTGCGAAGAGGCACTTTGCGCTCGGTCTCATTCTTTTTCTTGGCGATAGTAGGAGGCAATATATCTGAATAATACTTGATGAGGTCGATAAAGAACACTGTGAAACGGATATCAGAGAGGTTCAAACGGCGCAGTGGAAAGAGGTATACTAGCGGGGTGGCGATCTTGGACCGAGACGCCGGTCTCGAACTTAGGCCTCAGGATGGCTGTGGAACAGCGTCAGCGAACGACGGCAGGAATCAGGAGATGATGCACTCACTTCGACCAACAGAGAGAGCAAGCTTAGCCGTGTACACTTCGTCACTTTCTTGGGCCTTCGTCTCATCAATGAGCCTGCATATAATTGGTCAGGCGGCGCAGATCTTGTTGCTCAGGAGCTGCTCACATTCTGAGATGCTTGACCACTGCATCGAGCACATATAGGTGCACTTTGGGGAGTCGCTGCAAAGCTGCTTGAAGGGCTTCTATGTGCTGATGCTCTGAGTTCGGGTCCTGCTCCGCTTTCACAGCAGAGCCGACTGTGGAGGTAAATGGTCAACACTAATTTTGGAACAGCTTGGAAGACAAAACCCTCACCATTTGGGTAGATACGACGGAGATCATCCCAGCCTTCCCAGAGCGCCAAAGGAGGATCCAGCTCTAGCATCCAAAGCTTGACCGTGCTGGCAATGACAGGAGTATCATACTTCTTCACAAGGTCAGATGGAATGGGATCATCTCCATGAACGGCGTTGAGAGATTCTCGAAGATGATGAATCGCAGGAAGGGGAACTTCGTAAATCCAAGCCTTCCGCTTCTCTGAATAGACAACAATGAGTACATGATAATGAGGAGGAGAGAAGGACTAACCTTCATCGTTTGGTAGCTTAGCATACGATTCCGTCAAACCCTCCAGTAGGGCAGTCAGGACAGGAGGAACGAGCTCTTTCTTCTCTTCTCCCGTATGCAGGGCATTCCACCCACCATCCGCCCATCGCCTCAAGTCGATGCCAAACAGGACATCTGATTCGTCGTGCGAGACGCTCTCGTAGACCTGGGGGTGAGGCCGGAAGGGACCCGTCCTATACCGCTCAATCAGCGCCGAAAGATCCGACTCCGGAAGGTACGCCGCGATGTGCGAGTTCGAACGCTCCAACGACGGTTCGAGCGCCTTCGGCAGGTTCGAGAGCGTGCCATGATACTGCAGAAGGACAGTCTTGACAGCGCGCAGGCGATCTGCCTCCCATTTCTGCATGATCTTGAGGGCCTCTTCGATGCGCTCTTCGAGTGCGAGCCTTTGACGATCCAATTTGCGCACCGCGATGCGATAATTCCTGTCCGCGGCGTCCGCTTCGAGGCGAGCGCGTACGTGAGGTGGTTCGCCGTTGGGGTTCGTACTTAGCGCCTTGCTGACCACGTTCAAGAAGTTGTTGGACCGCTTGATGAGGTTGTCCGCGACAGGTGCCAATTTCGTCGGAGACATTGGGGGCTCTAAAAGCTGTCCAGGTGCCGGTGTCCTGCCTAGCTCGAAGGCTTTCTGTCTGAACTGATAGTAAGCCTCGTCCGATGGCTCGAACGAATTTCCGAGCTCGCCGATCCGACGGAGTAGCCCGTCTCGCTCAGTGAGGTCGCGGGCTGCATCCTCGGCTCTATCGAAGCTCCCGCCGAGGCCCTCGACGTTCTCGCTGAGCCAAACGACAAATTCCTCCCCAGTGAAGCAATGATATTCGCCAAGAATAGGGAAGCGAACTGGCCGCAGACGTAGCTCAGACGCTGCGCGGCTCAGGAGATCGGAGATGGCCGATGGAGGGAGTGACAATCCCGCCAGGAGAATGGGGGATGGGGGTTCCGGCGGCATGGGCGACGACGATTTCGGAATCTCGAGCTTCGCAGGAGGTAGTGGGGGAGATAGTGGGGGCGGGGAGACGCTCAGGACAGGTTCCTCGACTGCCCTGCCCTTGCCCTTGTCCAACTTCGGCTCCGTCTGTTCAACTAAAGAATCAAGCTCATTCTGAGGAGCAGCTGTGGCAGTCGCAGTCTTCCGTTGAATATCCTTGAGCCTCTGCGCGATGCGTTCGGAGATGCTCGCCCCTCTTGCGGGCGCCGCGCGATCGCGTGGAGCGAGACGTGGGGAAGTTGTATACTTGTCACTCAGCTCCGCACCTGGCGCAAACTTGGCGCTGCGCGGAAGGTTCGCAACGTGCGCGTAATGAAGAGAGAAAGTGAGCACTCACTCATCGTCGGCCTCGTCAGCCTTGCGTACTTTAGACAGATACTGATTTTTGAGTTTGATGACCTGCGAACGAATTTCGTCAAGTGAGAATATCAGAAGCACGAATGTCACGGACGTCTCCTTGTGAATGCTCGTAGGAACGGATGAAGCCATCAATCATAGTTGACTTGCTGGCTTCCAACCTCTCCTAAATGGAGAAGAGAATGAGGGGCGAGGAAATGAAAGACGCGAAGCAGCGCACCCGGTGCCCTCTCGCCCATTCCTGAAATGGGTCTGCAACCAAAGTATGAAGCTCGTGGGCAATGGCCTTGTGGGCTTCGCCTTGTCGTGCCGTCTCGGCCTGCAGACCACGGAACGCCATGAGGAGCGTGGCCCCATCATCAGCAGTAAACCCGGAGCCTAGATCGAGGCTCGCGTCAAAAGAGGCTTGCATAGATTGGCAAACTGCATACCGGGAGGACCGGTGCCTGCAGTGTGGGTAAGGGCTGCTGCGACGTTGCCTTCAGCATCTGCACGGGCCTACCAATTTGGCTGTCAGTCGGACGAGTAGATGGAAAGTGTAAAAGACGCACGCGTATGAATGCAAGGATCTCGTCGTTTTCAACGGTTCCCTGTATGGAGACATTGGCGAGTGAGTTCAGTACGACTTGCGTGCAAGGTCCTTCGCACCTGCTCGAGCTTCTTGTAAAGCACCTCAAGCCCCTTCCTGTAGTCTTGCGACCAGAAAGAGTTGGTAAACGAGAGCGGTAGCGACAGTACCGCCATCTTGCGCCAAAGAGCCCGATGTCGTGAGGAATGGGGAGCTGGCTGGGGCTGGTGGTGGTGTGTTACACCGAGCCTCAGTGGCTGCGCACGCGCGCTATGTGCACCGTGTTTCCCACGACATCCGTACCAATTGCAATTCACTGCCCTCGGTAGCCCTAGGTCCTTTTGCACTGCCTCCCACTGCCTCGAGCACCTCCACCAGTACTTCGATTCACTCTATGGCCCGGCGTGCACGCCAGAGACCCGCCCAATCATCTCGTGAACAGAGATAGCTTCGTACTTCAACTTCCATTCAACTCGGAATGATTCCGGCTACCTTCCGACGTCGCTTGTCTCGAGATACAGGGCCCGACATGCATCGTGGGCGTCTGTCGCTTGATGAATTATATGCGCCTTCAGGCAAGTAGGTCCGTGCGCAACTAGGTCGAGCAGTGCAGGAGACGCCGCCTACTTTGCCATCCACCACCTTGTCGCCGTCGCCGTGTAGCCTTTCGACTGATCCGAATTGCTTATCATGGAGACCAACGCTGAGCTGCCAGACCTGGAGAAACAAGCAGGAGAGCCGTCTGGTTCTGGTTCCGGTTCCGGTTCTGGTGCGTGTGTTGGAATATCACACCCTTGACAACGATACTCACTTCTGCCCTGCAGCGTCGGACGAGAAAGAGAAGTCCGTCAAAGTCGACATCTTTGAGACTAGTCCAATCCCTCCTGTGGAAACCCCACCTCTTCCGTCTCACGTCTCATCTGGCGAGACGGAAGACGACGACCCCCCTCGAGAATACGACGAGCGCGCGGCAAAGCTCTGGTCTGTCTACGTAGGAGAGGCTGAGAACCACGACAAAGCGCTCATCGAGACATGGAAGGACGACATGGACAACATAATCATCTTCGTGCGTAGTCTAACAGCCTTGTTGTCGCATTGATTAAATGTTACTTTCCGTAAAGGCCGGTCTGTACTCGGCCAGTCTGACAGCTTTCCTGGTCGAGAGTTATCAAAATCTGCAGCCGAGTCCCGCCACGCAGTCCGTCGTTCTCATGCAGCAATCCCTCAACGTGCTCATCACGATCTCCCAACAACTGGCCACAAACGGCTCTCAGGTCCCTGCAGCTCAATCCGCCAACTATCCATTCCCCACCTTCAGTCCGTCGCTCTCGAACGTCAGGGTGAACGTGTTCTGGTTCATGAGCCTTGTTTTCAGTCTCACCGCCGCGCTCGCCGCCACAATAGTCCAGGCTTGGGTGCGCGACTACATGCATGTCTTCCAGAGGTACAATCACTCGCTCAAGCGCGCTCGTATTCGGCAATTCCTCTATGAAGGCGCGGAAGGATGGTATATGAACGTGATAGTCGACGGCATCCCGGCGCTCATCCATATATCACTGTTCTTGTTCTTCGTCGGCCTATCCGACTTCCTGTTCGACATTAACTACACCACCGCCGTCACGACTACTACGCTAATCTCCATCTGCGGTGCGCTCTATCTTTGGAGTGTCATTGCCCCCGTCCTCGACGCCCAATCTCCGTACCAGAGCCCATTGTCCGGCGTGTTCTGGCTGATGTTCCAGATCGTGCGTGGTCGCTCGCATAGGGACAACAGCACTGGAGGAAAGCGGAGGCGCGTCAGCACGAATATGACGGACGGTCGTGTGCAGCTCGCTATGGACCAATCCGACGAACGGAAGAAGCGCGATGCACGAGCCATATGCTGGGTTATCGACAACCTGACAGAGGACAGCGAGCTTGAGCCTTTCGTGCTTGGCATCCCCGGTTCGCTGAACTCGCCCTGGGGTAAGGAGGTATGGGCAACGGTCGCGAAGGACCAGACTCCTGTTCCCGGAAGCATGGAGTCCCCTCAAGACGGCGCTTTGGAGCGGTTTATCGAGGGCGGTGCTCAGCATAATGAGCACCGATATGATGCCATCGGCGATCTCAGTGGTCGTATCACCCGCCTGTTGAAGACATGCACAGATCCTGGCATCTTGCCCACCGAAGACGCCCGACGCAAACGCGCACGTGCATGCATCGATGCTGCCTTGTCACTCGTGCTGTCCATGGACAACGGAGATTGGGAGTGGTTTGCAGAAGCGGATATCATGGCACAGGCTCTCGTCTACCTTGGCGACGTCGAGAAAATTCGGGAGGCACCATCGACCTTCGACAGCATATTTGCTGTGCGGTGGTCGTGCATGTCACTCATGGCGGTGCGCAAGATGCTTCAGTCGCCTGCCGTGAAGGCTGCCGCGCAGAGGGTAATCAAGAAGCTGGCCGAGGTGCGCGCTGAGAAGGGCAAAAGCGACGACGAAGTGGCGGCGAAGACAACAGGCATCATCGACAAGTACGTAAAGAGTGCTTGGGACGCTGCAGACTCTCTACGCACTCGTCTGGAGGTGCCGACGGAGGCCGACAAGATGGAGGAACGCTTCACAGAAATTTCCGCCGTGCGCGAGCAAAAAGTCGAATTGGCGGAACTGGAATACTCGTGGAACATCCTCGGTTGGGCAACGGAAACGGACGACGCGGCGATCGACCTCACACAGACCATCATGCACGCGACAGGGAATGTCCTTGCCTACCTGCCCGGAGCGGTGCTGCAGTGGGCCCCGGACACGCGGCGAACACCCGACACCGGTCTCCGTGCAACACCGACGTGGCTGATGCCCCAATTCGTTCCCGCACGACTGCTCACCCAACGCCTTTGGCTGTGCGCCTGGGAGTTGCGCAGCCTGGCAGCGTTCGGATGGAATAGTATCTACCAGCCGAAGAAGTTTTCGGATTTCGTCGCGCCGGAGCTGTCAGTACCGGAGTTGAAGAAGCTGATGGACGAGTCGCAAGCGCCATTCAAAACGCAACTATGGAGGGTGCTGGACCTGCGCGACGGAGGCACGATCTACATGCTCGAGCTGCTCGTTGCAGCGATCCGGTCGAACAAGCTGTCCTCTCATTCGTCGTCGAAGGACTTGTACGTCGGGACTTTTAGGTCCTTGACGAGCGACTGGTCCTCCTTGCGGAACCTCCCTGCAAGTCAGAAAGCCCTCGTTGCCCTTCTCCACGACATCATTCCGACCACGCGGGAGAAGCAGCCTGGCAGACTACCGGCTTTCCTCATCGACGAGATACTTGTCTTTGCCGGGAATGTCTTGTCCGGAACGAAGGCGCCCCACGTTAGTGAGGCTGTCGGTCTCGTTCGAGATTATGTTACGCTGCTGGATGGGGACCACGACGACGTTGCGCAGAA
Source organism: Artomyces pyxidatus (assembly GCA_022160305.1). Classification (NCBI taxonomy): domain Eukaryota; kingdom Fungi; phylum Basidiomycota; class Agaricomycetes; order Russulales; family Auriscalpiaceae; genus Artomyces; species Artomyces pyxidatus. The sequence goes on along the minus strand of MU277230.1, from coordinate 185,604 downwards.
AACCTTACTCCGAATCGCTCCCCCAAAGCGACATGTCAGCAAACGGGCAGAGACGCAATGATCTCATGGGTTATGTCTGTACGAAGACGAGACGAGATATCTTATGATCAAGATTATGATCAGGAGGCCTGGTGATCTAGGTCCCTATACTAGTTGACCACTTACTGTACTCTTTCACCGGGCATATCACAACTTCATAACGTCGTAATGCGTAGTCGAGTGCTTATTGTCATCAACGAAAGATATCTGGGCAACTTGTCTATCATCAACAAAGTTTGTTGGCAGAATAGAGCATGCACGTGACAGCGAGCGGGACGTGATTCGAGCGCGTTGTTTGGGCATTGTTTGGGTCCTCTTCTTTACCGCACACTAACTAGAAACCCCTCACATCTACCCGCTCAATGCTAGACGACGACGCACCCCGCCTACCACGGCGGAACAGAAAGGGAGACGACCCAAAGGTCATTGGCCTCTGGAAGATTGGCAGGACGATAGGGAAGGGAAGCTCAGGTCTGTAACTCTTGAGGTCTATGGTCGAGTCCCGCTCAATATAGTGGTGCACGCAGGTCGCGTACGGATTGCCCGCCACTCCAAGACAGGTCAGTATGCAGCGGTGAAGATAGTTTCCAAAATCGCCCTTGTCAACTCGCGAATGTCCATGCAGGGGCTCGACGAACAGGCTGAGCGTATCCTCTTGGGCATCGAGCGGGAGATCGTAATCATGAAGCTAATCGAGCACCCGAACATCATGCGCCTCTACGACGTATGGGAGACATCTACGGAGCTCTATCTTATCCTCGAGTACGTGGAGGGCGGGGAGCTGTTCGACTATCTCTGTACGAAAGGCCGCCTGTCGACGCCAGAAGCCTTAGGGTATTTCCAGCAGATCATTTCCGCGATCGACTATTGCCACAGCTTCAACATTGCGCACCGTGACCTCAAGCCCGAGAATCTGCTGCTAGATAAGGATAAGAACATCAAGGTAGCGGACTTCGGCATGGCCGCCTGGCAGATGAACAACACCAATGGCCTGCTGCAGACAGCGTGCGGAAGCCCACACTACGCTGCCCCGGAGGTCATCGAGGGCCGCGCATACAACGGATCGTCCTCCGATATCTGGTCGTGCGGAGTCATTCTGTTCGCGCTACTCGCTGGGAGGCTGCCGTTCGATGACGAAGATCTGCACACCCTACTGGAGAAGGTCAAACTCGGGTCGTTCGTCATGGCCTCCGCGATCGACGTCCAGGCGCAGGACCTCATCTTCAGAATGCTCGAGAAAGACGTCAACAAGAGAATAACAGTACCGCAAATCCTGGCGCACCCTTTCTACACGTCCCAGCCGCCGAAGAAGGGCGCATTCGTGCCGCCAAAGCTCGGGGAGATCTCACGGCCACTTGCGAACAAAGCCGCCATCGATCCAGATATCTTCGCGAACCTCCGGACTCTGTGGCACGGAACTGCGGACGACGAGATCGTCACCAAATTGACGAACAAGGAGCAGACCTGGGAGAAGGGTGTGTACCACCTGCTCCTCCGCTACCGGACGAAGCACCTGGAGAATTACAACGCGGAGCAGGAAGATATACTTCGCCGGGCGTCGAGGAATCGCAAGAGGGTTGAGGAATCGCCTGCTCGCGATCGGTCTGAGCCTCCGCCTCGAGCAGATCCGCCTACACCCCGTCGCGCTTCACGCCGCGACGCTTCACCATCTGACACCGATCCGACCCCATTGATGTCGAATCTTCTGACACCACAATACGTGTATTCGGGAGGATCGACATCGACTCCGACGTCGGCCACCCCATCGTATGGGTTTTCTTCTGCTTCACCTTCCCCCATGTCGCCAAACTTCCCACAGACACCGACCCTTCCCATCTCTCCCATGTCGCCTCTCTCGCCAGGATCGCCGATTTGGGGAGCTCTGAACATGGCTCCGCCGGACGTTCCAGAAATGCAAGACGAAAAAGTCCAGCAGTTCTTCCAACAGATCGTCGAGCATCTCAACGTCATGCAGCTGCGGTCGACCGCAATGGGAGGGAGCCCTAATCCGATGTCGCCCAACGTCGCCATGTCGCCGGAGACGAAGTACTTCGAAGGGCTCCCGACGGAGATGTGGTCGACCGCGAATCGGATTACTTGGGAAGAAAACGAGATACCACCTCAGCACACTGGGTCGGAGCGAAGCACTGCTACGAAGCCGCTCAGCATCCGGCGGACGCTGCGACGGCCTGCGCCACTCAATTTGGGCTCTGGTAACAAGGAGAATGCTGCACAGGAAGTCGAGTTGGGAGGGCTGGATGACGAGCTCGTTGCACGCAAGTCATCGCTAAAGAGTAAGGGTGGGGCACGGCGGGCAGCTCTGGCGGACAAGCGCGTGCAGATCGTCGAACCCGCTGACGGCGAGCGAGGGAGGCTCCGACGCAAGAAGAGTGTGTCAAGCGGCCCGAGCACACCTACTACGGCCGACGGATCATTCCCGTCACCACTATTGTCGCCCACATGGTTTGGCAACCTCTTCAAGCTTAAAGCAGCCAGCTTCAGCCTGCTCTCGGTCCACGACGCCCATGCCTCGCGCGAGGAATGCCGACGCCTGCTGACGAACATCGGCGTGCACGTGGTCCTGACGCAGGCAGAGGGTATGGGCACGTTGAAATGCAGAGTTGACGACCTGGTCGACTCTGCGGGGGTGATGGGTGTGGCGAAGGCGGTGCGATTCCGAGTTGAGGTGCACAGTGCAACGGCGACGCAGGCAGTCGCTGGGTACGCGACGGTGCTCCATCTGGTCCAAGAGAAGGGTGCCCTGTCCAGTTTCAAGCTGGTGTACAACCGTCTGCGGCGCGACTGGGACCTGGATGCGCCAAAGATACCCTCGCTAGCACCGAGTCCAGCGCTGACGGACGGAGGGAGATTTGCCGATTTACTGTACGGTTAGAGCGGGGATCCTGGGCAGATATCATTCTGGTTGCGGCTGCCAATCTTTGGACATCTTGCGGAACATCAGTACTTGGCAACACAATCTTGTAGAATACACATTACTCCCCAACATAGATCTATACCTTACATCATACTCCATCCATGGCCATCATCGTACTCGCGAAGCGTGAGGTAGGTTCCAGCAGAAGAGGGGCATCGACGACGTCCATCGGCTGGTCCTCTGATTTTTCCTCCTCCAGCGAGAAGTGTTTGCCGGGCCTCGAGACGACCGCGACGTCGGGATGAGAACTCGATATTCGGATGAACCGTAGCATCTGCGTAAACGCAACCTCCGTCTGGTCCCATTCGCGGAAGAGTGCGACATTGGCCGCGTGTGTCAGATCGGGGACCTCTGGAGGTGAATCAGGACAGACGCAGAGACGAAGCGGAGTAGTTCGCGCACCCATGCCCGTCCGGTAGAGCTCTGCTTCCTGCAGCTTGATCTCCTCCAGCTTCAGTTCTTTCGTGCGCTTTGGACGCCCCTTCCGCCTCGCAGCCCGCTCCTCCTCTAGCTCTGCGTCGTGTCGCGGAAGCCAGACTTCTTTCACGATGCCGTGGAGCTCCGCCAAGGTCAGCACACCCTCCTCCGGGATCGCATGGAAGAAGAATCCGTAAAAATCGACTGTGAACCCAGGCCATGTGAGAGGTAAGGACCTTCGCAGGAGCTACCACTGACCTTTAGACGCATGTTTTTTCGTCCGTTTCGAAGCCTGGTCTGCGAGCTTGGCCTTCCGGACTTGGGTCCGGTTGAGCTGACCTGCCTTGCGAGAGCTCGGGTGGAATATCTTTTCTTTTTTCCCACTTTTTGCTTTTGGAGCTGGCTTGCCTGTGTTTGCGGGCGCCATCGTGCAGGGAGAAATTCGCCGATAAATACGAAAATAATGAAGATGTCTCAGAGCACGTGTTTGTCCTTGTTAGGATCGCAAGGTCTTGCCAAGCACGAACAAACAGCGTTCGATCTGAGATCCACAGCTCTCGATAATAGAATAACTGCCACTACTAGCAGCTAGCCTCGTCGACGAACACTCAGAACAGTCTTCCGGTTTGAACTTCCAACATCTGTGCTGAAGGACAATAGATTAACGACGGCCTATTGAATGTGTGACTCTGTGTGGCCCAAACGTCGATGGCTACATGGCCACAACTTGCATCGGCCGGATCTGTTTCAGTTGACAAATAGTCGAGACTCAGATCGCGGGTGGCGGAGGGTGGAACGCTTTTCCCCTCAAAGGTATATAAGAGGGCCCGTCGAGTGTGATGTTACCCGTCTTTATACACCAAGATCCTCGTAACCCGCCATGTCCCCAACAATGACTTCAGCAGTGGTCGACTACTCTGGTCGCCGCCCCGACTCATGGCCATATCTCCCCACAGAAATCATTCAACAGACCATCGCGTGGGCTTGGAGCTTACCCATGACAGGGGACGAACGCATCGAAATGCTCACATCATTGTCCCTGGTCGACAAAAACATCCTCGCCACAATCAACCGCCTCTCCATGCAGGATGTGCACATCGCCACCGCCGACTACGCCTATCGCTACCTCGACATCCTCCGCTCGCGTACCAGCGCAGAGCGCGCCGCCGAAGCGGCGCACCCCTCCCTCACGACGCTCGCCCCCGCACTCGCTGACGGGCTCTGCCGTAGCATCACCTTCCACATCCCGCGGCCCGCCGACGCGCACACGGGCGAGATCCGCCTCTACCGCGCGCGCAACCCGATGGGTGCGGCGCTCTCCGCGACGCTCGACCGTATCGACGCGATCAAATACGTGCCGGGCCTCACGCGCCTCGCGGTCGAGTACACCGATTGGGGGTACAACGACGTCTTCGACCATGACCGCCTGCTCAACGTCCCACAGAGCGTGCGTGTCCTTGAGCTGCGCTTCCGGTACGGCACGGAGGCGGGCGCACGCGTACTCGAGGGCCTTGGAGGGCGGTACTTCGGGCGCCCGCGTTGCGGGGCGTGGGCGCTGCCGGCCGTGCGCGAGCTAGTCATCGAGGGCGTGGCGTGCCTGGACTTCGTCGTCGACACTATGCAGGTGTGCGAGCAGCTCGAGAGGCTTGAACTCAGCGAGGTCCGAAGGATGGATAAGCTCGCGCCCTTGTCGCCCAGTGTGAACACGCTCGTTCTGCGCGCTCAAGGAGCGCTGCTTGATGAGGATTTGTTGAAAAAGATGGAACTCACGCTTGCACTCCGTAAGGGTCTGTTCAGTGAAGGCGGGCGCAGCCGGATCGAGATTGAGACATCTGGCGCGCAGTCAGACGTACTTCAACATCTTACCGAAGTCTGCCGGAGCCATAACATCGACCTCGTTCATCGTGAAGTGAGTTGATGGGAAATACGGAGATCATGTGGATAGATGAGAAGTTCCAATCTTTAATGCATAATAGAAACAATCTGTACAATATCAGCTGTCGTACAACCCATCTATCGGGCGAGAGTCATCTTCGACGCGACTTAACTGAGAAGTAGCGTAGCAACAGCGAAGTTCAGATACTAGAACCTCATGCCGCTGCTTTCTTTTTGTGCACGAGCATGTGCCGTGCCAACTGGTCAGGACGCGAGAAGGATTTCACACATCCCGATTCCACACAGGTATACGGTCGCACGCCCGTGTGCGTGCGTAGCTGTAAAAATAAACAATCAGGGCGCTTCCACGTGAGCTAGCACCAAGTTAACGTACGTGCTTGGAAAGGTTTGACGACTCGGAAAACCCCCTGGGAGAGCAAATCGTCATTACGAGGTAGATCGAAGAAAATGGCAAACGAAGTATACGCACCGATCACAGTATGTGCACTTGAACGGTTTGTGACCATTGTGTGTCCGTTTGTGGATAGTGAGCGCGCCAGCGATGGCGAATGCCTTGCCGCACCCTGGGAAATCGCACAAGTACGGTTCTGGAACATCCGTCCATCAACTATCCTGACGAAGATTGCGTTCTGAAAACACGCTTACTTTCTTGCGTGTGACGACGCATGTGCTGCTGCAAAGTCGCTGCTTCAGAGAAATACTGCTTGCACAATTTGCACTGGAATGGGCGATGTCCTGTGTGACTCTGGGGGGTATCAGAAAAGCCGTGGGGAAATTCGCAGACACAAGACAAACTTGGATGTGTCGACAGATCTTCTGCTTGCTCGCGAAGCCCTTGTCCCCACTCCGATTGCAACCGTCCCAGAAGCACTCGTAGTGCGCTTTCCCGCCGACCACATGTACCGTATTGATATGCGCGGTAAGGTCGTCGACGCCCGTGAACGTAGCGCCACAGTCATGCCATTGACACGTAGATGTCTCGCTGGCGGCGCCGTCGGCGTCCTCTTGGTCGACATGTTCGAGCGCAGGCGGTTCCTCTAGGGAAGAGGTGTTCTGAAGTGGGTCTGTGAAACTCAACGTCGTCGATGGTGACGCTTGGGGTTGTTGCTGCAAACCGAGGTGATCATGCAGCAGGTGATCTGCGAGTACTCCCAGCGCAGCGTCGAGAGAAGTGCTGGAGGATGAACCTGGGATGGACTGCGCAGTCGGATAATCGTGACAATTATCCCATTGGCACGAGAGGTCCTCTGCTACGGGTTTGAGGTTGGGTGGGGGATACGTTGGCTGCGAACGCGGCGGGGACGGGATGCGGAGGTGCTGCAGATTGACATGCCCGACGAGTTCAGACATCGAGGCGAAATTCGCATGGCAGTTACTCCACATGCATGTGTGCGTCCCAGCTGATGGAGCTGTTGTGTCTGGTGGCGCAGGCGTGCGCGGTGATGGCTGGTAGAGTTGGGTGGCCGGCTCAGGCACCGAAGGAGAGGGACCCACACCGCGATTAGAAGAGCTAGCATCGGAGGATCCTGAAGGAGTCGAAAGGACAGGCGAAGGATAGGCGTAATTATCACTACCGTGCGAAGCCTCCCGACAAAAGCTTGCCTCTACGAATGGGAAGGAGTCTCCGCATGAGCACAGCATGGCATCCAATGTCTCGTCCCAAGAAGATGTGTGCTTGGTGTGTGAGGGTGCAGGGTAAGAGCAATAGTCGTGATGTTGATCAGCCTATAAAACAATGAGTCCACACATAGCACGAAGAAACTATCAATCTGACCTCCAGCGGGCAATGCGCGACTTCATCGCAACGGGAGTCGCACCCATCCACGCATCCGTGACTAGGGTCATCGCAGGCGACGATTACACATTGATCTGTGCAGTGTTCGCCAAGTTGCGCTACGCAAGCCATGTCGTGGCAGTCGATGACACACTCCGAGCAAGCTGCGGCGATGTCTTGGTGGAAAGTGTCTGGGAAAATGTAGGTTCTAGGCGGCGCTGGGCCGTCTGTCGAAAAGAGCACCATGGCGACTGCTTGCAGAACTCAGATGTCGAGATACGGTAGTTATGTGCCTAGGCTGCGATCTAGACCTCAATTAGGGCACGAACAAGAGTTGCCAGACGGAGCCGGGATTTGCAGACAGATCTGAGCACTATCGTAGCAGAATAATTAGGTCGTATACTGTGGCACGCATCTTTGGACTCACCTTGTCGACAGTGGGAAAGTATTAAAACCAAGTTAAACTCCCACAGAAATAGAGAACAGGAAGTAGAATACGGCTGCCTCGCTGTGTCAGCGGTCGACCGGTGGTGTCGATACCTATTCCTGGGTTTGGATAGGATAGGACAGTACACCGCTATGGTCCCTTTGAGGAACAGCGCGTAACGGCGGATAATTACGAATGAATACACTCACTGTGCGCCGAGATCTACCTCAATCACTGTGTGAATTTCCCCTGGCCTCCAGGAAAACGTCCTGAATTGTGCGAGTCTCGTCCAAGAAGTGTGTGGCCCAAGATAACAATGATTGCTCAGGCTTCTACGGGGGCGAGACTCCGTCAGCAAGCCTTGACGTCGAGGTACGAAAGCTGAGCCCAGAACTTTTGAAAAGCGTAAGTAATATGTGGGATTGGGATGGATGGGAATGTTGCAGCCGTCGCTAAGAGGATGTTCGCTGCCTGAATGTCGAGGGAAAGGAGCAAAGAGCGAGATGACTGGGCGGGTCCTCGGTTCCAGTGACATCGACAATGCCGCTTAGTCATGCCGTCGCACGCGCCGCGACTCAACAAAGGGCGACCGGTAAGGCGTTGTACCCTCACCACTCTCCCAACATTGCACCGACATCCTCAGCCATCACTCAAGCACAACGTACAGGCAGATTGATTCATTTTCTTGCGCGAGCACAGCTATTCGATCCCCGGACCACAGACTGGTCACCGTCAGTGCCCATCGCAAAGCAGAAGCAGGCCAAAAGATCTAGCTGTTCGACAGGCTAGTCTGGACCTTTTGGAAGCTCGTATCATCGGCTCAGGGAACACGCAGGTGCGCTCACTACCTGTTTGGAATTAGTCGACTCAATAACACGACTTGATCCCCGCAAAGCTCGCTCCCGAGTAATGAGCCATAATGGACTCTATCCTACCGATCCTCCCAAAGGTCTTCATTGACTGACTGACTGCGAAAGTGCAAGTACCCACAATGTTTCCGTTGGACCATAGACCACGCCCTCGCGGATCTAGGCCGACCTCCTGCAGGACGCCCAGCAATACTGGATACAGACTGTGTAGAGGCCACAGACGTCCGAGCCAATAGATGTCGCCAACCAATCACTGAGCCCTTCGATCTTCCGTTTCTCCATCTAATCAGAGACTAGACCAGCTTTCGATTTCGTTGATTGGTCTCGAGCGATCTTCGCGGTCATTGGCTGAGCTCGTGGTGGAAATCTCCTCGGCCGACCGTGTCATTCCTTAGTGACTCAGCCACGCCTTTCCAGTCCGTTCCGTCGCGTACGTGCGCGTACGCCTCGTGTGGTCGGTACACAGCCTGCTTGCAGGCCGTAATTGACCTGTGGAACGCTCTCGACTGGCCTCCTTCCCAACGTAATTATGGGCGTCGAGATTGCAGTCTCAGGCTCAGAAAGTAAATTCTATATCGTGGCCGACCTCTCAGATCTCAACGCTTCTTACTCGCGGGTTTCAGTGGGACCGAGACCTTCACGACATTGTGGATCCAAGGTCACCCGACCAGTGGAGGAAGGCAGATAGGTACCCAAACCTCTGGAAGTTGATGGAGTTGGGATCTAGCATGGCCATGCTGCGGCCACGGAGGATGCGCACTTGATGTTGGGGCGGCTCCGTATATCAAGCCGCAGGAGGACGCTGGCATCGTACTATCCATCACCTTCACCCATCATCCTCTTTCCAGGCTCAATGGTCTATTGTCTCTAGATTATTGGGTCATGGCGGGCACCGCGTTCGGGGATTTGCTCAACGCTCTTGGACTTGAAGACGAGCAAGCCTTCATGTACAACGGGCAGGACCAGTCAAGCGTAGAGCAATCACTGCGTTACTACGAGCAAATCCTGATGTACGACCGCCAGGGCACGTTGGACGACGAGGCGTTCCCTGCGGAGGCAATGGCAGCTCCCCCTTCCCCTCCCCCTCCCCCACCCCCAGCCCCTCTTTCTCTTCTTCCGACTCCTCTCCCGACCCCGTCGCTTCCACCGCCGCCACCTGTTCGCGTTGATATCTCGACCCACGGTTTTATTCCCCAGACTTTCGGCTCTTCGGCTACTCCGTCTTATTGGGCTTCTATCCTTAAAACCTCTGTTGACGCCCTTCGACCAGTATATCACAACGATTCCTGTCCGCACTGGAGTCTGCCGCCGCCAGTAGGGCAACCGGGCACTGTTTTGGCGCGCGACGGTCCATCACTCGACTACCTCCCCTCTTTCAACACGCGTGGACCAGTGGTTCCGCAGACGCTGTGGCGTCCTATTTACCCACGGACTCGCGAGTTGCATGTCGATCACAGTCCGCTTTGCCTTCCTATCTTCTTCATCCAGCAGGACGCCGAGGGTGTCGGCATCCCTGTACTGGAAGCGCTGAGGAAGAAGACTCACACTTTACGTGATTCCTACTCTCCGGTGGAGCTGGGTGGTAAGACGACCACCCAGCTACGCATACGCGTAGGCTACTTTTTCCCTCTCGAGCAAGCGGGGATATAAATTGAATAAACACGGTTTAGTGGTCCGGATACCCGGAGTCCCACCGGCAGCTGCAAATCAGAGACGAGACGCAGGACCGGAACCCGATAGCGCTGGGCAGGCTCGCTACGCATGTAGCGAAGTCTATGCAGCGCTTTTTTGACGCGCCTGGGGTGAGGCTGAGCATAGCTAATTCCCATGCAAGCTAACGAGCCTTCGCAGGTCCCTGACAGCAAAGCAGACCCTCGGTGGCGTGTTGGCGCTGGCGGGATCCAGCTTCAAGACGTCATCCTGATCGGTGTCGTGCACACTTCCGCCGGCACATGGCAGCCCATTCTTCAATTATCGCGCTCCCTGCCGTAGAACGGCTTTTCACTTGGCCTTTCTCGATCATCGTAACACATAAAGTATTCGTATTTTTCTTTCATCCCATCCGCGTTTCCACACCTATTCACATATATGGAGCTTGATGCCATCCTTTATTAACCTTCTTTAATCCATTACTCCCGTTTACAACCATCGTAGCCACTATTTGTTGAATTTCTGCTACTCATTTGTTATCTTGTTTATATCTCGTGACGAGGATCTGCGAGCAGTTCCTGGTAGGACCGTGGGCCCATAGTCATCTTACATACACGTCCTGGACCCTCATTACATACTGAAATCACTATTGTGGCTTCTCGTCCTTCGGGAGGTGTTTCATTTCCCCCATCCGTGTCTCCACGAAGCTGTCGTGCAGCACGCTCGCCACGCTTGACATTCTCCGTGTTTCATCAACAGCGCAGTTCCGAAACCATCAGCACCGCCTGCAGCTAGACATGCATCGACGGCCTCACGCGGCGTCGTACGCAACAGTGCTGATTGCTGCTCCCGAGTAGTGGCAGCGCCTCAAGATTGCTCTGTCTTGTGAGAGTATATTTTGCACGTACCGTTCGCTGACGAACATTAAGAACACGAGATGGCTGTGTGTATTGTAACAGTGTTAGAGGGTTGCGGCATGACTCGAGAGGTCCTTTCAGGAAAGAAGGTGCCGGTCAACTGACCTTCGGGCAGTGTTTCCAGTTATTTCCTCGTCATCTATCAAATCTCTTCCTCGGCTCGACGTCAAGGGTGCGGTGCATCAAATGCCAACGGCCATCAGGCAGCCTCCGCAGAACCTCGAGGCGTTCGTTCTGAGGCATTCATCTTATTCTCGACTCTTTGTCGGGAATTGATCCCTCGTGGCGATACGGCGGAGATGAGATGTGCTTCTGAAATAGGTTATTAAAGGGTGCACGAGGCTCTGTCGCAAAGTGGGTAATGAAGGAAGACGCATACCGTTGGCGTTGATAGAGTTGCGGGATGTGTAATGGTGTCTGCCTCCGATCAGGTTCTCTCGGCCCTTGCTCAAGCGGGAGCTGTGAAACCGTCAGCCGCAGTCGAGCACAAGCGCGTTCCTGTCTACGCACCGCGCACTGTCACTACCCTTCCCAATAATAGGCGAATAGAGTGCGCTTCGGCGGAGGTGGGACCCGGTCAGAAAACATGAGAACAGTTCTATGAGATTCGAGATCTCGCATCGTGTCCATTCACTGTTATGAGATGAAGAGAGTGGCTTCCGGAAATAACACCGGGAACGGGTGCTTCAGGATCAGTCCGTGACGAAACGACGCGAGGCTATAACACGACGTGTCACAGTTCACGTGACCGACTGTCACTCGGGCCCCGACCTGGTGCGGTTGTTCCGATAAAAAAGCGCCTTCCGACACGTTTGCGGCGTAGCAGTGTAAATGGGATTGCCGTCTGCCGTTAGCGATTGAGGTCGCAATAGATGGGCTCCTGTGTAGGTACAAAAGAGTACATTCATGTTAGGGCGATCGCACAGGATGGGTATCAGTCCTGCTTTGTTTCTTTTCACAGATCCGCAGCCTCGTCGACGTTCAAGATCAGTGTCGTAAAGAACCTAATCATCTCCACGAAGTCGACGACACCAATAACTAGCGCCCCATCAGTATCATCGGATCGGCAGCAAAATCAGAGAATGGAAGGCGTACATTCATTCACTGTATGCACGCCAGACAGTAGCTTGTCCTTGCCGGCGTTGTTGTGATTGTAGCGGATGATGTGAGGGGTGAGCTTCCAATAATACCTCGTGTCTGCCCCAAAACAATCGATCAGGTCATAAAGCTATGCATGAGGCGTGCGCCATACCAGTGTTGCCGCTCATAATCCCAGGACTGATAATGATGTTATCACCCTCCAAGCCTCTCTGTGCGTTGTACGTGGCCTTGATAGTCCCACTGAGAATCCGATATGGCACAGCATCAGTTGGGGTAATAGGTGCCGGCTCAAGCGCAGCGCCCCAAGCATCAGCAAGCGTGAGCGTTCCGTAAGCGGGCGCCTCTTGTGTAGAAATGGAGGAACCGAAAGCCGTGTACGTGAGATTGAACTTGTGGGCAAGCGACTTCAACAATTCGGTGTCACGTTCTTGCACAGCAGAGAGGGTACTTTGTTGGGCAGAGATTAAAAAGTTACGTGCTAGGAGTGCACACAGCATCACGGACCTTTGGGTTGCCACGCGGTGGTTCACGACGGCCCACGCCTCCTCGGGAAGTGCATTCGTTTTGACGCCTCCCTGAACCAGGTCAATTGCCTGAGTTGTACCGACAAGGCTCTTGACTGCCGGGTCTTGAAACAGCTCCTTTTCTGCCCTCCTCAAGGCCTTCTTGGAGTGCGGAGACGCCTTGATAGCCTTTCGGAGCCTGGCGGGCATGTCCTTGGTGTGCGCAGCCATGCACTGTACCATGGCGTAAACGGGCGTATCTCGCTCGAGATGGACATCAAAAGGATTGTTCTCGAACTCCACCAGGAGACGTGAGAGGATGCCGATACTCTATGAATGACGTCAACAATTCGGTACAGCATAAATGGCTCGTAGGGCTCACCGTGTGGGGCGGCGGCAAGCTTGAATGGCCACCAGGAGAAGACACTGTCAACCGTACGTCCATATAGCCTTTCTCGGCAATTGCGGGCACGGCGAGAACAGAGCCGTGCTGCTCCATGAATCCTCCTGTAAAGATAAGATCGTTGAAGAAGCAAACATTGGGATCCAACAACGTCACTTACCACCTTCGTCAACAAGAAGGGAGTATCCATTCTCGCCGTACAGACTCAGCAAAGCCGGTGCCAGCGTGGCCGCACCCTATTGACATTAGCTTCGACGTTTGCATGATTGACTTCTATAATGAACGTACGTGTAATCCGCTTGTCTCTTCGTCAAAGCCAAAGGCAAGGACGACTGTACGAGTCGGAAAGAAGGCATTCTCCAGCAGAGATTCCACAGACGAGCTATCATATCATGACATCGGTCACAGAATCGAGCGAATGTCACACAAGTACTTACAGAATACCGATGAGCCCACTCTTGTCATCGGAGCTTCCTCTTCCCCAAAGGCGCTCACCTAGAATGATGTCAATGTGATGAAATTTACGAAGAGAGAAGGTCTTCGACAGCAGGCGCACCATCATAATAGCCGGAGTACGGTGGGTGCGTCCACTCGCCAACAGTCGTGGGGTCTACGGGAACGACGTCTATATCGTGGAGGCGTCAGGAGAGCTGCTGTCAATATAGTGTCGGAAGTACCCTGATGTGCAGCCAAAAGAAGGGGCTTATAGGTATCGTTTGTGCCCTTCCATTCGTAGATCAGCCCATACGTATTCACTTTGGTGAGGGTAAGTGTAGTATGGCTGAGGAAGGTGTCAGAAGACGGCGCCCGAGGTGACAGGTATCGAATTCACGGACACCAATGGGAAGGCTTGTAGCAGGTAGTCATGGAATGGCTGAAAAGCCTCCCATCGCACATCTTCCCCAACGGGGCCCATTTTATCGTATGATTCGGTTCTACACAAATGACGGTGTAAGCCATAAGCATCTTAGAATAACACCGGTATTCAACTCACGGGATTCGAACAGCCCCTCCTAGCCAGTCAATTGCCCTGCCCTTGAACGCATCTGTGTCGAATGTTTTTCCCAAGTTCTTCCACAGTTCGCCGTTCCGCGAGGGATAGAGTGCGTCCACTTGTGGACAGAGTGACTCTGTTGAACTTCTCCTATACACGTAGGCAGCAACAATACGGGAGAAGCTTGACACAGATATAATGTATATCAGCATGATGCACGCTACGGCCCCTTTGAAGATCTTCTTTGTTCGTGAGGGGGCAGGAGATTTGGTGGAAGGCATCCGAGTCGGCAACGCTGCCTTGAGCCCTTTCATGGTGGACAAGTCTGCTCTGTTGCAGAGAGCACCTGTAGAGATATACTGGAGCTTCGCCGTGTGGCCTACGCGGTTCGTCGTTGGTCGTCGGCGTTCGTGAGAGCGAAGGTTGTCTGGCAGCACTCGGTGGAGATATGTTCGCACCTCTATCTCCTCGGCCCGGGCGGTCCCTGCCGGTACGCGGCGGCCACAGAACGCGCCCCCGACGCGTGAGTCACGCGGCCGTGACCGCGTCAAGCTCACGACAATCCACGTTTTGGCAAGTACTGGCATCCCTTGCCTTTCTCTTCCACCTTCAACGTGCATCTTCATCTTCATAAACTGGTCAGCGACTTTGAGCGAAGATACTGGACTTCCCTTGGGCAGCATGATGCAACCTACCCCTGCTCCAACGTCACCTGCTGGCTCTCCAGCTCCTCAACTCGAACCACATGAAGAACAATATCCAGACCCACCTGAGAACAAAGGGAGCCCGCCTTTTTCTGTGCTCTCTGGGCTGTTCGAGAAGCTTCAGAATGAGCGGAAGCAAGAGAAGAGGCGCAAGTTGTTAGATACATGGTTCGAAGTGCGCCCTATCCCTTTGATTCGCACGAAACTTTCTTAGCAAAGAAACCCTTGAAGCACTGGCGCAAAGAAGTGGGTTTTGATCTTTACCCTGTCTTGCGTTTGATTCTTCCCCAGAAAGACCGTGAGCGCGCGATCTATGGCTTGAAAGAGAAGAACCTCGCAAAGTCATACATCAAGCTCATTCCGTTGGGTGCTAAGGACCCAGACGCTGTCCGACTTTTGAACTGGAAGAAGCCGACTGAACACGATGTGCGTTCTTCTCTCAAGTTACCCTCCGATTTGCCTCATCTATGCGATTATGACTGGGTGCGGCTAGAAATCCTCAGGCGACTTTCCCACCGTACTCTATGAAGTAGTCGGAAAACGATCTTCTGTTCTCGAAGGTACTTTGACGATCGACGAATTGAACGATGTCCTCGACGAGTTGTCCAAGAACATCGGCAAACAGTAAGTACATTGGTACACAATAGCAGGAGTCTCTGACACCTCCTCGCTCCAAGGGATGTGCAATCTAGGGTGTTACAGCGTGTGTACAATCGTTCAACTCCCGAAGAGCAGCGGTGGATTGTGCGGATCATCCTGAAGGGTCTGTTTCTTTCTGCAATGTGTTCCACCTATTTGATGGCTCGTCGTGGAGGCAGACATGGTCATATCCGTGAAGGAGACAACAGTGTTCTCAGTATTTCATCCAGACGCTCACGATCTTTTCAATACTTGCTCGGACTTGAAGAAGGTAGCATGGGAGCTGTGGGATCCGAAGCGCCGTCTCAATGCTGAGGTATTCTTGAGGTGTATGCAGCGGTTCGCGGCTAGCGACTCACTTTGCTCCAGGACAAAAGCGTGCAGCTATTCCGCGCGTTTGCTCCCATGCTCTGCAAGCGGCCGACCAAGAAGATCGAGGAGTCGGTCAAGGAGATGAGCGGGCGTACTTTCATCATCGAGGAGAAGCTAGACGGAGAAAGAATACAGTTGCATAAACGAGGAAACGAATACTTCTATTGCTCTAGGTATGTTTCGACAACATGCCATTCCATACTCAGGCACTGAATCACCGACAGGAAAGGGAAAGACTACACTTACCTATATGGTAAACATGTAGGGACAGGTAGCTTGACCCCATATATCAATACCGCCTTCGATGACAGGATTGACGAGTATGTCGCCTCATATCTGCTCTACATCACTCGCCTCAATTTCCACTAGTATCATCTTGGACGGCGAGATGCTGGTGTGGGATCCCATCTCCGAACGAAACCTACCTTTCGGGACACTCAAATCTGCAGCCTTGGGTATGCGTTATGTGGATTCCCGATTTAGCAATGCGTTAATAAACCCTCATATTTTAGACAAGTCCAAGAAAGAGCATAATCCTCGCCCATGTTGTAAGTCTTGTCCTCGGCCGTTTGTGCTAGATGTATCTCATACTGGCTTATAGTCAAAGTCTTTGACTTGCTCTATTTGAATGGCATGTCTCTCATCCACAAATCTACCGAATTCCGGAAGCGTAATTTGAAAGCGTGCATCAAGGAGATCCCTGGCCGATTCGAATTCGTCGCTGAATTTGAAGGCAAGACGGCCAAGGATGTTCGGAAGAAGATGGATGATGTTATGGCTGACCGAGGAGAAGGCCTGGTTTTGAAACACCCTGATTCAGAGTACGTCTTGAATGGGAGAAATAAAGACTGGATCAAGGTGTGCTATTGTGACAGTCGCTGAGGCATTCACTGATCTTTTCAAGGTCAAACCTGAGTACATGGTGAGCCCGAGCTGATATCGAGATTCTGGCCTTTTTTCACGTCAACTGTAAGGATAATCTAGGCGAGACCGTAGACGTTTTAGTCGTTGGTAAGCTGTTCTACTTTGACCCTATGCCATCTGCCAACACAACCTTTCGGAAGGCGGCAACTATGGTTCTGGAAGGCGTGGAGGAGGTGTCTCGACCTTGGTCTGCGCAGTCCTAGACGACAGACACGCAGCGGGTGACGACGAGGAGCCGAAGTCAGTATTTCATCAAATGACTTGTCCATCTACTGACATTCCGTCTTCTGTTAGATACAGCACTTTCGTGCGGATAGGATCAGGCTTCTCTTATGCGGACTACGTTTGGATACGAGGTCGGCCTTGGAAGAATTGGGATGACAGGCATCCTCCGGCCTTCCTGCAGATCGCTACCAAGGGAAACGAGGACAAGGCGCAGGTGTATCTGGAGCCTGAAGAGTATGTCCCGTGACTCGCATCGGCTCAAATAGGGCTCACACACCGTTCGCAGCTCTTTTATAGTCAAAGTGAAGGCCGCAGAAATTACGCAGACAGGTATGCTACATGTACACACCCTGCATACGCGGAACTGATCCCCAATTCGCTGTAGACCTATATCACGTCGGGTTCACCATGCGCTTTCCCCGTGCACTGTCTATACGTGACGACCTCTCTGTATCAGATTGTATGACTGCGTCTGGTATGTTTGTCTGCATCTATTGGCTCCGTATCTCATCCTTCGTCAAGCTGTTCTGGAGAATGTCCGGTCCGAAAAGAAGCGGAAGATGGAAGTGGATGAAGAGTTCGAGTTTTTCGCCATTCATTGATCGCTTCATGTTGAATACGACCATAGGAAGCCGAAGAAGAAACGCAAAACGATTGCGGAGAAGGTCTGTCCCTGGAAAATTATATCACTACCAACGCTGACAGCTAGGCCACAGCCGTCCATCCTGCCGGAGTATAAGGGGGTAAATCTCAAAGATGTTGAAGTTACTTCAGACTTGTTGGAAGATATGACATTCAGTAAGCCCGTGTGCACCACCATCGTGTATCCTGACGAAAGATCTACTCAGTGGTTGCCTCTGATCCTAAATCCCGAACGCGAGATGCCGATAAAGAGGAATTGCTTAAAGTGTACGTCTGAACCCTTTTTCATCCCATAGCAGACATCTGCAACGCTTCAAAAGGATCCGTGCAAACGGAGGTAAGTTTGTCCAAATAGCCAAGAATCATCCGGGCCTCTTGGTTGTATATGGAGGGACTACGACACGTACGAGCCTCTGTAGCTTGCCACTCTTCTGCGCGAGCTCACAGTGACAAAAGCGTACGATATCAAACTACTCATCAACAAAGGCGCATACGACATCATCCGCCCGCAGTGGATTCTCGATTCCGTGGCCTCTGATTCTCTTGTACCCATGACAAAACGGTACGTCCATCCTCCAGACGTTACCACTATGCACATCTTATGCGACCCCCAGGTATTTCTTCCACGCGACGGCCGAGCGAATGGAATCAGAAGAGTACAATCTTCCCGAGGACGAAGTCGAGCCTCGCGAAGAGACATTTCATATAGAAGACACACCTCTACCCGACCCGACACCGAAGCCCGAACCAGAAGACGAACCCATGAAGGACGATACACCTGAAGGATTGAAGGATTGGTTCCATGTCGGGGACGTTGGGGATTCTGCCGAGCCTATTGCGGGGTACGAGTCGGTCACTGACGCGGACTCCGACAACGAGGATGTCAAGGAGGAGCCTGAAGAAGAGGACGAGTGGTTTGACATCAATGCGGCCGACTCTGTAGATGATGAGATACCTGGTGGCGTGGTAGGCATACAGTCATTTTCTCTCCATGTGGACGAGGCTGATAATATTTATCTTCAAGTCTCAACTCGGCGTTGGGGAATACTCGGCGAGTGCTCATATAATGTTCATGTTCATTGGTTTCTGACCCCATTCCTGACAGACGATAGCCACGGATGTCAAGATGGGCGAAGAGGACACAGCAATGGAGTACGATCAAGAGCACATATTCAAGCATTTGTTTGTCGTTCACAGTTTTCGAGGCTATTCGCGTTGACGGTAGCTGCGCAGGCGCTTCTATCTGGACTCGCCCGACAACGCCCGCCAGCACAGCATGCCCGTCAACTCCAAGAACGAAGCGACTATAAGCAAGAGGTGTGTCTATCGGTAACGCAGTATCACCATCGCGTCTGACAATATACAGTTTCGGCGAGCTCTCGAAGCTGATCACAGACAACGGCGGTCGATTGTCTGATCTCGACGATCCCAAGCTCACGCACGTCGTTCTTGACAAACGTGACACTAGTCGTCGTCACGAACTCATGAAGATAACTTCAAAGTGAGCAAATTGCCGCATCAATTTCAATATTCTCGTCGTGCTCACGATAGCCTAGGCCAAAGCGACGCAACCTGGTTCTCTCTGACTTCATCCAGGCATGTTTAGATGAAGACACCCTGCTGGATGAGGCTGGTAAGTGCAGTTCTAGCCGTTCTCTAGCATCTCCCTCATGTGTCTATGCCAGATTTCATACCCTAGAATCTGCCGCTGAGACTGCATCCGAGTTAGTACCTCGACTATTTCATCGCATCTGTACCACGCCTTCCGCCACCGATTCTGTTATGTAATGAGGCGATGTTGAACCTTCTCCACGGAGGTTTAGCCTGCCTGTGCTGCCTCGATGCCTTGCCAGTGAGCAGAGCCGACCGCTTTCCTGATGCGACGGTAACACGACGAGGGAGGCAGGCGTGGATCGGTAAGCAATAAAACGCCCAACCCACTGGACTCTGCCATCCGAGAGCGGACAGCTCGGCGAATGACTCGCGACATCTACCAGCATGGATGGCACATTCTACGAAAGCCTGAGAATAAGTGAAATGCAGGTCTACTGATGTCCTCGCTTGGCTTTGCGAGGAGCTATGAAGCTTTCCGATGAAGAAGTCATGGATCTCTTTCCAGGGATTTGCAAGATATGGTGGCCAGCGAGGTGTTGAGATGAGAGTAGAGTAATTTATGATATCTGAAAGCAAGAAAAATGATTAGGTGAATAATGTCGAGCAGAGCACACTTTTCGGCATATCGGCCCGAGCCCCAAATAACGTCAAATAACGCGTCGCGTCGCGCAACGCGTCTTCTTCCCAAGTTTACTAACTTCCTACAACACGCAACACCCATCTCCAAGTTAGTATCAGTGAACGTCATTCAGTATATAATCTGAATGCCAAGCATCTAGGTTGGGGACATGTCCATCTCTCGTCAGCAGACGATCATCCGGGTAGGTAATCTAAACGACACAAGCTCGAAGTCTCACGCCCCAACTCGTGCTCCAGATCTTCCGCAAGTATAGCCACTCCCTAGGCCCTGATGAACTTGACTTCCTGGAGAGCATTCTCGACCAACACGATATCCCTGATGACGACGTCGAGTTGTCTATAGAGCTTATCGCTAAAGAATACAACAAGCAAGACGGCAAGTAATATTTCACAGGTTGGGTACCTCGCCAATTCCTCACCTGCTGCGTAGATGCTGTCATGAAAGTCTCCCTGGATATCTTGAAACGAGTATATGAAACGCTGCAAAACTCGGGCGAGACGCGAACAGCAAAGGAAGACATCTTTGTTGATCCAGACAACCACATCCACTTTATTGATGCGTTCGAGATGCCGCTATGGCATTGGTCCCCAGAGAAAGAAGCATTTGAGAGGTATTTCAAAATCCCCGGTCAAGCAACGTTTGCACTGACACCTTTGTGACTTCAGAGACTCGCACGCCCTCGCAACACTAGGCTCCGCTGACTCGAGAGTCTTTGCCATGCGCGATAGGGTGAACATCATAAAGCAATGCATAATGCGGAATGAACACTTTACGCCATCGACAATTCCAGGTCGTGACAGAGAACACCTTTTGACCGCAAGTCCTGTTGTTGTCTGGCTCCCGCTCTATTCGCTCATTTGATCGCCACAGTTGAAGTCAACCAAGCACCTACTAGGTCGTGCCGACGCCCGATTTCTTCTATTCGGAATGCTTGCACATTCAAAGGAAGGCAAACTATGTCTAGAAGACCAAGACGGGATTGTTGAATTGGACGTTACAGAATTAGTGAGGACCCAGCCTGTATTTTTTGCCTCGATCTGATCATTGCGACAGGACACACCAAGCGAAGGCTTGTTTACAGAAGGCGCCTTCGTTCTTGCTGAAGGTGACTACACCGAGAACTCGACTTTTCGAGTATACGCCATCGGCCATCCTCCTTGTGAGAGCAGAGAAACTGCACGGTCAATCAATTTATACTTGCCGAAACTGTGACATGGGCTAAACGTTCAATATATACAGATCTATTTTTGGCCACATAGATTTTCTCGGGAAGGGAGCGACGACGCCATTAGAAGACGTAAGTTTATTTGAGGCACTCAGGTGCTCGATCTCAAACGTAGCCTTCCCTAGTCTCAATACACGCAACGAATACAAGAAGACTTTGCAGACATGTCGTTCTTCTTCTTCTCCGACGTCTGGCTTGACCATCCGGAAACCCTCCGGGGGTTGCGCAAAATCCTCGAAACAGCGATAGAGACTACCTACATCCCCAAAGTCATCACCTTCTGCGGCAACTTCACCAGCCGCGGAATCGCACAAGGGAACAGCAGAGACATCCAGAAATATCAAGGTAAGCAATCCTCGCAACCGACGTCTAGACGTGTCTCGTTCACACAAGACCTCAGAGGGCTTCGATGCCCTGGCCGACCTAATCGCTTCGTATCCCCTCATCACCCAACAGACCCACTTCCTCCTGGTACCAGGCCCCCTGGACCTCGCCGCGAACGCGCTCCTGCCGCGCCGGCCACTGCTGTCGTCCTTCACCGCGCGCCTGCGCGCCAAGGTGCCGAAGCTGCACCTCGGGAGCAACCCGTGCCGCATCAAGTTCTTCGGGCAGGAGATCGTCGTGTTCCGCGAGGACATGATGGCGCGCATGCTGCGCAACCTCGTCGGCGTCAAGCCGAACGTGCGGACCGAAGACCTCAAGCGATACGTGCGTATCAGACCCCCTGAGAGCAAATACTAGCCGCTGTGTGCTGACTCCCCACAAGCTCGTCCAGTCGATTCTGGATCAGAGCCATCTCGCGCCATTGACGAATCACATTCAGCCGGTCCTGTCGGAGTACGACCATACTCTGCGGCTGTACCCGTTGCCTACTGTGGTCAGTGGTTCTTGTCGAAGTCGGCACGCAAAGCACGCTAACGCGGTGCATTGCAGGTTGTCCTTGCAGACAAGTACGAGAGCTATCGGCTGACATACGAGGGATGCCATGTCTTGAACCCCGGCAGCTTCATCGGCCACTCGTTCAATTTCTCCACCTACAGCCCGGCAAACCGAGAGTCTCAGGAAGGGTGCGTCTATCGTGAATTCCGTCAGGCAAGTGCTGACCTGCCGTTATAATGCAGTGTTGTGTCTATGGATGCAGATGATTGAGCAGGAGTGCGGTATTGCTACCGTTCCTCTCGGCTGTGTGAACAGTCAACACAAAACCTATGATATTGAAACACACCTCGTTACAGAGCCACAGACAGAACACAATACATTGGGATAGTAAAGAATAAGGCATATACAGTTCGCAATCACCGCTGCTCTAAACAGTAGTACAGAGGTAGGGTTCATATGATAAGCGATAACAGTAATACAGACTCATACAAAAGATCAGACGTGCAACGAAGATTCAAACAAAATCATCATGGATGGGTATCCAGCTCATAAGATGTCATATATCCGCCACCATGAAATCGCTTCGCGCACGAAGAATCCTACCACATCCGATTCCACCTTCCAGGACTCGGCGCATCGGGGCTTTGGTACAACATCCCGGCCCCCCTCCCAAACAAACCCGCAGGGCTCTCCTGCAATCCACTCCCCTGCGCCCCAAAGCGCGTGAGCTCCTCGTCAAGCAGGGCTGATGGGTCGTGTGGGTCAAATATCCCTCGCCCAGGCGTGCGGAACGGGGAGTCCTGAGCGCCCGGGAACGTCAATTTGCGCGGCGTCGCAGGTGTAAACGGCGTGAAATGCGAGGACGTGCGGCGCTTCGATGGCGTATGCAGCAGGTTTTCCGCGTCATCGGAGGCCTTCGACAGTTCGGCGTCGTTGAGGGGGACGGATGCCGTCGGTGGAGGGTTGAGATTGGACTTGTAGTGCGCGAGGCTCGGGGAAGGGCTCATGTGTACGCCTAGATGGGAGAGCGGCGTCCGCGTCGCGGAAAGCTGAAGCCCCGCAGACAATTTGCGTGGAGGAGTCGACGGACACTGCGGAGGTGTGACCAAAGGCTTCAGCACAGGAGGGACCTCTCGAGGTGGGGTGAAGAGCCTCTGGGCAGCTTTCGGACGTGACGACAGCGCTTGACGAGACAGCGTCGGTGACTCAGGCTGCGTGGGAGGGAACACAGGGTTCTGTCAAGAAACTCATTAGCGCGGACAAGACAGACAGAGACGATCGTGGTCACCTTTGCCGGAGCTTTCTCCTTGACAACTTCTTTCTCTTTACCTTTACGAGCCTTCCCTTTCGTCTTCATTGTCTTCTCTAATTCCTCGACGTCTCCGTTCAAAAGGGTGATCCCAGGAGCCAATGCATCCAGTGGTGGGTCTTCGGGATCCACGATGTAAGCGCTAATATCTATCGGGGGCCTCGTTTTCTTGGGCGACACCATCTCGGAGACGACCTCTTCCATAGGCTCGTGGGGACTCGACGAGCTGTTGTTGGGCGTAAGTGGAGGTAGCGAGGAAGAGGAGGAGGACGCTGGCAGTAGAGTGGGTGAAGGAGACTCCGTATCGGCCATGAACGAGTCGGTCGAAAAGGAAGATATCGATGGCTGAGACGCAGGTGGAGGTGCCACTGGTGGTTCTCCCGGTATCATGCGTGGGTATGCAGCCCCAGGAGGCAATGTCGGAAATATGACGCCGACAGGTAGCGTGTGAGGATGTCCAGGCGGAGGCCCGAACATGTAAGGTGCATAGTAAGGTTGATGATGTGTCCCCGGGCGAAGAGGTGGGAAGAGAGGCGCGGAGAATGACATTGGAGGAACGGCAGTCAAAGGGATTCCCATCTGAGGCGCTATCTGTTCCTCTATCATCTCCTCCTGCATGCCCTTCTTCGAACGCTTGGCTTTGCGCTTGAGAGAGTCTTCCGCTGTCCGCTTCCGACTCGTGTACCGTGCCTTCTGCTCTTGCATGTCAGCGCAGAATTCTTTGCGGAAGCCACCACTGGCAAAGCATTCTAGATCACGTTCGAAAATAGCCCAAAGAGTTCGACCCGCGGCTCGATCTCGTTGGACTTTCCGAAAGACAATCGTAGTGCTAAGGACGTGGCGGATAGAGTTCATCCAAGTTTGCTCGTTGCGCTTGAAGTGGGGATAGACGATGGTGATATAGTCGTAGATTTCCTGTAACGTGAGCCGATGTTCGGGGGAAGCGAGAATGGCCTGCCCAATCAGAGCGGCATATGGGAGATCCGGTTTGTGAGGCGAGTAAGGACCTGGCGGAAGTTGGAAGGGAAGCTCGTCGTATTCTTCTTCAGCGGGCTCAGGTCCCATGGGGCCTGGAGAAGACACTATGTTGACGATAGGCCGCGAGGGACTCGAAGAAGGTGTGGATGTAGCAGGTGAAGATGACGGGGGGAATTGTGACTTGTAGTAACTTCGTCGCGGCGTTACAGGAGGGAATGGCGAGACGGCCTAGAGCGGAAGTAAATTATCGGCCACAGCCACGCGATACGATAACGATGGTTTACAGACCTTGGCTGCAGCGACAGACTCTACAGACACGCTGCGTAGAGACGATACAATGCTAGATCTCCGAGACCGAGATGGAGATGGAGACTCGGGACGAGGAATATATACATCCTATTTCCAGAATATTGAGGTTCACGCTGTTGAATAGTGGTGGCACGGGGATGGACGTACCTGACGCTGTGCCGGCTTACTGGTGACTGTCTGGTATAGAACAGTGTCTCTGTAATAGCGACCCGGACGAGGGGTGACGGGAGGTGGTAGGGTATCGTCCTGAGAAATTGCCGTAATCAGACTAAAAAGGCGAGAAAACTACGGACAAAAGGTCCGCACCTGAAGGAGAGAATCACGCGTAGAAAGTTGCTCCGCCGAAAGTAAGACGCGTCCCGAGTCGCGACTTTGCACTGAAGCAGCCCTCCGCGACCTGGAGAGGGAAGGTGAGCGAGGCAGTGCAGGACTATCGTCGCGCTCCCTCTTGCTCCGCCTATCTCTCTTGCTCCGCCTGTTCTGCCGTTCTATGATCATGTCCATGCTATCGAAGCGGCGAAGCGAAGAAGAGGATTCCACTGGTTCGGTTTTGATAGGCGTGACTGGGGGAGGTGTTGTGCGTGTGGAGAGGGACGCGTCGGCGGTGGAAACGGAGCGCGATTTGGACGGCAGTTGACTGGGGGTTGGCGTTGGCGTGTGCACGCTCTCGTCGTCTGAGAGCTCGTGGCCCGAGGTGCGCGAAGAGCTGGCGTTTTCTGCGGTCAGAAACTGACGCATCTGGTCGCTGTGTCGCGTCAGGTCGTCGCGGGTCATGCCAAGGCTCTGGAGGAGCTGGGAGATGGGAGATATTGGATTGTGACGCTTTGCGGGCGGGGCAGCCATTGACGGTGTGCGTCGGGCAGAGGTCGAGAGAGGAGGAGACAAGCAGGGGATGTCGCAGATTTGGGCGAAGGAGCGCAGACACCACTCGCCCCGTTTTGGAACTTCATTTCGGCGCCGTCTCAATAGTTATTTCTCGCAATTATTTTTGGATTATTTCCCTTCCGCGTCACGTCTGCGTCACATTGCTGTCACGCCGCGTGATGCCTCTCCTGGAGGCTGGTGCGTCGGATCGACTCGCGGAACGCTCGCAAGCTCTCAGAATGGTCTACCACAATCTCAAAGGTGCATCCTGCTCGCTCGTCGTCGTCGTCGAGCTCGCTGACCGCGTCTGCCAGCCCTCATCAAGGGGATCCGGGCATGTAAGGTGCGTTGCCCACAGGCATTCCCAGGCGCCGCCGCTCATCCACCCTCCAGACCGTCGCCGATGAGCGTGCTCTCATACAGCAGGAGTCAGCCGCAATACGGGCTTCCTTTCGCGAGGAGGACTCGTATGCTCGCCATAACAATATCGCTAAACTCTTGTACATCCACATGCTAGGATCTCCCGCACACTTCGGCCAGATCGAATGTCTGAAGCTCGTTGCAAGCCCGCGTTTCAGCGACAAGCGGTTGGGGTACCTCGGGATAATGTTACTGCTGGATGAGAGTCAGGAGGTCTTGACATTGGTCACCAATTCGCTAAAGAAGTGCGTCCACGCGTCGATCTCCCCCGAATAACATTGACGCGAAATCACCAAGTGACATGAATCATTCGAATATGTACGCTGTCGGCCTTGCACTATGCACTTTCGCAAACATTGCCTCCGAAGAGATGTCGCGTGATTTAGTGAACGAGATCGAGAAACTCCTTGGCTCGAGCAACACGTACATCCGCAAGAAGGTGCGTGCCAAGCAGACGTACCACTATCAGGTCATTGACGTGAATATACTCTCTAGGCTGCCCTCTGTGCCCTTCGCGTTATCAAAAAGGTCCCTGATCTCACAGACCACTTTGTTGCCAAAGCCAAAAATCTTCTCGCCGACCGCAATCACGGCGTATTGCTGACCGCCATTACTCTCGTCATTGAGATGGTGCAAGCAGATCCATCTTGTCTCGATGAATTCCGCAACGTACGTTTTGTCTTCACTTGCTGTTTCGTGCCTTGAAACTGGACAATATACTACAGGCTGTGCCTTTACTGGACCGGCATCTCAAGTCCCTTGTTACAACAGGATACAGCCCGGAGCACGACGTATCCGGCATCACCGACCCATTCCTTCAGGTTAAGATCCTTCGTCTGATGCGACTCCTTGGGAAGGGTGATGTCACTGCGAGTGAAACGATGAATGATATCCTGGCGCGGGTGAGTGTACAGTCAAACGCGTTACCATTTTCCAAATATGAATCCTCCTACGATAGGTCGCCACCAATACTGATTCCACCAAGAACGTCGGCAACTCGATTCTCTACGAGACGGTGCTGACGGTGCTCGAGATCGAAGCTGACAGCGGTCTTCGCGTTATGGCCATCAACATTCTTGGTAAATTCTTGAGCAACCGCGACAACAATATTCGGTAAGGCCGTCGTTCAGTAGACTTTTCATACTTTTGACAATTGCTGTCAATAGGTACGTGGCGCTAAATACGCTGAACAAGGTCGTGTCCATGGACACAAATGCCGTGCAACGGCACCGGAACACCATCCTCGACTGCTTGCGCGACGGAGACATCTCAATCCGACGGCGCGCACTAGAGCTCTCGTATGCGCTCATCAATGAGCAGAACGTCCGCGTTCTGACGCGGGAGCTGCTCGCGTTCCTTGAGGTGGCGGACAACGAATTCAAACTTGGCATGACCACCCAGATTAGTCTCGCGGCGGAGCGCTTCGCTCCAAACAAGCGGTGGCACATCGACACTGTTCTCCGTGTACTGAAACTCGTAAGCTACCTTGTAATACATCTCGCGATCGTATAGCTGACGCGCCAGAAAGGCTGGAAATTACGTTCGAGAGGAGATATTATCGGCGTTTATCCGTCTGGTCGCGCATACCCCCGAGCTACAGGCGTATACTGCTTCAAAGCTTTACACGGCTCTGCAATCAGACATTTCGCAGGAGTCACTCACATTGGCAGCGACGTGGATTCTGGGCGAATATAGCGAACTGCTAGTAGAAGGTGGACTAGTGGACGAGGAGACACCCAAGCCTGTAAGTATATACTATCTACACAGCGACATTCAGGTCACTCATCTCCCTTTCAGGTGTCTGATGTCAACATCATCGACCTCATCTTGTCAATCCTCGACTCACCCTACGCAAACCACCTCACGCGGCAATTCGTCTTCGCGTCCATAACCAAGATTGCCTCTCGATCAACCACTAGCGTCCCACAACAAGATCGCATTGCAGCCGTGCTCGCAGGGTATACAACAAACCCAGAACTCGAATTACAGCAAAGGGCAGTGGAGTTTGCGAGCTTGTTCAACCTTGGCGAGCTCAGGGCTGGCGTGCTGGAGCGCATGCCCGCACCGGAGTTGAAGGCTACGGTGACAGGAATTGGTAAGCTTCTCCTGCCACAGTCAGATACTCTCTCTGAAGCAATTTGGCTCTTGCAGTGAGCGAAAACAAGCCTGTTGGGTCTACTAGGACCGGCAAAGATGTAAGCCTAAGGATAATATGTCAACATCAAGGCAACTTAGCTGACCGACAATTTACAAGGCCGACCTTCTGGGCGACGAGATACCCTCAGGCGTCGGTTCGGCCTCTCCAAACCCCGTCCCTTCCCAACAAGACAACCAAGCCCTCCTCGCCGAGATCTTCGGCGGCTCTGACAGCACATCGCTCGCCGCGCAGCCCGCCGCGGCACCGTCCAAAAAGAGCACCATCGAGGACATCCTCGGCATCTTCGACGCGACGCCCGCACCCGCGCCGCCACAGCCACCCGTCACCAGCTTGTTCGACGCGTCGCCCGCGCCGGCGCCCCCGAAGCCCGCCGCGCCACCCCCGCAACCGAAGCTGCCGTCGTACACCGCGTACAGCAAGAACGACCTGACGATCACGCTGACGCCCCAGCCGTCCGCGACGCGCCCGGGCGTTGTCGACGTGCTCGCCCGCTTCCAGGCGACGGGCTCGGCGCCCGCGACAGGTCTCAACTTCCAGGTCGCGGTGCCGAAGGTGCGTTTGCGTGTGCTCTTGGTGTCTGGTGTCTGATGGTCGCTCTCCAGACGCAGCAGCTGCAGATGCTCCCCATGTCACATCCGGACGTCAGTCCGGGCACGCCGGAAACACAGCAGATGCGGATCACCGCTCCTCCAGGCGTAAGTAACTCTACTGTCCGCGATCATCGCATGGTGCTCACTTTGTGGCCCTTGTGCCATTTGCAGAGCAACATCCGCCTGCGTCTGCGAATATCGTACAGCTTGGGCGGCCGGCCGGTACAGGAGCAGGTCGATTTCTCTGGATTCCCGCCGGGTCTGACGAGCGGCAGTTCATAGCGTGTTGGTAGTACCTTGGTTTTTTCATGAATTCACGTCGTATACTATCAGTAACGCACAGGCATGCGGATGCATAAGATGTAGTGTACATAGAGCGACGAGCGAGGACTTAAACTAATCATAGAAACAACGACCGACAACCTCCAATTCCCGCCCGCGACATTTAATTTAGATGAAGACTTGTAGTGGGTGCCTGTCGTACACGTTCTGCCCCTCGCTGAGCTCAGAAAGATCGGGATAGAACGGTACGAGCGCGTCCTCTGCGCCGAGATAGAGGGCATTGTACACGCGCCAGTATACCTATATTATAAATGTGAGCACATCGTGTGGGCTTGCAGTAAAACTTTGATCAAAAAACTCACCTCGCGAACCTTCCGGGCGGGGTGGAACATGCCCTGAAGAACATAGCTCAGGAGAATGCCTGGACCCAGCGTGACGCGCATGGCCTCGATGGCGTCCATCACGGCGCCGATGACGTGCGGAGACGTCTCGAAGCAGTTCGGCCACACCAAATTCATCAAGTGCAACATTGAATCTTCGCAGCCGAGGCCAGCAACGCCGAGAGCAAGATGCTTGACGATGGTGCTGGCCGTCTGTCTGTGGACAAGGTCGCGGTCCGTGAGGGCGTCTTCCAGCATGGTGACAACGGAGTCGACATAGTATGCCGATTGTGGGCCGACATACTCGAACACGAACGACAGCGCCTTCAAACAACCGGTGCGAACATTCAGCTCTGCGGTGCGATATTCGTTGAGGATGGCCGGGATACAAGTGAACGCTAGAGAGGGGGATAGATCAGACATGCTCATACTGGAGAAATATGATGAAAGGACGTACGTCCACATGTTTCCGCGACAATTGCGATGGCGACGGTGCTGCACACACGACTCTGCCGCTCCTGCACGCGCAGGTTTGTCAACAAGACGGACAAGACGTCTTGAGGACCCAAACTCTTGGCGATGTAGCCGAACGAATTGACGGCTGCACGTCGAATGCCCTTCTTGTGCGCCTTGAGTAAATCCAAGAGCTCGAAGCAGATTCGCATCCACTCGCGAGCTGGCACAAACTCGGCACCACGATCGGCTTAGCAAAAGAAACACAGTAAGCTTAGAGAAGAGATGCATAAAACTGAATGCTCACCGATACGACCAATCAAGTTGATGGACGCTTCCTGCACCTTCTCGTGACGATTGCGTAAAATCGGGGTCATGCGAGGCACTAAAGAAAAAGTGTAAGTACAAATCTCGCGATATAACCTAGGCCGAAGACTCACGGAGGTCTTTCACAGGCGGATTCATCTGTGTCATACCCACAACGTTGGCAATAGCTCCCTCTGCCGCGATGATACTTCCGAGGGTGTCAGGGTACTCTTCACCGAGCTGTTCGAAAAGCACAAGGCCAAGCTTGCTCAGTAGCTGGTCCTCCCCGCACTGCTTGATGACAACCGCCAGACGGGTGGTCAGATCGGCGGCCTGCTGACGGACCTTCGCGCTCTTGTTGTTGAGGCGCCAAAGGATAGTGGAGACGATCTGAGTAAGGTATGGCTTCACCCGAATGCCGAGGGCGTTGACAACGGTCCCAAATCCATCCAGCATTACCTGATCTTCGGTCGTCTGCTCCTGGAAGGAGTAGATGATACCGTCAACGAGGCGGACCTCAAGCTTCTCGTCTACATCGGCGGCACCAAGGGAGGCCACGACCTTCGTGATAGTCTCCATCACCATCTTGCGGTACGGCTCGGCCTCATCCTTCAACTCGTTGACGATGCGACCGATGATTTCAGACGCCCCTGCCTTCTGCGCCAACTCAACTGTTGTCTCGACTACTTGCCGATAGTTCCTCCTGTCAAGCGCCATCCGGCGCACCCAGAAGGCCTTGAAGAAGTCAGGTAAGATGTCCTGTTTGATGTATTGAGGCGTGACACCTTCCGTCGCGGCACACTGCTTGACCACCTTCAACACGATCTTCTTCATCTCCTCATCCGACGTTTGGAACTCACGAATGAGGATGACGGTGACCTCCTTGGTGTAATATGACGCATACTCGGGGTCCATTAGCGGAATGATGAAGCCAATGGCTTTCAAGAAGGCGGCCAGACCCTTGCCACGGTGGAGACGAATACCCATCCAAAGAGGCTTGAGTACGTTATCGAAGGATTCAATGCCGTAAGGCGCAGCTGCCTCAGCAAGTGCAGCCAAGCCGAGTGCTGTCATCGTCCGCACTTTCTGCTGCTCGTCGGCAAGACCGTGTTGGATGCAGTCCACAAGGTTACGCAGGTGAGGCAGGACGGCACAACCCATCATGATGGCGATCTGCTGCACGATGCGAATGCCGGTGTGACGAGCTTGCCACGACTTCTTGCTGCGACAGACAGCCTTGAGGAAGGGCAAGAGAGAAGGGATGCCAAGCGCAGAAGCCACCACGGAGAATGCACGCGCTGTCGTGTTACGAACGTATTCGTCGGCATGGTCGATATCGGGACGCATGGTGGAAATCATGTGGGCGAGGCCAGCCGCCTTGGAGAGATTGGAGATAATCTCACGTCCTTCGACACGAGCGTAGTAGTCCTCGTCGATGAGGAGAGGCTCGATGACGACGAGAATTTTGTGGACGTACGGGCGAACCAAGTCGTCGAGCTTGTACAGAACGCGGTCGATGACCTTGACAAGCAAGTGACGCTCCTGATCCTCAAGGGTGCGTTCCATCAGCAGAGGAAGGATTTTGTCGAAAAGTGGACCGGCACCAAAATCACGCGCTTTGTCTGTGATTTGGCGCAACGCCGTCTTGCGAACGGGAGGCGTACCGTTCTTGATTTTGAGGAGAAGCCGCATGATCTTCCTCTCCTTCATCTCCTCGACGGTCAGCTCAGTCTCATCCTCCTCCTTCAAGATCTTGGCGAAATACTGCGCATCCTCCGCTTTGAAGAAAGCGAGATTGCCAACACCCGGAATTTCAGTGGGCAGCTCCGGAGCGAGACCGGCGGCAGCGGCAGCGGCAGCAGCGTCTGAGCTGTCCTGGATCTGGAATCCGCCGACTTCTGTGATAGGCGTCGCCATGAGTTTGCGAGGAGCGATAAGAGGAGCATACCCAGGAGGAGGCGTCACGATGGAGTAGCCCTGCGACGGCAGGACAGCGTCGAGCTCCTCATCAGTGAGATATCGATTATGCTTGTCCTCCATCATGAAGCCCGGCGCATTCATGATGATCGGTTGTAGGGGCATCTCCTGACCGTTCGCGGCGACCGGTGTCTGGTCCCAGCGAGAGCGCTTGGGTGTCTCACCGACATCGGCCGGAGTAGCATCCCAGCGAGAACGACGTTTCTTGGGTGCGGACTGTTCCAACGCCTCTTTGGACCATTCCCCGGCGTCCTGCTTCTTCTCTGAAGAGTCGGACTCGTCCCAGCGACGCTTGCGCTTCGTACTAGCGGCAGCGGCAAGCTCCTTCTCGGCCTCCTCCAGCTCGGCTGCGGGCGGAGTCTTGTCGAGATCCATCTTCTCCTTGTCTTCCTCTCGCGCCTTCTTCTCCTTCTCCTCAATGGCCCTCCGCACCCGCAACTCTTCCTTCTCGAGCATCTGCAACCTCATCGCCTCCTTGTATCCACCCTCTCCGCCCTCCTTCCCATCCTCTGACGATTGAAAGGCATCGGCACTTTCATTCGCAACACGGCTAAAACGTCTGTTGTGGTAGTCCGACTGCCGCTGAGCAATCTGGCGCTTCGACGCGGTCTCGGCAAAAGGGTCGACGTTTTCCTCCTCGGCAAGTTCTTCAAATTCTTTGAGAATGTCCTTGGGAACCGTGAACGAGTCGACCAGTCGAGGAGAGCCCGGAGCAGACATGGTGGTGGCAGAAGGTGGTGGTGAAGCGCAACCGCAACGTCGAGGCGGCGAAAGCGCATACGATGACTAACATGTTCCCACGATACACACTCCTCTCGACTCGTCTCCGTCTGACTCAGGCCGCGTCTTCTCTAGCCATTCAGCGCTGTTCGACATCCTCGTATTTAGTAGACGACCCTACTGGACATTGTCGTACAATTTCCCTTTGACAGCATCTAATTCTACCGATATAACCATCGAAACTGTCTCCCCCATGCCCATTTGTTACTGGTATACAGTGCTATCCACTAGAGAGCACGACCTTATCGCCCAGCTCCGGACTCCCGTCCATCCGCAGTGGCCTGAGCATTCAGAGCAGCACCTTCCCTGCGCAGCTCCTGTATGACAGCCTAGACGTCGATGGGCCACAAGATGGCATGATCGGAGGGAAGACACTCACCGCCAAGGCCTCTGGATTGACCCCGCTCTCTATCATCCCAACACATGTTGCGAGCGTCTCCTTGTCTAGCTGCGTGTTCAGCAGCTGCGACATCTCAAACAGTACTTCAAACGCGTCAAAGTTAAAAGTCGCCGTGCATCGCGCTAAAAGGGGCGCTCACTGTCCAGTGTCTGCTGCGCGGACGAAATTCGGTCGGCTTCGCGTAGAGACATGCCCTAATGACAATCGAACGAGATTCAGAGCCAAGCTGAGACGAATCGAATAAGTACGCCGGACGCACGCAGATAACTTATTGGGACGATGAGAGGCGCGGAGCAAGGACTCGTGCCGAGAGCACGGCGGCGAGTGCCACAGACGCGTGCTTCAGGCGCCTATTATTGCACGCGACGAGATGGGGACATAAGCTAGCTCATATTTAAAGACTATAAGTAGCGTACCCTATGCGAGAGTGAGAGTACAACGCGATGCAGCATATAACCTAGAGACACGGGACGGATTGGAGAAATACAAGCGATGAGTAAACTGAACACAACGAGATTACTTATAACCATAGATATAAGAGAAAAGGCAAGGAGATGAAGGAGCGTGGTGGGTTAAGTAAATAGAGGCGTCCAGCGCTGATACGACAGATGACATGGAAATGAGGGAGTCAGTGGAAGGCGTTCACGCTTGCACGAAGACGGGGGAGGTCGGGGTGTCAAAGTAGGCGGCTTCCTCGTCGACAACGTCCATAACAAAGGGCGCCGAGGCGAACTGGTTGTATCCGGTGGACATCGGACCCGACGTCCTGTCCCACCCCGCCGTCCAATGCGGCCGCGTCTTGGGCACCCACGCCGCGTGGAGCACCACGCGATTCGCGAACATCGCGAGTTGGCCTGCAAGTGCTTGCGGGGGAACGGCCGCGCTCAGGGCGGGGTCGAAGATCGCCAGCGAGTTGAGCACCGGATACGGCCCGTCAGCTTGCATCGTACGGTGCTCGAACACCTGACCGATGAGGTTGAACGGCGCGTACGCGGCTGTGAAGTGCTGCAGGTGCGCGGCAGGGAACGCGGGCAGGGTTTGCGGGTCGCATTCCGGGAACGCGACGCGCGGGTCGCAGGCCAGCGCCTCGATGAAAGATTCCGATGAATCATCAAGCGTAAGGGACGTCAGGCGGGGGAACGACGTCAGTAGCTGGATCGGCACCATCGGCGACGAGCTAGTGAAGACGCCCTTGAGGGTGAGCTCCTCGACGGACGGCATGGGACAGGCGCTCGGGAGTAGGACCGACAGCAATGCATAGGCGTCCGTCCAAAATGCGTCGCGCTGCGCCACCGGGATCAAATCGCGGGCGATGTCGCAAAGTGTGAGCGCGCGCACCGCAGGGCACTCGAAATTCACGACGAACGTCGTGGCGTCGGAAGGCTCGACGTAACCAAGGACAAGCGTGCGGAGATGGGGTAGGACGACACGTGCCTGCGCCTGCCTACGAATGGGCACCACTACCACGTCGCCCTCGCCGTTCGGGACCTCCTCAACCGGTGCCGCTGCTTGCAGTTCCAAGTGCTGCAGCGTATCCGCGCACGTCTGCAGGAGCGTCGAGAGTGCTTCTATGCTGGGGCGGATGGGGTTTGGCAGATCTGAGATGACCAATTCCTGGAGGCCGGCGAAGGACCAACGGGTCCAGTCGAGATGGACGCCGCAGACGGTCAGGGACTTGAGAGTGACGGATATCGGCACGATGGGTGTGGGAAGAGCCGGCCACAGTGGCTCGGAAAGGGGCGTATGACCGGGGTGTCCCCATGCAGAGTTCCTTGGTCGCTCGATCTCGAATCGTTCTAGACGAGGCATGGGTTGCGTCAGGAGCGCGTAAAGCGCAGCCAAGATGGGATGATCGTCCTTCGCCCTGACGGTGAAGCTGCGAATACGCCATAGCTGGGGAAGGAGCCTCTGGTAGAGCTCTTCAATGTAGGGGACTGAGGTGATTGAGCGAAGGTCGAGATAAACCGTCAAGGAGCACTGCTGCGAGCGGAGGAAGTAGACGCGGTCGAAGAGGAATTGCGGCTCGTGCAGCTTCTTGTCAGACATGGTGATAATTGTCCACAGCGTCGGGGTGCGGTGAGCCAGCACGCGCCAAGTACGGCAGACCTGGGATACGAGAAGAGGGAAAGAGACGTTGTCCGCGTAATCGGCGGTGTCCCAGGTTCCCACCTCGAATATGTACTGCAACATATCGATCGATAAACGACTGACAGGTCCGTCAGCGTACTGCAATGCCTGCATTGTGTTGTGGAGGTTGGAAGAGGTCAAAGTGTTGAAGGACATCTTCGACACCAAAGAAGTTAGAACGAAGATAGCTAGAGAGGCGCACCGCTGGACTTACTGTGAGAGACGATCTCTTGAATATTTGGACGGATGTTCAAGCAATTCAGTGGAGGAGAGCAGGATAGTGCAGAACGGTCCGACGAGAGCCTGTTCTTATACTATCCATGCGACCACACCACATCCACATCCACAGATCCTTGCGGAAAAAGAGGTCACAGAAAACAATGCATACCACACTTCCTTCGAACCACTCGCCGCATGTTGCTCGCATTCTGCCGTTGGTTGCAAAGCTGAAGTGGACAATGCGGCGGCCACGTCCACAGCAGACACGATCGCGCTACATTCACTCTTGCAATTGGCGACTGCAGCGATCACATTGCCCTGAAGCCAGTGGCTACAAGCTCGCACCGGAGTCGCAGACACCTAAAGAGCCGCCTCGTCCGTCCAACAACGACGTACCCTGCAGGGAAAAATACCAAAAGTCAGAATGTGCCACCTTGCTCAGGCAAAGTGGAGAAAAGCTACAGAATTTTGAACTGAGGCTAAGCGTTGACAAAGCCATTTGTCGGCAGAGTTGTAGAAATCGCGCCTCTACCGTTTTGCTGGGTGGAAATGGCGACAAGAGTGGAGTTGTTTCGACGGTGGTAGAGCCCCAGTACATATCTTTCACGGGAGCGTCTGAGAACCTCCGGCAGACCAGCGTCACGCCTATCATTGGTCAAGGTAGGTTGTAAGTTGGTGGTAAGTAAGTTGCAACAAGCGAACTTTACCTTGCTCGCAAGGTCTCTCCCGTTCATAATTGGCTCAGGCACATACAGTATGCACATGTACGCGTGTTTGGTTTGCGTCCTCTTTTGGCAGTACTGTAGCGGCGCGTCCTCCGAGTCGACGACAACGAGTAGCGAAGGCGTCGACGTTTCGGTGAGTCGTATATCATCGTGCCATTCGCTCCCAAGGTTAGGGCTGCCCAGCAGCATGTCTATAGTGAAGTAAAGATCAGATTGCTATATAAGGAGCGTAGCGTGGGCCGCCGCTAAAAGCCGACGCGCCTTTACGAGAAACCATGGTCACGGTCATTGGTGAGTCATTCTTGTACTTGTACAGTACCTTCTCCTCCCGAATGCATCTTAGGTATGTTTCTACGTAATCCACGCACAGTGTGAGTGCCTAATGTCATCAGCACGCTGCAGTGCAACGACCATAGGAGCAATCTACTAGTCAGACTGCCAGTGACAATTTCCCTCACTGCATCATGTGCGAATCGGGGCACCCAACACCTCGCGCGAGTCTCCAGGGAGAAACCAGCGCAAGTACCCCTATGAATCGCCACCCCATCGCCCAACTCCCGGTCGAACTTCTCGAGCGGATCCTTGTCTACGTCCCCGAACTCGAATATAAAGAGCGCGTCACGTCTCATCATCAATCTCACGCCAACAATTCATCCTGGATGGGCATGACTCAGGTCTGCAGCCACTGGCGCAAAATTATCCTCAACCTCAAAGAATTTTGGAGCTTCCTGCCGCTAGAGTTAGGGCGTCCGCCGTGCAGGTGGCTGGAACTTTCCCTCGCACTGTCCAACCCAACGCCTATTTACATCCACGCCGAGAAGCAATACTTCACCGAGGACTGGTACCGGTGTGGACTCATTTCCGCTCTGCGAGAAAGTTCGCGCATCCGAGAGATACGCATCGACCACCCAGTAAATCACCTATCCCAAACCGTGGGGCCGATTGTCGAACTCTTGCGCCTGTTCTGTTCTACTCCTGCCCCATTTCTCGAAATTCTCGACATAGACCTGGCCTTCTATTCCGAGAGTGATATGTTCGGCGGGAACATACCATTGCGGCTTCATACCCTCTCCTTGACTCGGGCACATTCGATATCTCTGGACTGTTCCGTATTCCGCGCCCCACTCACCTCCCTCAAGCTTATGAACATGCAACTGGAGCAAAGCTACGAGAAAATGCTATCGATCCTCGCACGGTTCCCTGACCTTCTCACACTCGTTCTCGACTGTATCTCTTTTCCTACGCCAGTCACGGCACCCTCCCACGAACGACTCTCAGACGTGGCTTTCCCGGCTCTGCGCTGTCTCGTACTCGTGGGAAGATTCCATCCCATAGTCAAGCTAATACAACATCTCCATCTCCCATCCCAGGCAGCAGTCACCCTCTGCACCCCGGACCACACGTATGAAAACGTCATCATTCACACACTCCCTGCTCTAAAGTCGATCTTCTCCTCCTTCGTCCGCGACGCGTCGCCCACGGACCTCTCTTTCCACAAACTGACCTTCTACATCCGCTCCAACGAAGAGGACGACACCACACACTCGATGTCCATCACCCTCTCCGAGCCGTTCCACCCTTCCTCGAACGGCGTCCCGCACAGCGTCCGCATCCTCCTCACGAGTCTCTTCGGCGTGCCCCCGCCCCGGATTCTCTGCGCGCTTCTCGGTGCGCACGGCGTGCGCACGCTGCAGGTGCTCGCGCGCACGGTGTGCTCGCTGAGCGAATGGGGCGCCATCTCCATCGCGTTGCCGTGCGTGTCCCACATCGACGCGACCGGCGGCTCGGCACGCGGCCTCGTGCTCGCTCTGCGGGCAGCGAGGTTCCCACGGCTCGAGACGCTATGCCTGCATCGTGTTGCACTCGACGATGTGCTCAGCATCAACGTGCACAGACATCATCTGACAAGGATCCGCCCGTCGGTCGTTAGAGCTCCG
The DNA here is from genome assembly GCA_022160305.1 of Artomyces pyxidatus. Classification (NCBI taxonomy): domain Eukaryota; kingdom Fungi; phylum Basidiomycota; class Agaricomycetes; order Russulales; family Auriscalpiaceae; genus Artomyces; species Artomyces pyxidatus. The sequence continues at coordinate 147,601 of MU277230.1, read as the reverse complement.
TTGATTGATGTCCTGCAGGCGGTGGTCCAGGAGAGACTGGCTTCCGGCCGGCCGTTCAAGTGGGAAGTCTGATTAGAGGTCCGGTGAATGGATATGGACATACTTACTGGTTGTACGACGACATGGGTCAATCAATATTCGTATTGCTTCATGACAGATCCCGCCTGGTGAATGTGATTGGCACGCCTTCCCAGCGCCAGGTCGACGTCGCGCCCTGTGCGCGCTGAAGGGTGCTGACCGCAGAACCTTCTCAGCGGTCTACCCACGTCCGCGCCACATGCTTCCCTGCCCGCAAATTGATACATACTGTCGTCCCCGCCAATTTGGCAGAATCTGTCGTTGATCAATAGCGAATGCAAGATCTCCCCGGCGTGCGATTCGTAGGCCACAAGGGCCACGACTTTTATATTGCCATCCAAAGACGTTCGAAAACAGCTAACCAAAAACACCGTCTCGAACACCAACGGTCGCCCGGTATCAGTGAACAAAGCGTCGAAACACAAGAAAGAAACACAGCCAAAATCACAACGTTAAAGTTATAGATCGTCGGGTATCAACGGTATGTGGCTCGTTAGCGCACAGGCGGTGCGGGGTGCCCGCACCATTGAGCAAGTATGTAGATAGCCCTAGGCCGCTTTTTGACAGTCAATCGAGACGGAAAGAAGTGTGGGAGGGAGGCGGCGATAAGAAGGGAAGGGTGAATGCGCCTCCTGCTGCGCAGAGACCAGTGTGACCGGCACCGGGAAGCCGTGGAAGGAAAGGGCTGGCCAAACCCACGACGAATGAGAAGGGGTAGAGGACACGGAATACAGGCGGCGAGTCCAAGGGTTCGTGTATGGCCTTGAAGGACGTCGCACAAGTACATGTTTTGAACGCGTCGACCAGGACGGTACGGGATGATCAGATGCCGCCGTAGGCGTCCTCCTCATCGTAAAGGGAAAAGACAGTATCCGGTCGCTTGGCTTGAGGCTCCTCCGCGTGGGGGCGCGGTGTGGCCGGCGGACTGGCGAGTGGGCTGGAGCGATTGAGCACAGCGGCGGGAGGGGGCGCGCGCACGTCACCGAAATTGGTGCTGAAAGGCGAAGGCGAGGCATGCACACTGGAAGGGACGGGGAAGTCGGAAGCAACGGGTGAAAAAGCGCGCTGTTGCAGATGGATCTCTGGCAAAACGGGCGGTGTCGACGGAATGCGACTGTGTTGCGCAGTGAGTGCAGCCGGCGGCGCGGGGAACTCGAGCTCCTGCGAATCGTCAAACGTAGCGTCATGGTGCATGGCAGGGTCCGCGAAGGGCGATTCGGGGTTGGCACTCTCGGTAGGTGCGGGAAGGGACAGGTGTTGAGCGAGACCTGCCTGAGCGGCGTACATCGTCTTGCCCGAGTCGGCGGTCGTCGGGAAGTCGGTAGTGAGGGCTGTACCCGGGACGGCTAAGGAATCTTCCTCGGGGAGCGCACCGAGCGACGAAGGTGGCTGCGTGCCGAGCTTGCGAGAAATCTCAACGTATTGCGCGGCTTGGAATGGTGTGACGCTCGACCGGCTCAGATCGACATAGTGCGGATCCTCGCCGTCCATGGCAGGGGCCCCAGTGTCGCTCATCACAGTGTTGTGCCTAGAGAGAGTAGACGGTTGTCTGGTGACCGCGTGAGGAGGAGGCGACGGTTCGCCGTACGCGTCATTGTGGTAGTTCGGCACAGTGGCAGACGTGGGCGAACCCATCGGCGATTGCGCGTACTGGGAAATGAAAGGGTTCGTAGAAGTGGGCGTCGCCATATATTCACCCGGCGAGAACGATTGATGATTTCCCGCATAGCCGTCGTCGTTGTAGCCGTTGTTGTTGTAACCATACGCGTTCGTTCCATACATGTTGGGCATGGTCGGCTGGCGGGATAGCGTTGCCGGTCCCGAGTTCAAGTGGCGTTCGATCATGGTTGGCGGACGAGGCGCGGATCCGCCGAAGCCGTTGTCGAACGAACGCACGGGGGCTGGCTCGTCGGAAAGGACCGCCGACTGTCTCCTGGCACCGTCGCGGTTCCACACTTCCTCCGACGTATCTTCCTCTTCAACATGACGGCTCTTCTTCTGTGGAACACTCGCACGTTAGACATGTCCTCGCGACGACTGCTAGGGACATCTTACCAAGAAGTAGATCACCGCGACCACAACGCCAACCAAACCGAGCACGGCAGCAGCAGCACCGCCGACAATGGCGCCTGTGCTAGTTCCACCAGAAGCTGCGACGGAGGCAGTAGCGCTGGGCGTGGTGGAAGCGGGTACGCTGATTCCAGAATTGACAATAGTGTGGATGTACGTGAGCGTAGCGGTGGGCTGGGTGGTGGGCGGTGTAGTCTGTTCATGGATGAGAAACAAAGAAAAGCGACAAACTCGTATATACATACGGGGGCGACAGGTGCGGAGGACTGCGTAGACGGCGCTGCGGCGCTAGTGGTGGCAGGAGCGGCCGAGGAAGACGTAGAGGACGACGCGGGCGCAGCTGAGGACGACGAAGAGGACGACGAAGAGGTAGTAGATGATGTAGTGGGCGCGGCTGGAACAACATGGTCAACACGAGGCGAGATGACAACGGCTGTTCGGCTCACAGGATGGCGTCGGGGAGGACGACGGGGGAGCGGGCGCGCTAGAAGTAGGCGCGGAGGAGGTGGGAGGGACGGTGGCAGGACCAGTCTCTGCGGGGTCTGTCCAAGTCGCGGTGGGGCTGAACCTGGGGTCGAGGTTGGCTCGCCAGAGCATACGGTGGGCATTGCGTCGCTTGATAGCCGCAGACATTGCTTATGAGTTGGTGGCCTTGAGGGCGAAAGGAGAGTGGGAGGAAAGAATGTGGGGAAAGAAAGAAGGGAACCGGGAGCGACGCGAACACGAGCTGCACGATGAGCCGAGTCCCTTGGTCGTCGTCGTCGTCGACGGTGAGGTGAAGAAAGATGAAGATGTGAGTCGGAGTCTGGCGTCCGGCGCTTGCAACGGCGACCACACGGTTCGTCACGCTCCGTCACGTCACGGTCACCGTCGTTACCACCCTCACGTAAGCGGCGACCCGGCACCGGCCCGCCGCCGCGTGCCTCGACGCCGCGTACTTATCCGTCGGTGCCTTCGCGGTGCCTTGCAACCTTCTCCGACAGAGCCCCGACCTTCGTCGAGGGGTTCTAAGGTGATTCCAAATACTTTTTGTTCTTTGCACCGTCCGTTCGCGGTTCGTTCGCACAGGTGTGTACACCCTCTTTCTCCAGCGTCTACTTCTTCTCGAATCTCTTGGCGATACAAGCGATTTTCGCAAGTCTGGGCTCTCTAACTGCCCAGGCATCACGTTCCCCGCTTCCTCTGGTCGAACGACATCCGTTATTACTCGAACGGGCGTCATTTGTTGCAATGGCGACACCCTTCACCTCTCCCCCTGATGCCGCTTTCCCTCTCTCTTTCTCCTCTGGAACTGCATGCCCATCTACCCCCACTATGCGCGGCATTTTTTCGTGCTCTCCGCGCTCTACCTCGCAGCAAACGCCCGCATCGTCGTAACCATCGAGAACACGGATCCACGGATCGCCTATCTCCCCTCTGTGTGCAATGATTTCTCCCAAACAAATTGCACCGCTCCCTGGTGAGTCCGTGCGCTCTGCTGTGCATGATCGTCCTCTCGAGCCAACCTACAGGCAGCTGCTCGCCCTCCCCGGCGCCTCCAGCGGCTCGGTCACCACCACCTCTGGGCCCGTCCCCGCCGCGGACGACCTGCTGCCGCAGCTCTTCCTCACCCTGCGCGGCACCTCCCTCGTCCTCCGCACTTCCACCCTCTCCAACGCGACCGCGAACATCACCCTCACCGCCTCCCCGTCCGGTCTTTCCGTCACCACCACCCTCGACTCTTCCGAAGGCAGCCTTTCTGCGCTCAATCTTCCCCCAGACCAGGACATCACGCTCACGCTCACGTACATCCCCAGTGCCAACGGCCCTACCCGCCTTGATATCGATTCCGTCACCGTCTGGGCCCAAAACTCCAGGTACGCGAGCCATGCGCCTCAAGGTCTTGTGCCGCTAACCGACGCGCGTGAGACAGCGAGACCTCGTTATCCCCTCTCCCGCTTCCCAGCTCCAGCTTCCTGCCGTCGTTCGTCGTGCCCGCGCCGACGGCCACGCCGTCTCACCACGAGGCACATCTGGTGCAGCCCAAGGGGACCATCATCGGCGAAGCCCTGGCGGGGTTCTTCGGGCTCATTCTCATAGCTGCAGGCATGGTATCTTTCGTCAAGTGGAAGCGGCAGAGGGAGGCTCGTGACACAGAAGCGTTTGAATTGCGCACTAGACGCAAGGGCAAGAGAAGGGAACCATCACCGCCATAGGAACAATCTTCCGGACTGTTTGGGTATATTAAGAATCGCATACTCTAGTCTCTCCCCCAATGATTTGATACTTATGGGTGTTTAGTATATAGTCAATGGGTTTGGGAATATACCACCGTTACGATCGTTCGCACGTTCCATACCTGTTCAGATGTGAGTGGGCACCAAGAGGGCGCAAGCCGATCGAGATCATCATCATCTCTGACAGTCCATGAATGCATGATCCCAGATGATCCCTGATGTGAAGTCGACATGATGATGTGACAAGAACGTTCCCTACTCAAGCATGATGTGTTCCCGCGTGCCCATTGCTGTGCGGTTTCGCCCCGTGCAGTGTGGCCGTGTGCCGTGCCTTACATTCCGACGGATGGCCGACGTGAAGTATGGGGTATTCAATTGAAGGGCAGTCCCTTAAGGGTTCTATGTGTAGGGCCCATCCGGACACGATGTTCACACTCTTCGGTGTGCAACGCATCGACCAAGGGCTCCTCGTCGTTCGAATACGTGCCCACCAGTGATCATTGCCCCGGCACACGTCCGCGCTATGGTCTATCCCCGCCGGCACAGACCCGTGCCATCGTAGTCTGATCCTCCAGCCTTCTAACCCTGGCAAATTTCCCACTTGATCAGACGGCCGGAAGCCAGTCTCTCCTGCGCCAGCGCCTGCAAAACATCGCCCAAGCGCGCCTCGTCGAGCGACGTGCGGAGGCTCGGCACATTCAGCTCGTGCACGTCGCCGAGGAGCGCGTCCCGCAGCGCGACACCGTGCAGGCGCAGCGCCTCGAGCCCCGGGAACGCGACCTGCAGCGCGAGCACGACTCCGTGCGCCGCGGCGCCCTCCGCGACGATGTGGCACACGCCCAGAAGCACGGAAGAGAAATCGCGCCACTCGTCCATTGAGCACACGGCGTGGAGCTCCACGTGCAGCGTGCGCACGGCACGCACGCCGGGTAGCGCGCTAAGGATGCACGGTAGCGACTGGTCAAGGAGGCTCGCGAGGTGTATGCATACGCTCTGCGGGACGGGGATGAAGAGGGGTCGGAGAGGGCGAGAAACATCGATCGGTAGCGCTCGTAGTCGTGGAGGCCCCTGTCTAAGGAGAGCCGGCGGTAAACGGAGCCTGGTGCGTTGCGAACGAAGGAGGAGAAGATCGACTCGAGGGCAGGGAGGGTATGGCAGTGGATATCCTCGTAGACATCGTCGCGGGTGCGAAGGGTGACTGCGGTGTAGGCGGGAGAAGGAGCTGTTGCATCAGCTTGACTATGTGGCCGATGTTCTCGACGATTTCGAGGCGTCGCAGGGCCGGGAGGGCGACGTCGCGGAAGTAGTCTCGTTTGAATGACAGGGGTCGTCTGGACACGACGATACCGTCGAGAATGAGTGTGTGCAGATTAGGAAGCCGCGCGAGGACCTCTACCATCTGTCCATAGCTGTGCACCAACCGGATATTCACAAGCTGGAGAGCGGTAAGCAGGGCGTGGAATAAGGAAGACTTCAAGGATATAGGTTGCACTCGAGTCAGGTAGAGGGTGTGAAGTCGTCGTGGTACATTCCCGCCGAACATATCACCATCCAGGTGTAAATGTGTCATCTCTATGTCGAGGACTTCGAGAACCGGAGCGGTAGTGGAACAGAGGCTGCGCGCGACGTCGGGCCACACTGAGAAGACCTCATGTCTAGGGTAATAGATGTGTATCTCCCGGGCGCGTGAAATTTCTCCCAGAGCCAATAAAAGTGTAGACCCAAAGCGACTCTTGTTGTCGAAATATTGCAGCTCGGCGTGGATATAGACAGGCGCTGGGTTGGAACGCGCGATGGAAAGCTCCAACCACTTGCATGGCGGTCGATTCAACTCTAGCGGCAGGAAACTCCAAAAGTTCTTTAGATCGAGGGTGATTTCGCGCCAATGACCGCAGACCTGGCTAATGCCCATCCAGGATGAAGTGCGTGTTGCAAGGTAAAGAACGCGTTCATTGTATTCGAGTTGTGGGACCTGAAGGAAGATTCGCGCGAGAAGCTCGACTGGGAGCTGGGCGATGGGAGTGCGAGTCGGAGAGGCATCTGCGCTGGCCTGTTCATGGGGACTCGTGTGGGATGTGGGAGTTTGGATGGAAAAGAGCCGTCCATAATGCAGGGCAAGGGGTCTGACTAGATGGCTCTAAGGTCACTGCTTTGCAGCAGGCTACGTCAGGCACTCGCGCTCGAGCGTTAAGAGCGATACTTAATACCCATCAGCGAATAGGAAATCAAAAAGGATGGGGGCTCTCACCAATGACTGCATGAGAGTTCGTCGTAGGCCACTAGCTGAGTACATACTCGGCCTTTAGCGCCATAAGAAGCGCTCGACCGCACGGCCCGGGTCTCGCTGAGGTATTTTGTGCAGTGTCAACGATAAGTACGCTAGGTAGGTGACTACTATAATGTGTTCGCTCAGAGCCGTCGCAGGATACGATAGACGATCTTTATATTGAGCACCACGGGCCTAGTTCGCAACTTCTCAAAGAAATGAGACACGAATGAATCAACTTCGAGGGGTGTATGTCACTGTGTTCACGTCTATCACATCGGCAGACGTAGAAGTTCCGTGAGATGCTCGATCACGGGCCAGGGTGTGAGGATGTCACAGGGACAGGTTGAGCCTGAGGCATTGCGAATGCCGCCGTACTGCCACCAGCATCAGTGACAGCCTGCGGAAGGACAGAGACGAAGTGGGCCCAGTCCTGGAACACATATCGCCGTACGAGATCTGAAGCCCAATGGCTACGTATTTCCAATGCGAGCGCGTCGGTTGTTACCAGTACCTCTGAAGATGATTTCAGGACGCCCAGCCAATTTCAACTCTTCATCCGTCGGGTTGAAGCCCAAGGCTTACGATGCTACCACCGCTATGTGTTCTCGCACGTCCACCGTGAGTCTGTGAAAACGGCAGCTAAGGGCTGCGATGTCGAGAGATACAAGTCAGATATATGCAACATGTGGTGAGATACTCGCAATCAACCAGCACGTCGGTACTACACTCAAATGAGTGTGCCCATCGACGCAATAGGCCATTCCGCTTACATGGACATTGCCGATAGAGCCGATGTATAGAGACACCGGACAGCCAATAAGTTGGCTATCCATGCTAAGGTGGTGTCTTGCGCTTCTGCGACGGACGGCGCACGCGGTCACTCGACCACGACGGCCGCCCATGTTGTGGCGGGATAGACTCATTGGCATCCCGCTCCTCGTCTCTGCGATACTTGTCCGCGAGCTTTAGAATCTCTTACAGTTCTCGTGAGCAAAAGGAACACCGAGCAGACACCGCTAAGATGCTCACCAGCTTCTCTTTTCCTGTAGGCCTCGGTCCATGCGCTGCAGCTCCGCTGCGGATACTGCCCGTACATTAGCACGTTTGAGCCATGCAGACGGAGTGAAAGAGACTGACTATTTCGTGGAACGGGAACCATCTCTGCTTGCTCGTCAGCTCGTCCCAGTTCTTGTGAGACACGACGTGCTTGGCCATGGCACGGAAGTCCGCGGGGGTGTACCGCTCGCCGCGGTCGCCCATGTCGCGGACGAGCTCCTCCAGCGTTGCATCGTCGTCGGCGTCGCCCAAGTATTGCGATATGTCCACACTTCTTGCGCGCAGTTCTTCGCGGCGTCTCTCGTCGGCGCTGGCATCCTCGCCTTCCTCGTCATCCTCACCTTCGTGATCAGACTCCGGCAAGGATCCCCTTTGTGCTGCAGCAAGGATGCGGTCCGCTAGATCATGGCGCATCCAATAATTACCCCACGAGTCCTTTGAATGATGCGGAGCCTATGCAGTGCACCATGTGTCAGCACACGGCCAGCAGTGCGACACAAGAACACGCACCTTCTGCCCGAGCCCGCGCACCAGGTCCTTCCTTTGTATTGACGGGTCGCACTTCAGCTCCCAGGTGATATAGTCGAGAAAGTACTGCTTGTCCTCGGGGGTGAACGCATTGCCCCGAGCTCCAGGAACGACGTTTTTCGGCGGCGTGGGCTCATGCGACGGCGCACGAGGGAGGCTCGGGCGGGGTGCGCGGCGCGGGGCCGATGGCTGCGAGGGACGCGGTGTATGGCTCTTCGACGACGACGGCTCCGTATCGCGGTCATCGATGCGTACCTTCTTCTGCTGAGCTTCGCCATTCCGCGTTGGGGGCGCAGGCGCAGGTGCGGACGCCGATTGCTGAAAGTGCGACGGTTTCTTGACGCGTACGGCGTTCGATGCAGCGCCCTCCGACAGTCGCTTGACGCGTGCTTCGAGGCGATCAGTGTGTTCGAGATAGTAATCCTTCCACAGGTTTGCCGCGTGATTGTTCACCTAAGGACGAGATTAGCGTGGCGATACGCGCCAAAAGTGGCAGGGTGGTACGCACACCGTGCATCTCGTCCAGGGCCCGCCTGTACGTGATGTTCGCGCTCTTCGCGGCATGCAGCGCGTTGACGAGCAGCTCCTCGTCGTTCGGCGACGTGCCCACCGGCTCGTTGTGCTTGTACACATCGGGCAGCGTGGTGAACAAATGAGGCGGCAGAGTGAAACCGGTGGCCTGTGCAGGCATCTGGATCTGCTGGGGCATCTGCTGGGGCTGCGGTGGGGCACTCAACGCAGACATGAAGTTGGCGAATGACTGGACGAGGTGCGGATTGGACAGCATCGCAGCCATTTGGGGGTTTTGACCGAATGTTTGTCCTGCCGGGATGTTCTGAAAGGCGCTCGGAGTCGGGTTTGGCGTTGCGGTTGGCGCACCGGGTATGCCGTTATGGTTGGTATTATTATCCTGGTTCATCGTATTCTCACTGTCTTCGGTAAAGAAGAGACGGAGGTCGGAAGCGTGATCATGAACGTGAGGAAAACATTATACACGAGCATGAACTGAAGTAAAACAAGGTTATGTACGACGAGGACCCCAGCCACCACTTGCACGCTGGACTAGGGACACGTCTAAGTCCAACAGCGACTCAATTGTCCGATTCGTCGTCGAGCGTCAGATCAATGACCAGAGGTTCCGATGCAGACCCCTTTCCCAGTTGGATGGGAGATGTCTGCCGCTTCACCTTCCCCGGGCCTGAAGCCGGAGCGCAAATCTCTCGTTCCTCGACTTCATAGAGGCGTCTCATCTCAAGGATACCGCGTTCCGCGGCTTCAAGAGCCTGCTTCTTCTCCTGTGGAACATTGTGAGTGAGCGTAACACACGATGGGTTGGGATGAGGCCATACATTCAGGGCTGCGATGCGTGGATCTGGAAGTGGTACCGCGGATTCATCCTTTACACGATTCGTCACTTGCTGTTCTAAACGATCTTCGACTGATGTCTCTTCGCGGTGGCCCGTACCCTCTTCGGCTTCCTGCCCTGACGGCCCCTAAAAATGTTGGTAGCTATTAATCAGAGCAAAGGCATTGCATACAGCAGAATGTAGACGGTCTGCGGGAGAGCTTGCAACAATGTTTCGAGAGCGCATCTTCCGGGAACGCTTCTGTGTCATGGGGTCGCTATCAATCACGGACAAGAACACGGCGTCCAGCGCCGTTGAATACTCACCGCTACTCGTTCAGAACACTCAGCACTGGAGTCGACCCCAAGATCGCGTGCCATGCGTCGTGTGATGCGCCGTTCGGGTTGTTCACTTTGTGGATCGGGGTGTGCTCTTTTTCGACGGTCGGAGGAGCTACTCCCTACACTCTGGGATTGAGCAGAGCGCGCGTTGCGATGGACAGTTGCCGTTAGGGATGCAATTCCTTTGGCTATCAGCACGTCTACAGTCATTGAAGTCAGAAAAACGACTTCTAACCCTGATGGAAGTAGATCTCACTCAACGGCCGATTTTCGAAGGTGAATGAGACGAAGAAATCTTCACCGGTCGTGTAGTAGGGTGAAACTTCGATCTCGTCTGCAGTGGCGGCACGAGCTGGCCCTAGACTTGGAACAAGTTTTGACAATTTGTCTTGCCTGAACGAAAGGGATACGACTCACGAAATTTGGTGGCAGCCCGCAAGTTTACTGGTTTCACAAACCGGTCCCAGCGGAATGTCCTCGAAATTGAGAGCTGGTATGTCGACTTCACGAGTGCTAGAACACGACCGGCGTCGCCTTCCTTGCCCTTTATCTTTCAAATTCTTTTGGCTCTTCTTTATGACCGGCCACACAGACACCCAGACGGTCCCGAGGGGTGCTGAGCCGACAACTGTTTCGTCTTCTTCTCCCTCCTCTGTGATATCAACGCATAAGTATGAAGCTGCTTGACAGAAGACCATTCAACTCACCGACAACGTCGATCGTGGAAAATAAGAATGGACGTAGTTCACCGTTGACTTCCATATCCTTCCATACACCTGGTACTCCGGGCACAGTCTGTCCGGCAAAAGCGAGTTTCCCATCGAAATAGACCTCGACTTGAGCAATGATACCTCGTGGGGTGTCTAGATGAATACAAAACTCCTGAACAGATCGTGGTGAATCAGGACCATAGCAGAATGAAGTTGATATTGCACCTTCCCTGCCAGACTGGCGACATACGCATATACTCGATTCCCACATATTTCCACGTTGTCGTGAGTCTGCAGCTCTTTCCCTTCACACGAAAGGTGGGCGGTATATCCTTTGTAGCTGGCACTCGGCATAGATGAAAGCATGAGTTGAGAGGCACCTGCGTGAACGTCAGTGTGTGTATCGTGCTGCAGCAACAAACGCCAGGACGCCTTGAGGCGGCATCATTGCGTCGCTACTAGTCGGACCTCGGGCCCCTCATGCCTCAAGGCGTCACAGCCGATGCACGACTCCAGCACGAGTCCGCCTCCGCGGGCAGTTCACCGGGTCGTGCATTTGGGAATAAGAGTTTGGTAAAGACGCGCCTCGAGTTCGCGGACTTTGCCGTCCCACGCATTAGCTTGGCGTCGGTATGCAAACAATGGAGACTGTTGCGCTCTCCCATTCCTCGTTAAAGGTGAAGATATTTTGAACATCAAACCATCATTTCACCAGCAGCCACACGCCTAGAATCATGCTGACAGAAAGAACATCGAAGCGCACAACACCATGCCCTCACATACTGTTGAAGATGCTGTGCGGAACAAACAGGTTCGATGAGCGCGAAATCCATCATCCATGTAAATCTGGACACTCACTTGATGCTACTCCTCGCCTCGCCCGAAGAGTCCACCAATAAATTATCCGAGCACGAGCTCCCCAGATTCGCATTTCCAATCCAGGCGGGTTCCCAGTACAGCGTCCCAACGCCCTTCCCGTTCGGGAGACTGCTCAGCACGCTGGTGATCGCAGCTTGCCACTGGGCCTGCCCTGCGGGTGTGTCGGGGTACGAGGCACTGAGCGCCGTGCTACAGGACACAGCCGGCCAATCGGTCTCTGCAACCATCACTTCTTTGCCGAATTTGTTGACGAGAGCGGTGAGGGACGACTGGAGGTTCGAAGTTGTCGCCGACGTGCCGTAGAACGGATCTAGAGGCGTCGACGTCGGTAAGTTCAGCCTAGGGTAAAAGCGGGAGACGACTTACAGAACGAAACGCCCTGGATATCAAAGTCCGAAGTGCTGCAGGACGTAGTGTCAATGGAAAATAGGACATTATCCTGGCTAAACTCACCTAAATGCACCTGGGATCAATATATTGTTCCAGAACGTGGATTGCTCGGACGAGCTCCACCCATCAGCTAGATGGATCATGACCTTACCGTTGAAACCGGCGTCACGGGAGCCTTGGCGCGCGCTATGGAGGAACTGTGATGATGCGCTCCATCCACCACTGGTGCTGCTGTGTCCGACCGGCCAAAGTAATCCGCTAAGAAAAGATTAGCGTGACGCTGCGCAGCGGAAAGAGTTTACGAACTTATTGATCTCGTTGCCGAGTTGCAAGATGTCGATAGGCGTGCCTTGGTTGTTGAACGCCTGGACAGTATTCTGCAGATGGATGTTCAAGTTAAGCTTTTTGTCATAAGAGGCAATGAGTACAGCATGTACCAGCGTATAGGTATATCTAAACGAATAAGACGTGAGTACATCACTCAGAGGGAGATACGAGATAATCGTACATGGCAGTATTTAACTGCGAAACGGTCGTTCCCCAACCGCTCGGTATACTTTGATGGCCAGGATCAGCCCACGCTGCGGCGTTTGGATGTGAGGGACTGCAGATAGATTACATGGAAACGTACTCACTGTCCGAGAAGTGGAGATCGACAATCAACGTCAATCCCGCTGCCTTGATGCGCTAGTGGCCAACGTGAAGATGAGCCGACAGCTCCCAGATGCCTCTGATCATGCCGCACTTTGGCTAAAGCAAGTCCATACGAAGTGCTATACGTCCCAGAAGTCCAGAGACGAACGCGAGCGGTGTTCATGCCATGATTCTTGAGGATATTCTCAAGCTTTCCGGTGGCACCGTTAATGTCCTTGTAAGTTATACCATTGCCCTCAACAACCGCGACGCTACTGATGTCGGCGCCATGATATTGGAGGGCTAGAGCTGAGCGCGAGCCAATAACACTGGCGGCAAAAAACGTGCGAAGAGTAAACAGGCGCATCGTGTCCGAGTGCTGCTAACGTCCTCATCCAAGCCTCACCATATATATATGTAACCACCGGTTTGTGGCCTGGAGCTGTGGAGAAGGAGTCGGTGGCCGGGAGCCTTGTCATGAGTCCGCAGTGGTCACGGGAGCCCGACGTCGAGCCGACAATGAAACCCAACTGAGCAGGAGTAGGGCTGCGGGCCAGGGATGGAAGCCCCGGACGGCATTTTCCAGGTCAGTCAAAGTTACCCCGGGGGTTTTTACATGTACATGGAAATAACAGCAGAGCCATAGGGCCTATGTACCGCTTGGGTATTAATCGGCCATTATCCGGCCAATGAACTGTCGATGGGAGGTATAGTGTACGCCAATTTGGGGCGCTTTGGGGAGGAAGTACCGCTCCACGGTCACATATCACGTTGAGGTTCTCATAAAATTGGTGTATTCATAATTTCTGTGGAATAGTTAGCCACGAGAGACGACTACTACCTCTCTCTCTCGCTCCGTGATTCGGTGATTTGGGCAGGGTCACACTTACCACTGGAAGGCTTGACGAAAAGAAGCACCGGTGACACGTCGGAGCCGGAACCATATACCTGTGGACACGGTGATCATGGGTAGGTGGTCGTGAATTGGCTGGTTCGCGTACACGTCGACGTCGAGGACACGGTCACTTTCAATCCGAGGAAACGCGACGTCACGCTTGTGACATAATTCGCGTGACTTTGGTTACGCGGTCACGTGGCGTGTCGGCTCTCAACTGCGCTGCGCGCGCTTGCTCAGGCTTGTCCCCTTCAAGCTAGCTTCAAGAGTCACCAACAGCTCGATCACTTCGAGTCTGCACCTTGGCAGCATCAATTTGCAACCTCTAACGGTTTGTCTCCACGAGAACTATTCTCACCCTCCAAACCCCCTTTGGCGTTCGGGGCTTGAGCCACCTGACTGGCAGTACTGTAGTCGACATCCGAAAGTTCCGCGCGGTCAGACAGCCTTCTGCGTACGAAACTGAGGACTCTTTGATTGTCAGATCAAATTATGCGGGTAATTTTCTGAGTGCTCGTCCAAAGGCAACTGATCTGACTCTTCGCCAATACAACGCAAGCTTACTATGCCTCCTTGGACAAGAGTCCAAAGCCCACACGCTTTGCTCGTTGATGTGAAACATCACATGGCCTTTTGTCATCCTACAAACTCTGTGGCGACCTCCTACTTCTGCTGGGTGCTTGGAGACTTCTATTTGCGTGAGGTGTGCTCCGCCTTTCTGTATTGCGATAGGCTGATCTCCCAGAGTCTCACTGGCCTCTTGACTTCTCGGGTTCGACCTGCCCAAGTTAGTTCTCACTTTACGGACAGCTGGATGTGCAGACTTCCGATAAGGTATGAGCAGATCTTCAAGTCTTGACCAGTGGAGACTCGCCGGCGACACTTCAGGCTCAGGTGGAGACCTATCACAAGTCCGACGATTGACCTGCGGGTTATATCCTGCGGAGTTGTCCATATTGATGCAAAAGCCATCCAGCAAGGGTATAGAATAACTCGACACGGGACCACTACGCTTCCATTGGCGTCTCAGTGTTGCCGCCTTCTCACGACATACGCACTTCGTCGGAGACGTCGACAGATCTCCCATTGTAACACGAATTTATACATTGGACATACTACCTGGCAGTCCTCACGCCGCGGACCGACGAGAAAGTGGTCTGGCCATCGTATGTACGTCTCTGCACGGAATTCTCTCCCTATCCCCGGGTCCTCGCTTGTCGCGCACGTGCATTAATAGCGCGTGTCATCATTACGGGTGTGATTTGGGTGTGATCACTGTACTACCCAGCCGATTACGACTGCTTTTCACCCTGAATAGACACTTTGAGAGCCTGTGAGAGCGCGCTGGAGAGCTGGGCCTGAGCCAGCTTGAGCGCTTGAGCACGAGGAGCCAGTGAGAATTCGAGTTGGATAGCCGTGGGTCGAGACAGCAAGCTGAGATGATGGGATGGGTACGGGCGTGCCGCCGCGCCCGTGGTGTGTTGAACTTGTTCTACTTCGTCCTTTGCGTTTGGCCGTGCTTTACTTTGTTCTCTGCATGTCCTTTGCTCACTTTACTTGCGGTCGACCGCGATAACTGTCCTGTTTTGGCCTGAGCCCCAGCCCTGGTCCCGACGAATCGCAGGATATCGATGCTTCCATCGCAATCGATACGCAGCAGGTGCCTGTTGGGGCGTCTCGAATTGTCATGGAAGATAAACGGGATGCTTGACTGGGCTCGCGCTCCGAACGAGGTACCAAGTCGGCATGACAGGCGCTGTCCGTATGTATGGCGTGCGGGTGGAGAACTGGAGAGTACTGTTGACCGATGCAGCCCCAAGCCACACCAGATGCATTGCAGTAGATTGCAGTGTGCGTGTCGGTGTGAACCATATATATGGCACCCGATGCATGGAGCAAATTACGGCCTCAGTGACTCTCAGAAGACGTCGATGAGAAAAAGCCAGGGCTGTTTGGCCTGGAAGCGAGAGCGGCGGGCGGTCACCGTGTTGGATCGACAGGTAGTATTTTTGGCGACATGAGATTGCCGGAAAGGCTACGAAAGACCTGGGGCGATCCAAAGTGAGACTGACGCAAGACTGGCATGGAAGATACTGAGAATGGCGCCCGGCAAGCGAGAGGTTGGCCGAGGAAATGAACTCAGAAGGACGCGTAAATCCGCGCGTAGCTGATGACAGTGGAATGACAACCTCCGAACGCGTCGACACGTACAAGAATCAATCAACACGAAACTTTTGTAGCCTTCGCAAGCCTTCGCAGTTGTTCGCTCGGATCCGCCGGGGCGATTGCAGATTCTGAATCCATATCATCGAGCCTGACTCACTTATAAGCTCTCTCGTCCCTCCCCGGCAAAATGTCCTCAGGCCGCCCCTCCCCCCTTCAAGTCTGTCAAGCTTCAGAGCTGAGCCATGTCGCAGACCCAGGAGGCGAACAAGACGCACGACGAGGAGACGCCTCTGTTGTCCCAGTCCAGAGATATTCCCAAGGAGCCGACGCCTCTGCCGATTGGGCAAATCGTCGCTCTTCTGGCGCTTCAGCTCGCTGAACCAATCGCTGGCCAATCGATCCTCCCGTTCATTAACCAGGTGAGAGACGCAGATGGAGCGGTGGGAGCGAGCAGCTAATGTGTTTGCAGCTCATAAGTGAGCTCGGGATAACTGGCGGAGATGACAGAAAAGTGGGCTACTATGCCGGGATCATCGTGCGTACTCGATTCATCCGTACTGGAGTGCATTCATCTCATTTGCCATGACAGCAATCAATGTACTACGCCGCTGAGGCTGTCACTGTCCTCCAGTGGAGTCGATTGTCCGACCACGTCGGCCGCAAGCCAGTTCTTCTCTCGGGCATCCTGGGGATGACCATTTCCACCTTGTGCTTCGGTCTATCTCGTACGTACTGGACATTGGTGATCAGGCATGTCCTGCGATATTACCTGTCTATCCGAATCTCATTTTCCGATACAGCCGTAGTCTCTGCGGGGCTTTGAATGGCAACATTGGCGTCATGAAAAGCATGATGGCTGAACTCACTGATGAAACAAACATGGCACAAGGGTTTGCCCTGTTCCCGGTGACTTGGGCCGTCGGTGCTACCATCGGGTGAGTTTATGCACGTCTGATTGCTAACGTTACAATCTCTGACTGTGAAGTCCAGGCCCTTCATCGGTGGCATCTTGTCACGTCCTCAAGACCACTTCCCAGAAGTTTTCAAGAATGATTTCTGGAAAAACTACCCGTACTTCCTGCCTTGTGCCGGTGCCGCGGCGTATTCGACGACTGTGTTCATACTTGGTACGCTCGTGTTGAAAGAGGTATTTGTATCGACTACTTCGTTTCCCGAGTCAGCTCACGCGACTGATAGACCGTAACGAAAGACACGAAACCATTACGATCCCCTACTCCCTCATCCGACAGTGCCGATACAGCCAGCCTTGTCAACATTGCAGAAGGTGCCGCGCTCGAACATGAGATACCCACCACCCCACCTCGCCACGACAAGCCCCTTCCCCTTCTTCAACTCCTCACCCGCCCCGTTGTGCTCTCCATCTCCAACTATGCTGTCCTCGCCCTGGTCGAGATCGCCCTCTCTGCTCTTCTCCCCCTGTTCTATTCGACACCCATTGAGCTCGGCGGCCTCGGCCTCACCCCTGCGTTCATCGGCATATGCATGGGCGTGTTTGGCCTCCTCAACGGCTGCCTCCAATTCCTCTTCTTCGCAAGAGCCGTGCACCGCTTCGGCCCGAAGCGCGTCTTCGTGTTTGGGATGTCGATGTTCATCCCGATCTTCTCCATGTTCCCCCTCGCAAACGCTCTTGCGCGCCAAGGCGGCCTGTCTTTACTCGTCTGGGCCGTCGTGTTTATGCAACTCGTGCTCATGGTGGTGATGGACATGTCGTACGGTGCGTACATCAATCGTTAGATTGGTCGTCTCTGACTGGCTTTCCAGGCTGTGTCTTCATGTACATCTCGACCGCATCCCCGAACAAGCGGTCGCTCGGTGCCACGAACGGGCTGGCACAGACTCTGATCTCTGTGCAGCGCGCCATCGGCCCTGCGATATCCACTTCACTGTTCGCCTTCTCGCTGCAGAAGAACATCATGGGAGGCAACTTCGTGTACGTTGTTCTCATCGGAATAGCTCTGTTGTCGCTGTTGTTGGCTGCCCAACTCCCGAGGGGGACCTGGAAGTCAGAGGAAGAAAACTGACATGTATGTAGCTGTACCCTGCGCACCTCCATCGATACCTCCAAGTCTCCCGTCTATAAAACATCATCATACCATCTCATGAGAAGGAACTTGATCGTCAAGTTACGCGTGACGTCTCGTCCGGCAACATTCAATGGGCAGGGAGATCAGAACCGTCGTAAGTATACGGCCGAGGAAATGAACGGAGATGGACACGTTTATTCGCCTCATCAATGACAATGGCGACAACGGCCGGGCAATGAAGCTGACAATGATGATATCGATAGAAGATCTGCATGCATCTACACCCGTCACTTGTAGCATTCGCAAGCTTTCCGCGTTCTGATATCGAGTGACCTCGAAGGAACCTGAGGCAGCGCTTACTAACTCATGGCGGCCGCGGCGCGCCGCAGTAGAAGGATAACTCACTGATTGATAGTTTGAACTACCAAGTACGTCAACTGCTGTACATGATTGACCATCGTCGTATTGACCTCGTCTAGCCTGTTTAGGGTACTACTAGTAGCTACTCTCTACTGGAGTGGTCATGTTAGTGGCGAGCTTCACATCATGGCGGGGCATTCGTGCTCGCGACGCGTGAAGGTGCGTTTGCAGCCGTTCGCCTGGGCGACTTCACTGACAACCATGGAGCACCGTCCAGTTATAATCTTGAGCACTGGGGCAGGATGCTATCCGGCGACCCTTTCCCCCCTCTCAAACCCGTCAAGACTGAGCCATGTCGCAGACCCAGGAAACGAACAAGACATATGACGAGGAGACGCCATTGTTGTCTGAGTCTGGAGATGATCTCAAGAAGTCGACACCACTCCCGCTCGGGCAGATCGTAGTGCTTCTAGCCTGTCAACTCGCTGACCAAATCGCTGGCCAGTCGATCCTCCCCTATATCAACCAGGTCAGGGACACAGATGAAGTACTCGTCCTTGGAGTGCCAACTGACTCGCCTGCAGCTCGTGAGCGAGCTCAGGATGACTGGTGGAGATGCCAGAAAAGTGGGCTACTATGCCGGGATCATCGTGCGTACCTGGTTCGCTCGCACTGTAATTTCATCTCATTCAATTTCACTATTGACAGGAATCCATGTTCTACGCCGCCGAAGCTGTCACTGTCCTACAATGGAGTCGACTTTCCGACCATGTCGGCCGCAAACCAGTCCTTCTCTCGGGCGTTCTGGGGATGACCATCTCAACCTTGTGCTTCGGTCTTTCTCGTTCGTACTTGGCACTTGTTATTAGGCATGTACCGCAAGCTTTCCTGCGTATTTGATTCTGATTCTTCGGCAGTCGTGGTCTGTGTGGAGCTCTGAACGGGAATCTCGGCGTCATGAAGAGTATGATGGCTGAACTCACTGATGAAACAAACATGGCGCAAGGGTTTTCCCTGATAGCAGTCAACGCGGCTGTCGGATCTACCATCGGGCGAGTCTCTCGTCGTTATATCACTCCCGCTACCGGTTCTGACCACAGACTCCAGGCCCTTCATCGGTGGCATCTTGTCGCGTCCTCAGGACCACTTCCCACAAGTTTTTGGAAATGACTTCTGGAAGGACTACCCGTATTTCTTGCCTTGCGCAGGTGTCGCAATGTATTCTACGACGGTGTTGATACTTGCTGCGTTCGTGCTGAAAGAGGTATTCGCGCCTTCTCTCCCCGTCCCTGAAATGTACTCACCCAGCTGGCAGACGGTAACGAAACCGACACATTCCCAGTCGCCTTCGTGCGATACTGACGGCACCTCCAGCCTCGTCCGCGTCGCAGAAGGCGCCGCCCTTGAACACGGGATGGCCGCCTCCGCCCCTCCGAAGCACGACAACAAGCTCCTCCCCCTTCTTCAGCTCCTCACCCGTCCCGTCGTGGTCTCCATCTCCAACTACGCTGTCCTCGCCCTGCTCGAAATTGCGCTCTATGCTCTCCTCCCCCTGTTTTATTCGACGCCCATCGAGCTCGGAGGTCTCGGCCTGACGCCCGCGTTCATCGGCATGTGCATGGGCACTTTCGGCCTCCTCAACGGCTCTCTCCAGGCACTCTTCTTCGCAACAGTGGTGCATTGCTTCGGCCCGAAGCGCGTCTTCATGGTCGGGATGTCGGTATTTATTCCGATCTTCTCCATGTTCCCCCTCGCAAACGCTCTTGCGCGCCAAGGTGGCCTGTCTTTACTCGTCTGGGCCGTCGTGTTTTTGCAACTCGTGCTCATGGTGGTGATGGACATGTCGTACGGTGCGTACATCAATCGTTAGATTGGTCGTCTCTGACTGGCTCTCCAGGCTGTGTATTCATGTACATCTCGACCGCATCCCCGAACAAGCGGTCGCTCGGTGCTACGAATGGGCTAGCGCAGACCTTTATCTCCGTTCAACGCGCCATTGGCCCCACGATGTCCACATCGCTGTTCGCTCTCTCGCTGCAGAAGAACATCATGGGGGGCAACTTCGTGTATGCTGTTCTCATCGGAATCGCTCTGCTATCTTTGCTGTTGGCCGTTCAGCTCCCCAGGGAGACTTGGAAACCAGAGGAAGAAAAGTAAATACATATAGAGCAGTGCTTTGCGCACCTCGATATCCCCATGTCTACATTCTATGAAAAATCGTCATTGGCAGTGCTGGTCGTCATGCTCCATGAAGTTCTAAATACGCATTCGCCATTTGTAATAGCGTATACAGAGACGTCGGATGCAATCTCACTGACGTACAACGTTTAGGGCTTCCCAATCGCAATTTTACACTTCATACTGGTCGTCGTACAATTCAGTTCTCGCCGCGGCCGAGCTTATCCAAAGCCCGCACGCCCTGCTCGTACCACTCCTCCCGTGATATCCAGAACTCCTCTCGGCCCTTCATAATATCTGCTAGGACGGCGCCACCAAGGAATACCATGTGCTTCCTACGGGGAGGATCCTCTATGCGGATCTTGAATTTCTGTAGTGAACGTCAGACCGAGATTAGTTGCGTATAATGGCAAACACGTACGTTCAAGCGGGTGGGATCTCCATTCAGCACCTTCACCAGATAGAGCTGCTTCATTTCCTTCTCAAGACGGCTCGGCAGGCCGGGGTACATGCTGGAGCCGCCTGACAGTACAATATGCTTGTACAGCTCTCCACGGATGTCGACGGCGGCGTTCTGAATAGTCTGGAAGAGCATCTCGGCGACACCAGGCTGCTCGATGTCGACCAAATGCGGTTGGAACATGCACTCCGGCGCCTCAAAGCGCTCAGATCCAACTTTGATCGTTCGGCCGTCGGGAAGCTGAAGGCAGGATGAGAAAAGCGCTCGGTAATAGTTCCATTGTGCGCACCGTATAACTCTCTACCAGTGTTGTCGTCTCTTCAGAGAGTCTTGTGTCCATGTCGAGGTCATAACTGTGCTACAGGTGAGCGAATACAAGGACGGAAGGTGCCCATCCCACCTGACATAGCACAGCTTCTCTTTAATTTCGCGAACAGTCTCAAAGTCTGCTGTCCGGTTGAAGGCATACCCTCTCATGAGAAGCAGCTTAATCAAGTAGCGCGTGACGTCTCGTCCGGCAATGTCGAGTCGGCGGGTGAGGTGGGGGAGAGCAAAACCGTCGTATACCGGCACAACGTGTGTTACACCGTCACCGGAATCGACAACAACGCCCGTGGTCAATCCTGAAGGGTACAAAAGCACTGTAAGTGATTCCGGCCAGATTACACAATCCGAGCCACGCACCTTGTGCATACAGCGTCAACACCGCCTGGATAGCGATATACACTCCCTGGAACCCATACTCTTCGAACATAACCTGACACATCTTCTGCCTGTTCACTTTCGGGTTCATCGGTGGTTCCGTGAGGAGGACCTTACGGCCGACGGGGTCGACGCGGAGCTTCTCGGAGAAAGTGTAATCCCATAGGTGTTTCATGTCCTCCCAGTTGCGCACAATGCCATGCTCCATTGGTTGGGTAACCTGGAGGTAGTTGCGCAGAGCTGCGGCTTCGTCGCCGACCATGATGTCCTTGATGATGGCATCCCCGACGCGCTCCTCCGCACGCAAGATCGGACGTCCGATGATGGACGGGAAGACTGCGAGAAATAAGGTCCAATATACAGATGCAGATTTGGTGAGACTCACCATATTCAGGGAAGTTGGAGCCCGCGTAGCCTACTTTCACAAACTAGGCATTCCGTGCGTTAATGACCGCGTAACAACCTCCGCGAGAACACGATATGGCCTACCCCGGTTCCATTGTCGACAACTAGAGGCACTGATGGATCCATGACACCGTTTATAGAGAGAGGGATAACGTGGTTTAGTGTGAGGAGATGGAGGTGCACTTAGCGCGAAAGGTAAGTGCACGTCGACTGCGGTCGCGATGACGCAGTGACCGGGGTCTCTGACCCTCAGGCCCGACCCGCGCTTGACCCTGGCTTGTCGTCCCTCGTCTCATCCGATGCTAACGTCTCACCCAGGTCTTGTCATCCCGTCATCCGCGCGCTTGAGGTACTGCGTAAGTTCCTTATCTATTCATCTTACGAGGGTCACCAAAATAATTATCGAAGAGTAATCTCAGTGGGCGCATCTAGAGATGTTACTAGTACAGGCGGGCTACTTATCTTCTGGATCCAGCACCATTTAGTAGGTTCGTCGACCTTGAATATGTCCAAACAAGACTCAATCGCCACAGTGTTGAGTAAGTACGCAGAATTGATGGCTTCAGTATCCCTGACCTGCATTCCATCGTCCCTCGAGCTTTGGCAATTCTCGCGTGAGAGACCCTTGGAAAAATCGGTCGAAATAGTTCTGCTCGGTGAATCCCATTTGCCTTACGCGAGGTTGGTTAGACCAACACGTGGTTACGGAACTCTTCAGCGCACCATCCGTGCGACTCAAATTCTCTAGCTGGTCGTTTTGTAGGTTCAGATCAACCTTCTAAGACCAGCGTACATCTTCTCAAGAGGCTGAGACCGACCGAGTGGCAAGGCCAATATAAGAGGCTGATCTACTTACAACCCATTAGGCTGTGGTTGTGACGATGAAGACGCGCAAGTAGCGCACAACGCTGTGCTTCTGCACGCGGAGGAGATTCTTTTTCCCACAGGCTCACAGTCTTGCGCAAGCATCGACAATCTCGCGCTATCTTAGTGGACTGTATCCCTGACTCTCGAGAAGCGAGACGGTGGAGCTCGTCATACTTAGCGTCTTGTCTCGCAGGTATATGCACAGTGTTGGTTGGCACGATCTCTCATAGGTACGCTGCACATCACAATCGTGTTATGGAATTATCTCTGAGTCTAACCTTTCCCCTCAAATGAATCCACCGATCGCTGTCCGTTACTACAGCTAGGTCACACTCGGCGGCCTCATCGCTTCACGAAATATCCTTGCAGGACTGCGAGTCAGTGGATATTGCCTTGGCGAGCGCCAAACATCATTCCTCCAATCGCTGGCACCCGCCCCAACACATTCGGTAGTCGCATCATCTATCCATCGACAAACGTGACATCCTTCCACGGTAGCCAATCTACCGAGACTCAGTAAGTCGCGTCACGCCGAGTTCGACCCATGGCTTTAAATGAAATGCATTAACATAAATATAAGACCACCAGGCGGCGAGGCATACCGGCTCCATACCCCCCTTCTCACATCTGGCACGATGTCAATCTTTGACACGTTCTTCGTGCAATCCATTTACTGCGGTGTTTATTCTATTTGGCGCGCAAGCCAGGTCCTGCTTTTTGCAGGCAGCCTGCTCGTGCTGTCTTATGTCGTGCGTCCTCGATTGAGGCAGATCCCGTTATGGAAGATTCCTGGCCCTCCAAGAGTGTCGTTGCTCACAGGTTCGTTCTGATGCTAAAGCAGACAGTCAAGCTCCCAGGTTCACGGTTCATTTCAGGAAATCGTACACAAATGTTTCATCCAGGTGCCGCCAAGTTTTACGACGAACTACACGAGACATACGGCTACGTTGTCAAAACGAGCAGCTTCTTCGGGGTATGCATTTTCCTTTGAGCATCATGTTTTTGCTACTTTCGTTGACGCTGTTGTTGCAGGATATCATATTACTGATCTCTGACCCGAAAGCTTTAAACACCATACTTTTGAAGGAACAAGACGTATTCGAAGAAAGTGACTGGTTCCTCGAGTACGACAACTTGGCCTTGATGCCAGCAGCTGAAATCCTAATTCGTTTGTGAAATTTATAGGACGAATCGACACGTATTAGGTCTCGGTCTACTCTCAACTATCGGTGTGTACGGATGTACAATCTCTGTAATTCGAGAGTCTTGATGGGAACTATAGGCGAGCAACACCGTAAACAACGAAAGATGCTTACGCCCGTGTTTTCAATTAAACATATGCGCTCCATGGTCCCCTTGTTCTATAAGATTACCCACCAGGTAATTACGGCCGTTTCCAGCTTTCAGAGTTTGAGGTAAAGGGAAGGTCGGCTGATTATTCCCTCATCCTACAGCTCCAGGATGTCCTGAAAGCCAGAATTGAAAATTGCCCTCAAGAACTCGACCTGCTAGACTGGTTGGGCCGCCTTGCTCTCGAATTGATTTCGCAAGGCGGCCTTGGCTACACCTTCAATAGCCTCGATCCGGGCGGCGAAGAAAACGAGTTCGGCAAGGCTATCAAAGAATGTTTGTGAGCATTCATCCTAGATTGTCAGCGTTATGCACGTTACTCACGTTACTGCTTCATGGTCAGTCCGACAATTTCAAAGCTGGTTAAGTTTCGGTCGATTTACCCGTTCGTCTCGAGGTGGCCTTCGCGGTTCCTTCGACTCATGGGGGCATGCCTCCCCATACCGATGGTTCACAACATAATGCACATCAAGGATGTCATGTACGACAATACCAAGAAAGTCTTCGACGAGAAGAAGGCGCTCTTGAAGAAGGGCGATGAAGATTTTACCAATCAGGTCGGTGAAGGGAAAGATATCATCAGTATTTTGTGTGAGCTTTCTCTCTCTCTCTCATCACCGGGGTTTGTGAAGTTCGGAATTGATTTCGCCGGCATGCAGTGAAGGCAAATGTCATCGCATCTAAAGAGGAGAGGCTTCCGGACGAAGATATTTTAGGTCAAATGACGTAAGTTCCCTTTCAAGGTTCTCCTCCTGTGTAAGAATACTCATCCATTCACAGGACGCTTTTGTTTGCAGGGACTGATACGACATCGACAGCTCTATCCCGTATTTTTTCTCTACTATCTCTTCACTCTGATGTCCAAGAGAAGCTTCGGGAAGAACTCAAAGAGGCGCATGAAGCTGCTGGTTGTGCCGATTTGAACTACGACGACCTTGTCGCTCTGCCTTATCTCGAGGCTGTGTGCCGAGAGACCCTGCGACTGTAAGTCCATATAATCGTATATTCGTGTCCTCGATACCCACGCTGGCACGCCAGATACCCTCCCGTGAACATGGTCGCCCGCGTGTACGTATCAGCCAAAATTATATGCTATTGCATTGACGGTGACGAGAAATCCCGCTTCGTTCTCTTCTCACAGATGTCGCGCAGATACATCCGTCCCTGTATCCCGGCCAATTCGAACTTCTTCTGGGACGCTTTCATCCGTCTTCATTCCGAAGGGTACTACTCTGCTGGTCAACATCAATGCCGTCAACCGCGACCCTAGCATCTGGGGTGCGGACGCGGTTGAATGGAAGCCTGAAAGATGGCTTGCACCGCTTCCTGCGAGCGTCACGGACGCACACATCCCTGGAGTATATTCCAATACGTATGTATACCCCGTCTGCACATTTATCAGCCCTTCGTACTTATACTGTATCGCACAGGTTGACGTTCCTGGGTGGCGGGAGGTCATGCATGTAAGGGTTTTCATTTGTGTAGACCCAGAGGCTGCATGCTGAGATTCTGCCCTTACAGCGGCTTCAAGTTCTCTCAGCTCGAAATGAGTAAGTTCCTCTTTTTACAGTGCGCAAGAGTAATTGTTGATCTCCTAATCTGTTGAAGAGGTTGCCCTGTCCCAATTGATCACTACTTTCCGCTTTTCCCCATCGAAGGAAGAATTGGTCTGGAGGTTTGGAAGTATCGTTACACCGTCAGTGAAGGGATCCAACTCTCTCAGGCCTACATTACCGATCGTAATAGAGAAGGCTTGAAATTGGGTCACCCAGCATATTTAGATCGAGATGTAGTCTACTGAATCATGTTGAACAAATTTCTACTTCTATACAATCATCCTGGTCCTGATAGTTGCGATATTAGTTAGCTACAGATCCACGCACATACAATCGTTATTGATATTCCGCTACGCATCGTCAAGCCCAGAAGTCAACCCATTCCGTCATGGTCCTTAACTCCCCGATCCCGGTTCCACGGAGGATATCCTGTCCTTGCACCAAACGCAGCTCGCGACCCCGCATCCGGCGGATACGTCTCCCAGGATCTTCCGCGTCGCGGTCATCGTCCGTAGGATAGCGTTCGTCTTCTGGAAGCGACGATGCATACTCGGCCGTCTTTAGGAGAATAGCATGGGTTTTCGTGAGCGCGAAGGACACAGCACGGGAGACAGGCGAGCCTGGCGACGTCGGTGCCCCAGGGGCGGGGTCAAAATGGCCCAGTACAAGGGCGGAGAACAGATCGCCGACTCCGGAGAAGTATCCGGGTACGAGCGGGACGCAGGCTGCATGGACCCTTGAAGGGGCAGTAGAGTCCGCTCCTTCCGTACGGGACGACGCTAAACACAGCAGTGCGTCCTCACCCTCGTCAGCGCGAAGCCGGATGTCGGAGGGCATGAATTCTACGAGCCAGGGCTTGACGGGTATGGAGCTGACGACGACGTTCGGTACCATGTAGGTTGTATGTAGTATCTTCAGCGCTTTACGCAGCGACGTCGGATCTTCTATCTTGGTGTCGGTCAGCACTCTACAATGCCATCCCGTCAGATCTGGACAGGCTGCGACCAAATGTCAACTCACTCCACCTCAAACCAGTTCGGCGTGATTATGGTCGCCTTCGGAAGCATAGATCGGTATACAGGGATAACGTCGGCCGCGACGTACACCTTTCCAGCATCTCCGATGACAGCTACGACGATGAGGCGGTCAAGAGCTGCCATGCTTGATTTAGAGCCAAAGCAACTCACGATCTAAAAGCCATATCAGCTGAGGATATTCCTCTAGAAGTTTAGCAGCGACATCGGACACTACCAAGAGCGACTCTGCTCCTGGGATAAATCCTGGGACGAACAAGTTCAGTGCCAGACATGCAGCGACCTCGGCCTCATACCTGTCAACAGCCGAGAAGGTCGGAGGAAGCCATTCGCCTCCATGGCAGAGAAGATTTCGGTCAGCTCATGTGCCTTCGCTTTGACCCCTCCAAATCGATGATATCCTATTCAAGAGGTCTAAGAGCCGCAGACACTAACTGGGGAAGTACACCCACCAGAGTGGTTGGAAAAATTGACCGTGTTAACGACCTGCGTGGAGTGAACGTGAGAGTTTTCCCTGCAGATTATACAGCATGCAGAAAGCGCACGTCGACATCCCATCCTAAGAGCTGGAGGGGGAGGGTGGCAGCTTTGCCGCCGACGTACCCGAAAGTTACATGGGATTGGATGCTTAGCACACGTCCTGGCAACATTAAGAAGGATGTAAGTGGTCTGCCTACTCGAGACTTCTATATCTTCGATTTATTGAGACCCGCAAAGAGCGATGTCAGTCAGCAGAAGCCTGGTCGGAGGAGGAGAAGAGTCGGATGACCTTGGTTGACGGCCCTGAGCCGACCGTCAAAGCTTTATTTGCGTGTTGTTTACGTGTTTGCCCCCGTGACCTTGTCGGGTGGCGTCACGCGAACGCGCTCGGTACCCGTGCAGTCAGCGTTTCGTTGGAGAGACCGCCTCTTGCTCCCTTTTCCTCATGTCGGATGGTACGAGGTATGTCGCGGCTGTTCTGCGATAAATCACTCACAATTCATCTGGACGTCTTTTCAGCTTGCGTCAGGCATGGTACAGCGCCCTAAACGATGCGCAATCCGTCTTCCGGCGCCTGCTCACATCCCCGTCCTCCCCTGAATGGAAACGTGTACCAACACCCAGCGAGAATGCCTTGACGAACGCGAAAGGCAAGGCGCGCTCGTCAACGCCAGAGCTCTCCGATGTCATCATACATCGCAAGATGACCAAGTCTGAAGACACCGTCTACCGAATCGTGCTGGACGTGCCTGTATCCGACGAGAGTATGCCTTTGGAGGCCTGGAAGTCCGTCATGACCACGCCGGAGTTGCGGAAAGAATGGGACCCTGCTGTTGAGAATGCCACCCTTCTCGAGATGCTCGACCCAACCACGCGAATAGCGAAGACGAACTTCACGTTGGGTTGGCCTGCAAAGTACGTTTGGCTAGCACGCTCTGTGTATTCGAAACTGATGCTTCTCAGCCCCCGAGACTCTGTCACTATTTCCCGCACATTCAATGATGCGACAACCGTCATAGATGTCGCAACGTCTCTACCACGCTCCCCAGACGAACCCGCATATTTACGACCGAGTCCCCCATACGTGCGATCTAATGTCAGGTGTGAGTGTATTTCTTATATTGTGTGGTACGTATGTTTACATCTTGGTTAGTGTTTGCATGGTGTATCCAGCATATAGCCTCGTCATCACCAGACTCACAACCAGAGGATCCGTCTCCGAAGAAGGTCGTTCCAGCCAGACTGCGCATCACATGCTTTTGGCAACACGATCTCCGTTCTCTATGGAACTTTGGTTCCTCGTCAAGTCTATCTCAGCAACTGGGTTCTATGGTTCTTGGTCTATTCAAGACTGTCGTAAAGCGACGTTCCCGGGTGCCTTTGCTCAAGGGCTATGGCAATGGCGTCACCATTGAGCGCATACGTTTTGACATTAATCGAGAACAACTGTCTCTGGAATATGCTATCATTCCTGAGGATGACGATCACGGCGTACATTCATCTGATAACTTACAGGGCATGGACGAGCTCCACGCCATCCGGGAACACCGTCGATTGACGCGGACTGTGGAGTTCAGCATACCGATATCTGAAGGCTGGGACGTACAATTCTCCACGAAAGCATCTTCTGACGAAGTTGCTCAGCTGCCGTGGTCTGCTCGGGCTCTCCGTGGCTCGTCTTCGGTCCCGTCTACCTCTAACGGCCCCACAAGCGAGCAAGAGGACGTATTATTACGCGTTAACCATACCAGGCTACTTGACGACCATTCAATCTTGAAAGTCCGAATCATCATCGAGCGCTCCGCCTCAAGCGGATTGAGGCTCAACGGTATTCCACAGCCCATCGAGTCCATCGAGGAGCGGAACCCTTCATCGTATTTCATGTCCCCACAAATGTTGCAGGACGCTACTAGTACCGCCGATCTCAGCTTTCACACGGCGTCTTCTACGGCGACTGGTGGGAGTGGTTTATCAGTGTCTAGCGGGTCAAAGACACCCCTTCGACCACATATGATTCGCACCCTCACTGACCGCTCAGCAGCTCAAGAGAAGTCTATATTGAGTCGGGTTAGGCGCAATTATATCTACTTCTCGTCACTTCTCCAAGAGCCAGAAGCGAAATGGAAACGAAGTGAGTGACATGTGTTCATTTCGGCTGTTCATGTGCTCATATCTCTATAGCCACGGAGGCTCGAGGCGTATCGGTCACACAGCTAGACTCTATTGATCCAACTTTGGTTGTCTACAAGGCCGAGGCAACGTTTGTCGGGGTTGGTCTATGGGATCTCTACGCTGCAATTGCATCACCAGGTGCAAGAGTGTATTGGGACAAGCAGCACGAGGATGCCATGTTGCTCGAGGATGTGAACGAGTTGACAGAGCTTTGGCACATCAAGTCAAGACCGGCATGGCCCGCCAAGTAAGACAGCGAATTGTTTCGGGTGTAATTATTGCAAACTCATAACTGTCCCAGTGCACGAGACTCCGTTTTGCTCAAGACAGTATATAAATCACCAACGACTGCTCACATCTTTTCTTTCTCCGCCGATGAGCCAAACTTGTTCCCAAATATCCCGTTACCGGAGCCGAATACGATCCGCACCCAGGTCGACTTACAGGGCTACGCCATCGAAGCTCTATCACCGACAACTACGCTGCTCACCTTGCTTGAACAATCCGATCCAAAAGGATGGGCAAACAAGGCGTCGATTCCTCAACAGATGGTCACCACACTGGCTGGCATAGGCGAATTCGCTATCAAGTGTGGAGGTCCCCCGGTGGCGACGCGACTAGCGGGCGCCAAGGCAACGGATGTCCGGTACGACCACGAGCGCGGACTCTTCCGATTCGAATACGAGGCATCTACTAGCCGGCGCACGTCGACAGCCCCGGAGACATCGCCTGTGTCAAGGCCAGAAGTTGGAGACACGGGCGCTGTCGAATCGACACCGATTGTAGAATGCGAACTTAGATGCGACATTGACACCTGGGCATCTTCGCTCGATATCGTCGTGGACCCCCCACCACAATCCATCTCCTGTCTTCGCCGGCACCGGCTCTCAGCGGGTGGCGGAGGGCTGTGGCTCACGCTTACACACGATGCGGTGCTAGCTGGGGAAGACCGTCTCATGGCGATCGTGCGCAAGGGTCCTGGTCGAGAACGCGGCATTGTTATGGTCAATGGGGCGAAGGTTACTGTTGACGTGGAAGAGCTGCCGGAGCACGAACTCAAGTCCCTCAGCAAGCAGAAGCGCGTCAAACCTGCCCGAATACCTCTTGATCAGCCGCCGGTGATGGGCGTCATCCGTCGACGGAAAATGGAATGGAACGGGGACGGTGATTCAGGATCCGAATCTTCTGACCCGTCCTTGGGGCCAGCTTCGAATGCCAAGAGCGCAGCCTCGCCAACCTCGTCAACTATCTGGGCTGGCGCTGTGCCCAAGTTCCCCAGCCCTCTGGGCAGGTACTTCATGGCGGCCATGGAACAGGCGGCAAGTACGACACAACAGGCTGTCGCCGCCATTTCCCCTCCATTATCCGCGGATGGCCCGTCATCGTCATTGTCTTCTTTGACTTCTCCGATGCAATACGCTCTGGATGCCCTGTCATACGTCCATGGTCTGTACTTACGACCGTCTTCTGAAGGCTGGACGCTTGTCAGTGAAAAGGGTCTAACAATGCATCGCAAGGTCGAGCCGGAAGTTTCTCCGTCTATCCCCGTGTTCAAGGGAGAGAAGGTAATTGAAGGTGTGTCCGCCGAGGAGGTCGCGGCAGTTATCTCGAGCTACGATTGCCGGAAGCGCTGGGATGACCGCTTCGTCAATGCATTTGTGCTGGAGACGTTCCCAGGCGAATGTCACACGGCCTTCGTGGTGACCAAGGGCGGCTTCCCGTTCCGCGACCGTGGCTTCTATCTCGCGTCTATTCTGGCCCGCGGTCAGCGGCAAGGCAAGCGCGAGGGCGAGCCGCCGACTGCGATAATGGTCGTGTCTTCGTCCTACAGTCCCGATAATGCGGCGAGCTTCACGGCAGCCAAGTACAATCCGTCCGATCTCCCTATCGGACGAATGTATGTCGATGGATGGATCCTGGAGACTTTGGACCCATATACGACCGAGAACTACGCGATTCCGTCGACGCGTTGCACGCGCATCGTAGCTGCGGACTATGCAGGGTCCATCCCGGCCGCTGTCAACACCATGTCGAACACGGCCCTCGTGAAATCTATCCTCTCAGTCGAGTCATACGTCAAGAGCATAGCTTCTCTTCCTTTTACGAGGCTACCAGCGACGGGCGTGCTCATGGTGGACAAACGTCCCGAGGCCTGTCAAGAATTGGGTGGATGGTCATTCCGAAAGAGAGACGAGAACAGAGCGCTGGTGCAGACCCGATTTACGCCCGATGACCAGGTGTACCGCAGCATCGTGCTTCTGACGATCCCTGCACCCGCGCCTGCGCGCGCTGCCTCGCCCGATCGAACACCACAGCATTCTCCAGATCCCAGTTCATCTGAATCTGTCGAATCGCTGAACGTCGGGCGCCCGCACAGTCAGTCCCTGTCGTCCTCTTCGACGGCAACAATCAGGCACCGCAGGGTGTCGTCGACACTAGCCTCTGGCCGCTCATCGTCCCGCGAGCGCGCTCTACGCTCCACTAGTTCTGCGTTCACGATCCGAGGTGAGGTGCGCCAACACACGGATTTACTGGTCGCCGAGGTTCTCGTCGACTCCAAGATGTACCCGGACGGCTACGACGTGCAACTTCGTTCTCGTATTCATAACTCTGACAAGGCCATCCCGTTGTTTGATTCTGCCGAACGTGGAGAGAAATTCCTTCCCCTGACGTATACTGTACACACGTTACCGTCGTCGCCGCTACACTCCTCGGGCCTTACGACAGACCATCCTCCCCGGCACCTCCTACGGCTTATGCTTCCTACTGCCCAGCAACAAATCTCGACACTTTTAGATCCGCTGACAGGCGAGACACGCGCGCCTCCGCCCAAGCCGCAATGGTACCTGGACCTCAACGAGAAGGGCGCGGTGGTCACGATCCATATCCGGCCATCGGACAAGGGCAAAAAGATTCCGGAGCGGGTGACAATCGACGGCACGCCGGTAAGGGTCGAGAGCGAAAAGGAGTCACTGACCAGCCTGGGAAGGGAGGAGCTGCAAGACGACAGGGTGGGGCGGATGGCTGTCCTCACACGGTGAGTGCCACCATCAAAGGATGCGAGCAAAACTTGATTGCGTTTTAGACACTCAAACGAAGATGATGAGCTTCCGGTGGAGCTGCAGAAACCGTTCGGCGTCGCAGAACATCTGCTGGATCCGTCGGCGGTGAGCTCGGCGGCTACGGACGCGCTGGAATCGAAGGAAAGCGAGGAAGACAACGCGTCGTCGGTCGGAGGCGAGGAAGCGCCTGGCTCGGTTTGTGTTTCTGTTGCGATTTCCACGCTGCAGCCACGCTGACTGGGCGACGGTGCAGCATGCTCCACCGAGCCCGGCTACTCCGAAGCAGCCTCTCCCCACGCACGCGACGGGCAGCGGCTTCCTGGGCTTCTTGAACGCGTACCCTAACGCCCTGCTGCGTTTCAAGTCGACGTCACCGTCGCCCAGCACAGCTCAATCGCCGACGGCCACGTCGGGGGATTCTCTGGCTGTGGTGGGAAACAAGCCGGAAGGCCGGGACAGCCGGGCGCCCCCTCCGTTCGCGTCTGCGGTGGCCTCGCGGTCGTACCCGTTGTCGACTCTGATCGTCATTGCGTTGATTGCATTCCTCATGGGCTCGTTGTTGCGTTCGCTGATCTCGCCGGCGGACTTTATCTATGTGGTGACGGATCTGGGGCAGGCGGAGGAGGTGACTGCAGGGTGGCGGGAGATCAAGCGGCTGCTGGAGGTGAAGTACATTGTGGGCGGGTGGGACTTTCAGATTGCGGTTGTGCGGCGGCACTAGGGCGAGTAGGGTACGGTAGATACGTAGAGTAATAGTGTGAGGATACGCAGGGGATACGAATACCGGGGGTGCTGCGTGTAAGTATTGCCAATGCGGCCGTGGCAAATTGAACGGCCGACGGACTCCGCTGGCAGCTCACTCTTGCACGGACGGCTTCACGGGGCTTCACGTCGCCCAAACGTCCGTCCTCGTCGTCAGACACGACGCCCTCGTCGTCCTCCCCGCCGCGCTCAGCGGCCCACACCTGCTCTATCTATCTTCTCTGTATTCTGGTCTGTTCTGCCTCCTTGTATTCCGCAGCGTCTCTCGGCACCGCTTCCTCAGCTGCCCTATTCTGTCCAGACGCGCCCACGGACGCTCAGACGCTCACGCTCCTTAACCATCTTAGCGTCCATCTGTCCGACTTGCCCTTTGCTGTTCCCTTCAACTTAGTCCGTGTCGCTTGCTGGACTCGGCCAAAACACTTTTCCTTCCCTCTCATCCCCGCCAGCTCCTACTCTGTCGTCGCTCTATCCCATGGCTTCCGGCGCGCCTCCGGGACCATCAGCCCCCATCCCCCCAGAGGCCTCCCCACAACCCGTCCCGCTCTCTTGGGAGGGCGACAGGATGTGCGTTCTCTCCATATCTCCCTGATGTCTCCATTTTCATTCCGCTCCCCCGTGTCTCAGGTTCAATATCTACATTCATGATTACTGCAACAAGCGCGGATACTTCAAGACAGCTCGTGAACTCGTCAACGAGGCAGAGATACCTCCAGACTCACACCCTCCCATCAATGCGAAGCAGGGTCTCTTATTTGAGTAAGTCTTACCCGAGTCCGAACCCCGCCTTCTTCGCCGTACTCACTTACTTGCAGATGGTGGAGTGTATTTTGGGTGCTTTTCCAAGCGAAAAATAGCGGGCAGGGGCCAGATGATGCTCTATTGTACACCCAAGTGCGTGCCCATCCCGTGTTCCCGATTTCTGATTCTAACGGTGAACCGCGGCCTATTGCAGCATCAGAACTCGCAGAGAATGGTGGCCGCGGCAGCTCAGCAACGGCAAGCCCCAGGCGGTCCGCCACAGTCACGTTTCCCCATGAACGGGATAGCACGACAGGCTGGGCCGCCTGCGCCCAACGGCCCGATGCCAAACGGCATTGGCCCAGGCGGACCTCCACCTCTACAACAGGGAACACCTTCCTACGGAATGGGCACCCCGGGATCGCAGCCGAACGGCCTACCGGGGCCACCAGGTGGGCAACCTCAGAATTTCCAGCAGCAAGGTCCACCCGGGCAGAGACCACTTGGCCCACCTCAGCAACGAGGACCGAACGGTGCCCCGCCGTTCCAATCCCCGACCATGGCGCCATCGCCGCAGGCGCAAGGTCCTCCGCAACCGCCGTCAAACAACCCGATGAGCCAGTTGGGCCGATCTCCACATATGGGTCAGGTCAATCGTGGCGGCATGCCTCCCCCAAACGGTCCCCAGAACATGGGTGGCGCGATGCAGCAGATGGGATCCGCACAGCAAACGCCTACCCAACCGTTTCCACCACCATCTGGCCGGCCGCCAAGTCGACAGGATACGCCTTCAATGCAGCACCAGATGAACCCCAGTCCATCCTTCGCCCCACGCAACCCACAAGAGCGTCAACATATGGAGGCCCAGCTCGATGCAGAGATCGACAAGTCTCCTCAATTACTCAGAGACGCGACGCATGAAGCGGGTTTAGGTGATAAGGACCGAGCCTCGTTCACCGCGGAAGACAAGGTGGGTTTTACACGTTGGTAGGCTATGGCGTCAATTAAAGCTCTTTGCCAGCATCGGGTCATAATGGTCATGAGGCGAATGCGCGGTGGAGGCCCACTACCTCCGAACGCCGTGGCTGGTCCGTCTGGGTCGAATATGCCGCCTCCTCAGAATCAAAGAAACCCTCAGCAGCCTCAGCAGCAACCCATGCACGGCCAACCACAGCGAGGATCGAAGCGAAACAGCACGTCACCCGGTGAAGAGGTATGAGGTCACGCCGTGCTGTAGTGCCGTGTCTAACGCGTGTCGTAGCACCAGACGCTTCCTCGCAATGATTCCTCACCTCCCGACCGGAAGCGCCCTCGTCGGACTCCGAACCCGGGCGAGCAGCAGCAACCGCCAATGGTCCCTATGGGCCCGGGTCCCTTCCCGCCTCAGCAAGGGCCACCGGGAGGGCCTCAGCCCATGTCGAACGGCATGATGCGAGGGCCGGGCCCAATGGGTGGTGGACAACCGATGGGCGGATTCCCGAACCAACAGGGAATGCCGCACATGGGTGGTCAGCCGGGCATGAATATGGGGATGCAGGGTCAGGGTATGCAGATGATGAGCCCGTCAATGATGAATCACCCGGGGCCCGGAATGATGACTCAACAGCAAATGCAACAGGCTCAGGTATGCACAGAGGATCTTCCATCCTAGCATTCGTTGACATCCCTACTCGGTCTGCAGCAACAATTCCAACAACACCCGCGACAAGCATACAGTGCGAGTATGGCGCAAATTCACGCCCCGAAAAACATGGCTAGTGGTCCTCTTGGAAATATGATGCCGGGCGGAAATGCTGGTTCACCTTCTTCCCATGATCCGCACATGCGTGGACCCCCACCAGGTCCGCCGGGACAGAATAACCGCTTACAGCAACAGAAGAACATGAGCATGCTTCCTCCGAATCAAACAAGCATGGGCGTCCCTACCAAGCCACCACAGCCGGGCGGCAAGGACGGCAACGGGGGAGATCCTGGTGGACAGAACGGATCTCAAGGCGGTGACCAGCAGCAGCAGCAGCAGCAGCAGGGCCCGCAAGGAGGTGGGCCTGGTCAAGGGCTGGGTCCGCCTCAGATGAATCCTCCGCCGCCAGGGAATGGACCGACAACGCCCGCGTCAGTCCCCCCATCGAACATGCCCACGCCATCCCCATCCGCCATCCTCAACAACGCTTCTGGCATGCCGACACGGCCGCCCACAGCGCCCTCGCAGATGCCGGACCTTCTGGGCACCGACTTCTTCAGCAGCATCAGCAACGACTTTGTGGATCAGTTCGACATGGGTTCGGTCAACGATCTTGACTTTTGGATCAACGCGAACAACGACGAGACGTCTCTCGATCCCATGTCGTAAAACTGGTGCTGCCGACGATGTGCTCCAAAATCACCCGCGCTTCGTGGACGTGTGTTCGAATCATGGACGGTGGCCCCTATTTATTCATCGTTCTTGATCTTCAGCTGCTCTGGTTGTTTATTGCCGTGCTCATGCTTTCGCTCTTGCTTACCATCCGTTCTACTTCTGCTGTCTATAGGATCATCAGTATTTATTGCAGCGGCTTCTCTGTGGATACCTGGAGCGTGCGGCTTGTTTAGATGCATTATCTCCCTTTTATTAGTTTTCTGTTGCTATCTGTCTATAGTCTGCGCTTCATTAGTCTTGTTCCCGACCTTGTATAATGGTGTGTGACGCTATATGGCAAAATCTTTACTGTTGTTCTACCTCGCGCCGCCAGATGTCTCTGACTCCGACTGAAGAACGCTTGGAAAGAAAAAGGTAGGCCATGTTCTAATCCAAAGTATACAGGCATATACCGAGGGACATCACCCCGCCCACCAGTGCTATGAGGCATCCGCCTCGACCGCAGGCCACTCCTCGCCAGACCCGCGCGGCGCAGCGAACACCTCGCCCGCCGCGTCCTCGCTGTCCGGCACCACCCGGCCCTCCTCCGCGCGCCGCCGGCGCCTCTCGCCGACCTGCCAGATCACATCCTTCAGCTCCTGCACGACGTCGCCGCCGGGCCCCCACCGCTCCACCCCACCCACACCGTCTTCCACCGTCAGCCCGAGCCCGATGCCCCCGCTCTCGCGGCGCAGCTTCGCGAGCCGGATGCGCTCCTCGCGCGGGAGCTTCGCGCGCTCGCGGGCGCACGGCACGGCGTCCGGCTCCGCCTCGAACACCTGCTCGATGCCCGGCGGCGGGAGCTGCTCGCCGTCGCGGACGTCCGGCAGCGCGGTGCCCGTGACGAGCACCAGCGCGGGGCTGTGCGCGTCGGGCGACACGGGCGCGAGCTTGTCTGAGTCGTCACTGTCCGCGTCCGGCCCGAGCGCGGGCACGTCGTCCTCGTCGTCGTCCTCGGGCGCGTGCGGCCGCGGCGCGACGATGTCGAGCAGGCGCTCGCGGCCGCGCTCGCACTCGCGTAGGGCGAGGCCGAGCTCCTTGCGGAGGCGCTCGTATGCCTGTAGGGCGGGCGGCTCGGCGCCGTGCTCGAGCTGGGACACTTCGTCTCCGCTGCGTAGGGACGTGACGCACGCTTCCAGGTGCTCGCGGGCTTCATTTAGTGCAGTCGACATGGCGTCAACGTGTGCTGCGAAGCGGGCGAGGTGGCTCGGCACGGGTGCAAAGGACGCGATTTGTGACACGGTCCGCATGTGCGCGTATTTGCGCATATGGATAGCGTCGTCGGCGCCCAGCGGGGGTAGCCTGGGGGGGGAGGAGGAATGCGATTTTGGTGACGGAGGCATTTGGACTGGCGTAGGGTTCTGATCTCGCAGGCGCTCGTGCTCGGTCTGGTCGAGCGCCTCGACGAGTCGCGCGGCGTTGTCGGCAAGTGTGCTCGTCAGGAGGGCCATGACGGCTCTTACATCCTCCCAGTATGCTTCGTTATCGTCCCCCCAGTCCTCTGTGTCAGCTTCAGTGAAGCGCAGGGCGAGAAGGTGAGACGCTGCATATCGCTTCGCAGCTACGGCCCCTTGAACAGCATGGTGCAAGGCGGAAAGGGATAGTGGGTGGCGATGTGTCTGCATGGCAGTGAAGCGGGATGACGAGTAGGAAGACAGAGGCGACCCGAGTGAGAGGCTAGACGCCGTCGACGAGTGCCCGTGCGTATGGCGGAAGCGCGAGGATGATTGAAGAGTTTTTGTATAGCTCGGCGGTGGAGATGACCCAGGTGCGGCGCGGAAAACATCCATACCGCTACTTCTCCGTTGTCGCTGCAGATCGAGAGCAGCAGTACCGAAAAGACTTCGCTCGTCATCAGGAATGAGTGGTGCCTCCCCGTCGCTGTCATCTTCGTGGCCAGCCTCGCCAACATAGTCGCTCTCTTCCTTGACACCAGCCAGAGGTGTGTGAACATTTGGCGTAGTGGGAGCGCTGAAACTAGGCGGCCGCGACATCAGTGCTGATAAATCCGACCTCCGCTTTTCTCGCTTCTTCAAAATCTGCTTAGACGGACTTCCCGCAGAGGCAAGATCGCTGTATGACACGGGATTGCTGCCATTCCACGTCATTCGCTTGTCCGCTTGAGACGGAGCTGATCTTGTCCGCTGTCTTGCAGTAGAAGCCGCTAACGTATGCGGGCGAGGCTGGTCAGCCGTGCCGAGGGCAAAGAAGGGTTTGATGGGTGACGGCGGCGCATACATTTCGGACAGCTGCGCGAGCGAAGCTGGAGATGTGAGTGCTGCAAGGAGGTGACGGACATTATCTGCCTGTGACTGTGTGGTGTGCAGGGAGGTGTGCAAAGCGACCCGGAGGCCAGATGGTGGAGAGACGGGGGAGGTAGATGGGTAAATGCTACGTGTGAGTATCTGATCAGCGCGCATTAGACAATGAGGAGAGATATGATACCCACTTAGCTTCCTCGTGCTCAAGAGTGGTAATGGCCTCGGAGACAGCGGATTCCCATAGGTTTCCGGCCTCAATCAGCTCGTGCAATGCATTCAATGTCTATTTGAGTCAGTAGGGTAGAAGCAGGAGGGCAGGGATGATACTCACGGGTATCGTGGTGTCTGTTGTGCGCCCTGCGTCTGTTCCATGAGAGTGAAAATAATATAATGTAGTTCCAAAGAAGACGGAAAGCAAGACATAGCCGGAAAATAGCGATACTAGGGTCAAAGCGAATAGGATGGGTGATAATGCTGGAAGGGTTTCTTGCTGATGCGGGGACAATGCGGTAGGGTTGTCGGTTTTGTTGACATGTGTACCAGGGTCAGGCTCTGGATGGTCGCCGGCATCGCCTGGTAGGGGGAAGGATCGGCGGCGTGCGGATTGAGGTGCGCTGATAGAGGATGAGAGGAGTGACGAAGAGATGACATCGTACTTGAAACGCTCCGTGAATTCTTGCTCTGATGGATGGGTGGAAGAGAGCGCAGCGCGAGTGAGCTGGTAGGAAGAGAACCAAGTCAGGGCCGTTTACATTGCATGCGGTCGTGATGAATCGCGTGTAGCGTGCATGCACACGACCGGCGAATAACACGTACCTCCAGGAGGTGCGCCAATGGCAATGGTAGCCATTGCCAAGCATACTGATCTGTCCAAGCGTCCTCCTCCAAGGAAACGTCGTCGTCGATGGTAGAGTCGTCGATAGCACCGGGCATAGGTTCTATGCCGTCGCCAGATTCTGTGCGCGCAAGTCAGCGACCGACAAGAAGCAACCATAGTACAAGGACACGTAGACACGTACGCTTGAGATATGCCTGCAGAGGGTGGTCGTCGAAGAGAGCTTGTGCCATGAGTGATGGCGACGCAGAGGTGATTAGAGTGGTTGTGGAGATGGCTGTGTGGGAGCCTAAGACGGGCGCGACTAGGAGGAGTATATCGTAGGAAAACGAGTGAAATAAGCGACAAAAGCGCTGGCGTGAGGAGAAAAGCGAATTGAAGCGACGTGAATGGGAGACGACAAGCCCGCAAGACGTTGGCAGGACGTTGGCAAGACGCGTTCGCCGCTCGCTTCAGCACCCGCCGTCGTGGACTTCCTTTTTTGGACGTGTGTGGCACCGTTCCCGGCAGCCGGCAGCCCACTTGCAGCCAGCACTTGCGCCCAATTGTGCGCCCAATTGTGCGCCCAACTGAGCACCCTTTCGCGCCGTCAAAACCGCATTGCTAGAGTGTCATCGCCCGCGTTTGAGCACCGCCCAATGAACAAGTCCACGATTCTCCGCCGATTCCGCAGTCGCGCAAGGTTGCAATCGTGAGCTGACGCGTCATGATCATGCCGAACGCGAGGGCCTTTTCAAGGCCGTTTCATCCCCTGCTTTTGTCCTGCCTCTTACCGTCTTCTCTCTCTCCCACTTCCCACTGCGCACAGAGGTCTAGTAGGCCGTCGACAATCTCCATCGCTGCAGGATGTCTGCTCAGCAAGTCCATCTCCTCGTGCTTATTCACGGCATGTGGGGCAACCCGGGCCACTTGGCCTCCATGCACCGTGTCTTCACAGAGCATAGGGTAAAGCCTGCCCTCGAAGACTCCGACGGCGTCCAGCTCCATGTCATGCTTCCCGAGACGAACAAGGAAGACAGCACGTATGACGGCATCGACTGGGGAGGGGAGCGAGTCGCGACCGAGGTGCGTCTTTTCTTGGCAGCTCAGCTTTGCATATTCATCGTCCCGCAGATCTTTGAGGAAATTGAAAGGCTCGAGAGTGAGGGCAAGAAGGTCATCCGCTTCTCTGTCACTGGATATAGCTTGGGAGGGCTTCTGGCCCGCTATGTCGTTGGGTATGTCCTCAGTCGCAGGCACTACACTGCATACTCAATCATCGCATCCAGCATCTTGCACCAACGCAAAGTATTCGAAACCATCACTCCCATGAATTTCAACACCATCGCCACTCCCCACATTGGTCTTCTCGTCTATCCTTCCATGATCTCGAAGATATTTTCCTTCCTTGGACCGAAACTTCTGAGTCGGACGGGAGAGCAGTTCTACGGCGTTGACAAGTGGTCAAAAAATGGAAGATCAATTATTGAGGTCATGGCCGATCCAGGTACGTGGGCACCCTCCCCTCGTTGTCGTCAATATTCACAAGGTTTTGTTTCTCCAGACCGAATTTTCTATCAAGGTCTCTCGCTGTTCAAACATATCAGGATATATGCCAACGCGTAAGTCGACCAAACCTTGACTTTCCATTACACAAAGTGACCTCATATGCAGGATCAACGATGTGACCGTCCCATACATCACTGCTGCCATCGAGTCAGAAGACGTATTTATTGATCACAAGACCACAGGTCTCGAAGTGTACGCATACTACTTATATCAGATAACTAATTCTCACCGTGAGATACAGAGAGTATGACGAGACGTACAAGCCTATAATGAAATCTTGGACAATACCCGACGTCCCCCCTCCACCTGTCAAGAAGCCCACCCCAGGCTCTCTAGCGTGGTTCAAGAGCTATTCACCACCCTTGCCCCCGCGACTGCAGCTGGCCTTCCCTTTCAATATTGCGGTGATCGCACTCCTACCGCTTCTGTTCCCTACATTCCTGTCCCTCGCCATCATCCGCCTATCCTTAGCGTCGCGTTCATCGCGCTCCCGCATCAAGCTCCTCGAGTCGGAAGACCCTAGCACCGCGCGGGAACGCCTCGTGCACGTCTTCGGCGAGCTCGAGCGGGAGATGGAGGGCATGGTCGTCGACTACTACGACCAATCCGGCGCGCCGGCGGAGACACCATCCCCATCCCCACCACCGGAGACCGGATCATCACAGCCTCTAGAATCCTCTTCCTCCACATCGCATCCGGCCGCCGACAAGAACAAGCCCATCATCACGCCGATGCAGCACAAGATCATCCCGTGGCTTAACGCGCTGCCGGGCTTGAAGAAGGAGCGCGTGTTCATACCGAATGTGCGCAATGCGCATGCGACGGTCATCGCGCGGGACGTGCAGAACTTCGAGTTCCACAGGATCGGGGAGGGCGTGCTGAGGCATTGGGCAGATGCGTTCATACTATAGAATATGAACAGTCTGACGAGGCGAGTCTATTATCTCGTCTCGTTGCGATCTCATATGTTATCCTCGCTTGGTTAGACACTTACCAGAATGGACTTATTGGTTCTAGAAGATACCACATACTTAATATCCACATCCCTTTATTGGAGCAATACTTTGTTTATTCGTCAGCTAGTGCATTATGTCGACGCTGCTTGCCTTGTTTCCCTTTCAGCCCCAAGCCCCATTGCACTTGGATTGCGTACCCGACTTTGTCTGGTTCGCCGGCCGTGCTCCTCGAGTGCTCCGCGGCGGTGGCAACCTCCGCTGACCTTTGTTCCAGATCTCACGTATCGTGCCTCGTTGTCGGGTTTAGGTGCGTGTATCCTCCTACCGTTCCTGCGGCATCACCGGTGGTACACAATGGCATCCGCAGTTCATTCAACTTCAATGGCATCGCCGCCTTTCATCATCAGTGTCATTCACTTCCTTTGCCATTCAGCTCCTTTGCCACTCGGCCGCCTGGCCGCTCTCCGTTTTGCCT
This sequence comes from Artomyces pyxidatus, assembly GCA_022160305.1. Lineage (NCBI taxonomy): Eukaryota > Fungi > Basidiomycota > Agaricomycetes > Russulales > Auriscalpiaceae > Artomyces > Artomyces pyxidatus. The sequence goes on along the minus strand of MU277230.1, from coordinate 105,380 downwards.
TATAAGAGAGCGCGCCAGGCCTGCTCCTCAGCACCCCCAATTTCTTCTCCACACTGCATCCTACTTCTCCGCATCCACGCACCTCATCAGGCTCCTCGATTTTGCTGCGCAAAGTCGTTCGTCCGTATACATCCCGATGGCTATTGCGCCCCCACCGCCACCCCAAGCGACGGCCTCCTCCTACGTTTTTTTCTGTGGCTTCCTCGCGCTTATTCTTTTCTTGATCTGGTATAGTGTGTCCGGGACCCCCCAACCTCCCGCACGCTACGATAACGCGAAGCCACGGGTAGAGCCCATTACTGGATTTCGGAAGCTTCATGCCGCAGACAGGCAGCCACCCCGGGGCTCTGGGCCCGCAGCAGATATCTCGAAGCTTCGGCCTCACCCAGAGCCCGCAGAGATCCCGAAGATTCGTACCGCAGGCTGCCAACCACCCGCTGAGTTCGCAGCAGAGATCCATGCATCAGACAGCCAGCCACCCCCAGCGTCCGCAGAGATCCCGAAGGCTCATGGTGCAGAAAGTCAACCACATACAGAGCCCGAAGCGACCCTGGAAGGTATCGCTGGCAGTAGCACTGCCGCTGAGGAAGCCAACACCACTCTGACGCAGCGATCTGCAACGCCGTCGCCTGTGAAGAAGAACGATTACTGGTCGTACGCAAGGCGTGCGTGGCTTCAATCCTGTCTTCGCCTTCGGGAAATTTCCCTAGCGTCACTAACTCATATTGACCAGGCGTAAAATGCAGCCTACATACTCTGTCGCGGAAAAAAAGCTTCCAAGAGTGCACCATCCCGCTTGATGATCTTCACGCTCAGAGTACGTGTTTTTCGCTCGGAATTTTATGGCTTCACTCAACCTCGAACTAGTGCAAGCCGACACGGCGGTGATCGGCAACCTTGGCATAAAATGGAAGGCCGGAGTGAAGAATGAGCTGAAAAAGCTGGTGTGTTCTGATCTTTGACTGCCGTGTCTCTCCAAGCAGACGATTGTTACAGGCAAGAGCCAGGCTCGTCCACTTTCCCGGGGAGTCGCAGATTGACATACCGGGATACACAGCTGACATGTACGTGAGCAAGCAGGCCCTTGGATGCCGCCGAGCATTTCTTATTCTATCACTTTTAGTTTCCTGAGGGTCGACTCAGATGCCAAAGTCGCAAGGTCGAACAACAATGAATTTGCCAGGATGAAGGCTATCACAGCCCAACTCGAGAAGGATTTCAAGGCCAAGGAAGAGGAGGTAAGAGCTCTTACATCGCACTCATGCACGGACGCGGCCTCACCTGAAAATAAGATCTGCGAGAGTGACAAGCGGCACCGCGCAGAAGCTAGACAGGCCCGCACGGAAAAGGGCTTGCCCATTACGCCGTCTCTCGGCCCGGGGTCCTTCGACGACGCAGGCACCGAATCCCACCATGTCGACCACCCGATGGCTGGTCCGTCGTACGCATCCTCGCGCCACGTCTGTTTGATTGACTGCTGACGCTATCCTGCACAGGAACGAGGCCAGTGCCGATGCCGACACGGACATGCCTCCCCCAGGAGAGGGTGTGGCCACCCTCCGCCGGGAAAAGGTACGCTCGCGCTCACACCAAACTTCATCGCCGCACATGCGCTCACAACCTGACGGCGTGTAGATCTCCGTTCAACCTACCGAGTGGGAACTGGTCAACGATGAGCTCGATGCCGTCAAATTGCAAAACGCAGATCTGCGGGCGCAGCTCGCCCGTGTGGAGGCGGATCTCTTCGCGAAGGAAGCGCAGCTCAGCGAGAGCAAGGCGAAGGAGCAGGCGCTGCGCGACAGGATGTTGGTCGAGGCAGAGTATCAGGAGGACTTGCTGCGAGACCTCGAGCACGCCACAGAGGAGGTGCGCAGGATCGGGAAAGAGCGGGACGACATACAACGGAAGTTCGACACGATCAAGCAGACGATGCGGAGTGCCCTTGAGGCAGCAGACTAGCGTGGCCCAGACGTCTGTCCGTTGCCATTTTATATCGGAAAGCAAGCAGCTGACCGGTGTATTTCGTTGCATAGTGAACGACTGATTTGACCTCTTGTCACGCATCCGCACCATCATGCCAATATCTTCCCTGCGCCATAATCTCTGAGTCCTCACAAACCTTCTCTTATATAGTATATTCTTGCCTCCCGTCTAATTGACATTATTTTTTTCATCACTATTGGCCACAGCGTGCGGGTGAAGCTGAGTCAAGAGACTGTAGAGACGATTAACAAGTGTTTTTGTTTTTTTCCAGGAAGCTACCACGACAACAGCTGATCACTAGGACACATATGTAAAACATTCTCTCCTCCTTCGATTCTCCAACAGCCGCCTTCGTCCCTCATCTTCGAATTTTCAGGGGTTTCGAACTGGTCAACCGGCACGGCGCAAGCCGTTCAGACGTGATCGGCTTCCCGCCTGCCACACGACTCCAGAATATCCGGATCCCACACAAAGCTGTGCCCAGCGCACCGGCCTGCGCCCTGCTCGCGGGCTCGGGAGCATCCACACTCCAAGAGCGGTCGGAATCAGACGAAGCGGCGGAGGCGGTGGAAGAGGAAGCGGTGGCGGTGGAAGAGTAAGAGAACCAGGTGCCAATGCTCTTCCGACTCTGTGAGCGGCTGGCACACGCTCGGACCCACTCTACGGGGGCGTCGAAGATGGGCTCCTCGGGGACCGCGTCGAGGCAGACGATGGCGCGTTTGACGATCTCGGCGTCGTTGAGGCCGACGGGCGCGCTGGCCACTGTGACAGGCACTTCAAAGACGGGAGCATTGAAAGGAGGAGTGGACACGGGTTCGTCATCGCAGTCCTCAGGGGAGGGTACCCTGACAACAAGCTCCTCGGGAGTTTCGATGATGGGAGCGCCAGTCTCAACGACGGGCGCTTCGAAGACGAGAACCTTGACGTTGGGTTCTTCGAAACAGAGTATATCAAAGCAGGGCTTCTCTGGAACGAGCTCTTCGTCATCGGAATCCTCTACGTCGGCCCTGAACGCCATGGTGAGAGGTCCGTGGTGCCAAAATGGTTCCTCTGACTCTTTGGTCGAGTTCGGGGCACACGAGGGGGGTGGAGAGGAGGGACTGGGGTAGGTATCGGTGACAACGGGAGTCTGGGAAGTGACAAGCTCAACCTCCTGACTACTAAGTCCGCCCCCATTGAAAACACGCACCTTAGGCTGAGTGCCTGGATCAGACTCTGCGGGTTCGAACAAGCCCTGGAACAGCACATCCTCCCCGACGGCGACCTCCTCGGCCTCTGCCTCCACCGTCGCAGGGATGGGGTGAGGCAAGATGCCCACAGAAAGTGCAATTGGCGGAGGGCGAGACAGGGAGATCGACGAAGAGCTTGCGCGTCTCACAGGAGGCGCCAGCTTCGGCCTGAGGGGGCCTAGAGAAAGCCGAGAAGACGTCGAACGGGAAGCAGCGGGAGGTGTGGCCAGCACGTCTGTCTTTGTCGATCCACAACTCACAAAGTTGGATGGACGGGAGAGGGTGAGTGAGAGGAACGTGGGGGAGAAAGCTTGCTGGCGAGAGTGCGCGGCGCAGACGTTGTCGCCGCTCCCCCAGCTTGTCAGCGGTCGCCCGCAGGCCTGCGAGGCTTCGGGTTGTATTGATGGGCTGTGGGGTGGTCGTCTTCTTGGATTCCGGTGCCGGAAACTGGCGCAGGCTGGGGGCATGACACCCTGCGAGACACTACGCGACTGGGGCTCGCCTGCGGCGAAGGTAGGGCGTTCTCCTTGTTGAAGATGCGCTCCCCCGACGCAGCAGCCTTCTCCTTGGCGTCCTGTTTGTCCCGGAATACCTGTAGGGCTCTGAGACCGGAAAGCGCGTTTACTTACAGCGGAACGGATGACGGGGGCGGGAGCGCGAGCACATGTCAGTGAGAAAACTGCGTTCAAGCCCAAGTAGTGGCCAAACCAAGGAATATATCTGATACATCACCTTCGGCAAGGTAGTTATTCTCGGAGGGGAGAGAAATTTACGAGTCGATGGTGTTTCGAATTGAGATGCCAGTACTAGTGTTTGAGTGTCGAGATCATGACCCCGCCGGCTGTTGCCGGTCGTATACAGAGTGGCAGTTTCAGTCACTGACCTTCTACTGTCTCCGTGGCAGACCTTTACACAGAAGATAGTCGTTCTGTGTATTGGCCTTCAACGCCTTCCCTTCAAAGTATGTACTTGCCTCAATTCTCCGGTAACGTTAGTTGCGTCTCAGAAATTCCGCCGACTTCACAGTTACACCACTGCCAGCCCAGTCCGGAGTCGTCAGACCTCGGTGACACAGTACAAAAAACCATCAATTAGATAGTAGGTAAACTACAAGTCCTCAGTGTATGTAGAACACAACAACAATTCCAGCATCGATACAGTCCGTGGTCCAGTAAGCAGATAGGGCTACAACAGTGGAAATCAGGAGATAAAGGGTAATAAGTTACGATAGACGTAGACGAGCATGCTCGACCAAGAGTCACGAGAAGACGATATTAGAATGATGGATAGGTGATAATCCGTGAAGATGACTGGCACAACGTGGACAGGGCATGTATGGCGATCTGTTCAAGCAGCGCTGAGGAACATGCTGCGACGGCGTGCGTTCATGAGGACGAATCCCTCGGGGATGATCGAAGCGCGCTCTTGACGGCGCATAGATCGGGTGACGCGCTTCCACGCGCGGACCAGGCGGCGCTCCAGAAGTTTCGTGCTCGAGTACGACACTTTTTGGGAGCTGAGTAAAATACGACGTGATCAGCCTTTGCGACTGTACCTTGAGACGAATTGAACGTACCGGTATCTCTCCTCGCGGAAGTGCGCGACAGCAGGCGACGACGGGTTGTATGACACGAGTTGGCCGGCCATTAGTTGCAGATGGTATGTGATGCTTGATGAAGCGACTCGTCACAGACGGGAGATAATTGAGAATGTGTACAGAGAATGAGAATGAGACAGCAAGCGGATGGACCGGAGAAGGTTAGTGTGCTGAGATGCTTCCGTCCGACCTTTTAACAGGCCCATGCACAATCGGATCGCCGGGACAATTGTGGGCGCATTGTACTCTCGTTACCCAGGTACTGCCATGCTGCACGAGATCGTCAAAAGAATGGAACAAAGTGCAACTTTGCCGGTGATGGGGAGAACAATGGCTCTGTTTTTCGCGTCGTTGCAGCACAGCCCGTGCCGGCGTTCGGGCGCGGCCTTCTCCGGCCCGTCGGCCCGCCTCCTAGCGGGTGGCTGACCCGCATGCGGGCAATTGTCTGCAATTCTACTTGCCTTCATACCACGACCGCCGACAAACGCGCCCGCTCTCACCACGACTATCAAGCTATATTGAAGCCAAGACGCCCACAAGATTGCCGGAATGCCTAGCGTCCTGGGCTACAGGGTCTCGATCGTCTCCCATGGCCAAGAGATGGACCACCACGGCGTATACTACGACAGGAACACCGCCGTCTGTTACATACAGAGCGATGTTGGTAAGGTGCGAGAATCCGGCTAATGTTTTATACTTGCATTTGAACCTATGTTGGTTAAAAGGAGTTTGAGATACAATATGACGACTACAACGAAGGAGGCACCTTCATGGACGTGGAATGTTTCATCGACGGACAGCGTGTGGCGAAGAAGACCGCCGATCCTGGACAACGCAGAAAACGTATATCGGGTGTCAGAACGTCCGCGACGACGTGTGCGGCCTTCAAGTTCTCTGCTATCGTGGTCGTAGGTGCGAATCGACTTCACTTGCTTGGCATGCGGCATCTGATCCCGCGCTGCAGACGATGACGAAGCTAACGGCGTAACTGGCGGTCCATGCATGGGTTTGATAGAGGTCAGACTGCATAGAGTGCAACTCGTAGGACGACATACGACCCAGCGGATGTACCAACCGAGACCCTCACCTCTCAACTCTGCCCCCATCTCCGAGAAGAGCAAGAAAGGCGGATGGCATCAAATATCGTGAGTCTCTGGTTTGACTTGGCGTTGCACTAGGCCGAACGCTGTCGCAGTCTGGGGTCGTCCCAGACATCCCATTGGCGACCATCGACGGTTTACAGCTCGATGCTCGACTCGGTACGTCACCCTCTTGCTGTCTTTCGCTTTTATTATCGACCAAAAGGTAAGTGGCCTGCTGCTTGTTTCTTCAACTTATCTCTGACTTGATTGTGTTCAGAGATTCTGCAAGCCGAGGGCATCATCGCCCGACCATGGTCATCAGCCTCGCATGACAACGATGTCGGTGATCGCTCGCATCCTAGCGCCAACCATAAACGAGCGTTGACTCACGATAAAGATCCCGGTGATCCTAGAGCTCGAAAACGTAGTCGGGGCCAGGCTATGCTCACTCCGGGACCTCACTGGAATCCAGCAGCTGTCCACTCTCCTACCTCACATCCCCGCACGACACTAGCCGAGTCCTCGAACTGGGATCTTGATCGACGACCTGTTCCAGCTGCCAACTCTCTGCATCATGACTACCTGCTTCACTCTGGAACAGCTACCGGCCAAAAGTCTACGCCCTCCCGCGAGGTCATCGAGGTCGACAGCGATGACGACGTCAAGCTCGAACTCCACTCTCCCATTCGCGCAGCCTTTCCGCGCGAAGTCATCGACCTCACATTGGACGAGGACTGACTCGCGACATCGAAACGAGAGTATGCGTCTCGCTCTCGTACTGACTGGACCCCATGTTTCCGATTCGTCCTTGTGTTTACGTGCCACTACTACATATATGTTCATGTAAAGCAGACAGACATATGCATGATAATGGATACCCATGAGACTCAGAGTCGTTGTCTGTCCGCTTTTACTTTGTGCGCCGACAACGAGCGTACACGTGTTGATTTTGCAAATAAATCGACAGGGGCGCGTTCAGGCTGTCAATTTCGCGCTTAGCCTTCCGTTTGGACCCGCCGCCCCTCTCCCGCCCAAACTTCGGACCTGCCCTCTCCCGCCTCCTCATCCATTTATAAGGCTTTGCTATGGCTTTGCAATTGACCGCCAGTCGTGATACCACACAACCAACATTGTACGTATTCAGCCTCTTTGAGATGTGATGGCACTCACGTTAAGTAAACAATGTTGCAGAAGACAAACTTTGCAAACTATAGTCACCTCATGCAGCCTCGCAGCGCACTTAGGATCAGTGCCAGTGACCTGAAGGTCCAGGACCGAGTCGTCGCCTGCGAGAGTTGGGCCGTCCCACCTCCCATCCATCGCGTACCCGTGGAACTCATCAGGAACATATTCCTACTCATCAAAGCCATTGCATCTCCCGAGGAGCAGCAAGACAATCCTCATCTCGGCGGCATCCGCACCTGGATGGCCGTAAGCCACGTATGCAGCCGCTGGCGCCGCATCGCGCTGGAGACGAAGGACTTCTGGACATACATCCCCTTGCGCGCGCGCAACCTCGGGTCCACGCAGCTTGCCCTCGAGCGGTCCGCACCCCTGCCCATTTCCTTCAACATCGGCTACCGCTTCAGCATGCAGGCGAAGTACCAGGAGGCGGCGATGCTGGCACTCCGCGAGCTCCCGCGGGCGCGCGAGCTGTACCTCTGGCTCGACAATGGGAAGAGCAAAGACGACGACGCAGCACGGGAAGACTTCGTGAATACGGTCGACGAGGCGCTATACTCGAATCCTGCGCCGCTGCTGGAGCGCTTCGAGTCGGCGAAGGGCTACCACGACCGCTGTCTTTTCCTGGGGCAAGTCCCGCAAAACCTGCGCGTCCTGATGCTGCGCGACAGCGAGCAATCGTCGATCTCCAATCTGCTACAGGCGCCGCTCAAGTCGCTCCAGCTCCTTAACTGCGAGATCAAGGTCTTGGAGATCTTGCAAGGCCAGCCAGGCTTACAGGAACTCACTATCAAATGTCCATCTGACACGTATCAGTCCGGGGACCAGCCCAACAGCGTGGAGCTCCCTAAGCTGCGTTGCCTCAACGTCATAGACGGCTTGGAGGACATCCTCAACTTTCTGGATCGCGTGCATATCCCCTGCGATGCGGAGATCAGCACCTACGTCTGCAACTCGATGGACTCAGACAACATACATCGCATCCTCCCGTTGGCCCAACAATACGCGAAGCATGCTTCTCCCGGGATGAAGGCAGGAGCGTCGTATCAGAGCCTGACAATAGCTCCGCCCGTGAGAGATGGATGGGGTGAAGGCTCGTCGCTGACGATGCATGACCCTATTCCTCCGTCGCAGTCCGGCCAGGCCAGACTTCCTCGCCGTATGCATGTCTCCATGCGGAACTTCCAGTTCACAGACGACGATCACCGTGAGCTCGTCGGCCAGTTCCTCGTCTGCATTGCCCCCGCCGTGCAAGACGTGTGCGCCTTGACCGTCAGGGACCAGCGACTGTCGCTCCCCCAGGAATGGTCAGAACTGTCCAGCCACCTCCCGAGCGTCCGCTCTATCAGCGTAGAGGGCTGCGCAGCCCACGGTCTCGCGCTGCTATTGGGGAAGCCTGACGCCCAAGCAGCCTTCCCGCTTATGACCACGATATGCCTCGAGCACGTCAACTTCGCAGACAAGATCCGTGACACCCGAGGCTTTCTCGCAGAGGACCCCGTACCGTTCATCGATGCCCTTCTAAATGGTCTGCGCCGCCGGGCGTCTTCGGGACAGCTGATAAAATTGGTCACTCGTCACTGCACGTTGGCCATGGAGGAAGCGTGCTCGTTTCTGACATTTATGGACGCAGAATCCATAGATTGGGATGGAAAACTGGGCACAGAAGGCGACGAGAAGATTTTGAATTCTCCGGAGACCTGTTACTAGAGATTCATGCACACTTCGGACACGGTCAGTCCCCTCTCTACTCATCTACTCTTTCACCTCAGCTATGTTGTCGATGGTCGAGGTTCAAGGTGGGCTATGGTCATGTCAGTGCGTCAGAATTGCATTATTGGAGGCGAGTTTTGTCGGTGTGCTATTCTGTCGGTGCATTTTCTCGACAAGGGTCGCGTACGGTTTTACTTGGAGGCTCTTGCATCTTCTGATCGTGACGCTGAATGATCGCTTTCTAGCAGATGGCCCCCGTTAAAGATCCAACGAAGATTGCGGCATGAGCACAATTTGTATTCTCATCTGTATCACTACTTAGGCGTGGTCATTGTGTGTCAATCGATTGTATGTATCTCCATCTCTACTGACATGAGTAGACCTCCGACTATTGGCTGTTTATCAACACTCGGATACGTTGTACACTCATCTACCACTCCGATCTCACAGTGTCCTCGTTACGTTGTTTGTCTCCTGGGAGTGCATCGCAGTCTGTCGATCAAGTCATGGGTTTCGACGAAAGAACTCCTGATCTCCTGATGTCTGTCAGGATCCTCGCGTACTTCCTCCACTTGTATTGATACAATTTCATCTTTGCACAGGGTGTTCTCAAGTTCACCGAGACACATACTCACGCGGGACTGGGTGAGGCTACAGTCGTCTTACTACTAGTCGTCACCATACCTGACCGGATCGCAGATGCCGATGGCGCTAGTGCGGCCTTTCTAACTGTAACGGAATCATGAAAGATATCCAGACGGATCACGTCCTCGGCTTTCCCAAGAAGTAATTTCGGGCCTTCTAGCGCTCAGATGCAGGTTACCCCACCAAGACAGGTGTCTATCACGAGCCTGTAGACGGTCGTGGTAGCCGTTTCCAATACGTGCTTTGCATATTCGGAGATTTGAAGGATGAAAACCCTACAAAAGGGTCAGGCGAACGCCTTAGCCTGCAGTGCGTCTATCCACATCTATCGTCGAGATGGTCAGCGCAACGCTCCTCGTCGCACCCTTCATCGCGTGTCTGTTCAGCCTTCCTGCTCATGCGACGCCGACGGGAGTCGAAGAGAGGTCACTGCCCTTTCCAACGCTCTCACAACCACAGATCACCACCTTTCGTCCTTTCACCTTGTTTGCTAGTGCCGCCTACTGCGATCCGTCGAAGACCTTGACGTGGACGTGTGGGGGTACGCGCGAAGCATGACCCTTGGAGCTATTAACAATATGCCGTCACAGCCAACTGCGACGCGAATCCTGGCTTCCAACCATTTGCGACAGGCGGAAACGACGGTACGGTACAGTATTGGTATGTCGGATACGACCCTGCGCTGGACACGGTCATCGTTGCACATCAAGGGACGGACTCGACGAACTTGTGAGTCACGCATTCCGTCAGTGGCGCGCGGCGCTGAATTATGGTTTTGACTTTGTTTTGACCCGTGGTCCAGACTGGCGGACCTAACAAATGTCGAAGTCACCATGCAAGATCTCGACCCGACGCTGTTCCCAGGTCTACCAAAGAGCATCCAGGTCCACACAGGTTACTCCAATGCGCACGCACGGTAGGCACCTGGTCTGATAGTCAAGACTGGGGATGCATGACCTTTCATTTTGTAGAACTGCACCAGAAATTTTGGCAGCCGTGCAGACGGTATTGTCCCAACACTCTACTAAACAAGTCGTCATCACCGGTCATTCCCTAGGTACGCGCCATACATACAGTACGGCGGGGTTAAGTGCGTGCTCACCGAACGACAGGCGCGGTCCTCTCCCTCCTCGACGCGGTCTACCTCCCACTCCATCTCCCCTCCACTGTCTCGGTCCGAACAGTCGGATATGGCCTCCCGCGTCTCGGGAACAAAGTCTTCGCGGATTATGTGGACGCACATGTCACCCTCACGCACATTACAAACAAGCACGATCCTTTCCCTATTCTACCGTTCCAGTTCCTTGGGTTCCATCAACCGGCAAGCGAGGTACACATCGATCAGTCAAACAACTGGGTAGAATGTCCAGGTGACGATAACTAGCCTTATTCTACCGAGGCTTGTAAACTGATCTACCGAGTGCAGGCCAGGAGAATGGCTCGACAGAGTGTATAGATGGTGCCGTGCCATACTTCTACGACGGTACTGTTGAGGACCACGAAGGGCCATATGATGGCATAATCATGGGTCTCGGGGAATGCTGAACCCTGGGTTCATTCGTCTTCGCTGTCGGACCACACTTTTCCCGGAATCACTCGTTACTATGAGCCAGGGTACTTTGCGTTTCACATCCACTTCATCTCCAAATATCACCACGCGATGGCGATATGAAGTATCAACTTGGATTAGCCAGCCCACTGAAGAATTTCGCACTTCGATCATTCGATCATTCTTGAAGTCGATGAAAGCACTAGCGGTGATCACGTCGCTCCAGGCCCATAAACCCGCGTCCTTTGTGTTCTAATAACACCCCTAAAACCGACGCTCCCTTAGGAGTATCAACGGGACGCTCAAGGCCGTGTTACACAGCAGACAACCCGCTTACATCCCGTTCAACCGGAGTCGTGTCCAAGGATCCACCAGGGCAGTGTTATAGTCCCTCCGCCGCTGCTATCCGAGCCTCCTCCACCGCTGCTGTCCGATCCTCCTCCACCGCTGCTGTCGTGGCCTCCACCGCTACAATCAGAACCCTTGGGTGACCGCTTGATGAATGCAGTGGGCAACGATTCCTACAACCATCAACGGTTCAGCGCCCTTAAGGTTCAAATATGACGAGACCAAGGGCGTCACTTACAGCGTGTAAATCATGCTCGACGAGGAGGCGGGCGAACCGGATCACCTCGTAATCAAAAGCACTGTGCTCCACATCGGAGGATACGTACGCCATCCGATTCGGCGCGGGGAGGGCAGAAGCGGTCGCGGCGGCAAGGAGAACCACGAAGGCAGTGGTCAGTGGTGAAGCGGACCATGACGAACGCTACCGATGGAGGGAATCAGTGGAGTGAAGAAGATGGCTTGTTCCGACAAACGAACCACGGTCAAAGAGAGAATCCAAGAAACCTGTTGAAGAAAGTCGTCTTGTCCTCGAGGTTTTATAATGCAGACGCGAATTGAATTTGTCATTTTGAACACACATAGCCAGACTAATGTGAAACCACCGACCCTGTCAGTAAAGGGTCCGTTGAACCGCATACCTCTTCTGTGGATATCATACACTCGGAGACGAATATTCAGTGACACATGAAGTATGGTCGGCGCGAAGGCCATGATGCCCGATGCCCGTTTGTGTCAACCCAGAGGTAAGTCCCAGTGTGCGGCAGGTACGCTGGTGAGGATTCAACCCTGAAAGATGCCGAAGCTTCCTCTCAATGTTCGTCAACGGTTAGTCTAGTAGCTGACATACCTGGTTCGGCGACGGTGATATACAGAAAGACATGCCCGGTACAAAGACAACCCTGAGCGTTCCCCGTGCTATTAGTCTCTGCAAGCTCGTTGTCTCGTTAGCATTCCGAGATAAACCTGTCCTCACCGACTTTCGGAGTGCAGACCTAGTAACAAGCAGACATGTAAGTGCTACTATTCAAATACGAATATTCCCTGGAACGCGCGGTCACTACGACCATTCCAAACCACGGTGAGGCTGAAACGCTCACCCAATGGTAAAAACTGCAATTCTCGTCACAACAGGCTCTACTGTACCACGCCGGCCCGAGCCTGGATAGACGGGTCGTGATCTACAGAAGGATTGGATCGCGATTTCCGCCCTGTCAGTCAAAAGTTTAGAAGCCACATCCCAGCGCGCCCGACGAATCGATGCATGGACGAACAGGGCCGACACTGTCTACTCAGTGAATTGTTGCACACGTAATAGGCCGTCAGAGACAAAGAGCCTGCAAGACAGGATCCAGTCACCGAAATCTTACGCGCATAGTGCAGAATTTCAAACCACGGTGCTAAGTTCAATCATGAGTGACAAAAAGGTGCCTCGGCGGCTCAGTGCTCACCGGATCGAATTCTCGCGCCTGGCATCTGTGTCCATCGGCTGTGTATTCCGTCGTCGTTGCAGACAGGCGTATATTGGTCCTGATCATCACGGCGACGTCTATGAACTCCTCAAGCGAGCGGTTACGTATGAGAGTGGGCTTGAAGCTTGACCTATGCCTTGCTGGCTTCGCACCTCGCCACCAACGTGTTATGTCCTAGCCAGGGGCGGATGCCAAGTGCCAGCCTAGGCAAAATGCTGGTCCCAAACACTCAGCCCGTTCAATGCCAATAGATCCATGCAGTACGATGGTCCGACAGCCAACAATCCATGATAACATTTCCTGTGTCGTCAAGACGAGATTCACAAAATAACAGTTGTGTCTTTGGTGGTAGATCTCGATCCCTCCCGGAATTTATGGCACACACCGGTTCACCTCACAGTGCTTCTTTTGCAAGCCACCTGTTGATGAGAGCAAGCGCCTCCTTCGGCTTGTCGTATGGCACCTTGAAAGGAGCGAAAGTCTCAACACTGTATGGAGACGAAGAAGACTGCGACGCACCATATGCCCAGCCGCATCGACCGTCGCGAACGTCAGCCCCTTCGCACTGCGCGTCTTCCCGGCAACCGCGCCGCCAACCTTCCACTCGCGCAGCGCCTGGCTCCCGAACTCCGCCTTCCCACTCCAGTCCATCGCGAGCGTCCACCGCTCGTTGCCGACCCAGTTGCAGATCCAGTCGTACGTGCCGACGTAGATGAGCACGTCCACGCCGCGCTCGAGCAGCCCTGCGACGTAGTCGATCGAGTCGTGCAGCGGGTCGTCGGCGAGGCTGAAGGCTTGGCCGACTTTGTCGGAGCAGGAGGCAAACTTCTTCGATACGTGTGCGTCGACGCCGAGAGTCTCACGCACGTCGGGGCGGTCGAGAAACTCGCCGATTGTCCTGGATTGGTTGTCAACACATCGACATGGGACGCGGGGAACGTGGTCCTTTACTTGGTGACGGGGTAGCAGAGCGATGAGACATCTTCGCAGGGCTGGCTGATGTCGTAGTAGTTGAGACCTGATATGGGATGAGTAACGAGCAAGCAATGTGGTGAGGCACCCACCTGTTGAGAAGTATGGATACTCGATCTCAGTCGCGCAGAACGTCGCCGCAGCTTCACAGCTCATCGAGTCGAACTGGTCAACGCATGCCGCCTTGCCCCACTTCTCGCACCGCGCCAGCTATTGGAAGAAATTTTCAGAACATAGGTATATGCGCTAGCGCCCGACTCACTGCTTTCTTCATGCGGACACAAGTGCTGCAGAGGGTCAGCAATTGTGACTTGTGCGCGGAATATGCGCCTCACCCAATGTCCAAGACTGGTGGAACAGATGCAGGCGTGCATGTCATGTCATAGTATGAGAGGACCATGCTTGTGGGGTCCGTCAAGCCATTTCCTGTATATTCGCTGATGAAACACTGTTGTTCTGTTGTCCTAAGCCGTACGCACCAATGATCGCCGACGTCAGGTTGATGGGAGTCAGACCCGCCTGCACAAGCTGCACGTTCTGGTCGTATACAGCTGACGCGAAGAGCGGAATGTAGCGGCCCTGCCGACACGACTCTTGTCAGATGAGGCGCATATCGGAAATTTGCGCACTTACGCCGTACGACTCGCCAGCCATGTGGAACGCGCGCCCCTTGAAGGAGGAGAAGCTCTCGAAGAAGATGGCCACGAAGGCGGCAATGTCCAATGCGGCCTGCTCCGACGTGCTCTGTGGGAACATGACATTGAAATTCCGTCCCCAAAATTGCGCTACTTACGACGGATTCGCCGTACTCGGCATATGAGAAGCCCACGTTCACGGGCTGGTCCACAAAGAACACACTGGCATTGTTGTTCCATGACTCCGGGTGGAATTTGGTACCTTCAGTCGCGTTCGTCACCCTGCAAGGACCTGAAAACGTCGACATATGAGCATGACATATCGTTGTTTACCATATGCACTCACCGAGTTCCATGAATAATCCCAGAGAAGATGAACATCCAGGACCTGTTCGAACGTACGTCAAGATGTAGGAGATAGACATATGCAAAGCCCACACACCTCCATTGGTCCAGAAGACAACGTCGTCCTTGTCAGGATCGTTTCTGCTCTCGAAGAAGTAGAAGAACAGATGCTTGGCCTCGATGTCGATGTACCCCGTGTAAGCCCTGTGTGAAATGGGTTGGTAGGCGCGAGAAAATCGCGTCAAAACACGTACTTGACTGTGGTGTCACAAAATTCGGACTGCTTGATCCTGACACTGTGTCTCGGGAACATGGGGTGCTCAAGTGTGGTGAATTCAGACGCGCCGACGGCGCTCAGCGACCCCAAAGGCCTGAATTCCGGTACCCAGTGTGCATAAGGCATGCTCTCCCGTGCGGGATCTACATTAACGACACCCTCGCCTGAGCGCAACGCGTCGAAGGATGCTTGCTGGACGGTCGGCGGCGGTGACCGACCAATGGCACCGACCGCGCTGGAGAAACAAGCAAAGGCTAGTAGAGATGTAGAGAACATGGTGGTTGGAGAACAAGAGGGTTCTGACTTGTCTCACCAACACACTCGCCGCGCACGCGGTCGTGGTGGGAAGAGATAACAGCGAGCGCGTCTCACTGCCGAGCGACTGCCGAGTCTCCGGGGCGCCAGCCGGGCCCGGCCCGGCCCGGCTCTCGTCTCCGCTTGACGTTACGGTTGTCCTCAAGAAACACAACGAGCTGGTGAAGATAGTTCTGCGGTATCAAGACAAGTACGTGTACTTTTCACAAGGCCCTCCGAAGATCTACAATCTGTCGAAACGACTCCAGCGCACGCTTGTCTTGTTTGACGTGTCCCGGGAAATACGGATTCCACCACCCTCCCGGTGTCTCCAGCCACACATAGCGCACCTTCTTCCCGCCGGGCGTCCAATTCGTCAACCCCTCGCCCTCCCACTCCTCGACGACCTGGAGCCGGCGCAAGCCCACAAGCTGCGCACTGAGCGTGCCATACACGTCGCTCCACATACGCGGCGTCGCCTGCACGACCTCGTCGTGCGAGATCTTGCAGCGAAGCAAGGAGAGCGACATTAGCGTCTGTGCGTGTGCGAGGACAAAAGCCTCAGCACCAGTGGCTGCACTGAAAATCACGCGTTGTAACGAGAGATGCGCGAGGTGCGGGTAGCTCAGCCCGCGCAGATTGAGACCAGGTTCTTTGCCGGTGTCCTGGTCGGCATGTAGCGTCAGCGAGGTGAGCGAGGATCCCGGCGCGCGAAGCATCGGCGGCAGTGCGTTAGCGTAGAACCGGGTTAGGTGGCGGTCGTGCGCGCCGCGTTGGACGTCGGAGAGTGTGGAAATGTGGAAGAGGGTGAGCCGTTGGATGAGTGCGAGGAAAGCGGGCTGCGCGAAGACGGGGTTGTCGAGCGCGATGAGGTTGGTAAGTGTGAGCGAGCGCAGCGCGGGCGCGGGTTCGACAGCGGCGAGTGCATTCAACACGCAGCGCTGGAGGACGAGGTACGTACTGTAGTCCGACTCGTCAGTCGCATGGATGAACTCCTCTGTCTCGTCCTCGTACAAAGGGAAAAACGTGAATGACAGGGCATGCAAAGCGGGGAGTTCCTGCAGCATCTCGATGGCCGCGACAAGGTTTTCGCCGGCGTGGTATTCGCTCATCATGGACACATACGGCTCTGCGGCCCCACGCGACTCTATCATGGCCACGCCGATCAGACGATACAAGTGAAGTTGAGGTCACAATGCTCACCAGCGTACCAGTCCTGATACACAATTTCCCTGACGTGGGGGCGGATGCTGCTGCATTTCAGCAGTCGCAGTAGGCCGGCTGTGCTAGGCTCTGTGCTCGTGCAGTGGAGTGTGCGGAATGCAACAGGTGTGGCTACCTCCGACAGCGCCTTGTTGGCAGCGCGGACATTGCGAAGACCAGAGGAGTCAGATAGTTCAAATATGAACAAGAGTAGCTCCAGCGGAAGTCGCAGCATCTTCAGATGTCGATGTGAGACACAGAATGTGTTGTACTCACTAGTACTTCGATGATCATGAGTGTTGCGGGCGCTTAAAGAGCCTACGCCTCCTTGAGGAGCAAAATGTTCACAGGCTTTCCGGAGTTAGACCGGTACAGGTAGAGTTGTAGCAGTAGCATCTTGAATGATTATGATGGTCGGAACCGATCCTTTGGATATCGCACTGCTCCGGGGAAGAAGCTAAGGGCCGTGGGTAGGCTGTTCGTCGCTGTGAGCCGGGGACTCGTCCGTCGCCCAGCTTGTGTACTGATGTGACATTTGTGTAAGTATAATATGAAACCTATTAAGCAGAGCTTGGTACGGAGAAAGTCCTGTTTGACTGGCAATTCGTAAATTCTATAGCTATAGCCACTCACTCACTGGTACCCACATTGCCCGCTCTGCAAGATACTATGATTTTAAAACCATCTGAAGTCCCGCACGAGCTGCTCTGTGGTCCTCCACAGCTCCTGCGCGAGATCCTCTCTCCTCGCGTCAACGCTGGCCTCCTCGATTATCCCGTACGGTACCAAGTACTTTCCCTTATACTTCTCGGGGTACGCGGCGACCTCCTTCGAGGCTGCGGCCCACGCCGGCGTGTATCCGCCTTCGTAGGGTGAGATGAAGAACAGGGAGAAAAACCAGTTGATTAATCGGCCGCACGTGAGGCTGGTGAAGAGCCTGATGTTCCCCTCTATAGCCCACGCGTAAGACACTCGCGATGACACGCCGACATGTACGCACCGGACATTACGCTTCCTGGATGCACCGACATCGTGACAATCGGAATATGAGCTTTGTCGAAACAACGTTGAAGTTCGTTGGTCCAAAGGATATTCGCTAGCTTCGTGTAACCTGTGCCAATCTCTACGTGAGAAATTGGACGCCGAACTAAGCAATCGAAGACCTACAGTAGACATTCGTCTTGGGTTTGATCGTGTCACAGAAGTCATTGTTGAAGGCTTCCAGGCTGTCATATCTAGGGGATGGCACCCATCGATGACCCACGGAAGATACCTGGTGATTGCCACAGTGTAAATACTATGCCATCACTGTGATAACAAAAAACACACGTTCACTATACGGACATCTGAGCTAGGAATGGATGCCGTGTGTTCGAGCACAGGAAGAAGCGTCTTCGTGAAGACGAACGGACTTATGTGACTGCAAGGATAGTCAGAGCGAAGCCGACACGGATGAGCAGAAGGGATGAATTGACTTGATCATCATGCTGGCATTTATGCCATCAGGTGTCCGAGCGTAGGGGCCCAATATTCTGATGAGGGCAGTCAGAACGTGAGATTAAGGACGACGGGCTTTGGTACTTCGCGGCATTGTTCACTGCACCTAATGTCAGTTCGATAAGAATGCGTATGGAAGAGATGCGGTTACCTAAAATGTCCAGCCGCGTTTCGCGCTCTATGAACCACTCGGCCGCCGCCTTCGCCTTGAGCGGCTCCGTGAGGTCAAGATCGAGCCATACAATTTCTCCAGGAGTCGGCCCAAGACCCTCGTCTTCTAGTCGCGCCATAGCGATGTCGGCCTTCTCTTGGCTCCTAGCAGCAAGGTATACCTTCGCGCCACGTCGCACCAGGTGGAGGAGAATGTAGATTCCAAGCCCGGAGCTACGTTGAAATGATCAGAAGATTTGTTCCACCTCCCACGCGCCGATAAAGATTTACTTGGCGCCAGTGACGATGGCCACACGACCTCTTAGGTCGAGCAAATCTTCGTCAGGATAGATGTGTGAGGACGACGATCCCATCGTGATCTCTGTGTCGAATGCGAGATGACAATCAGCAGTCAAGAGAGCCACAAGGTTCTAGTGAGAATTTGTGGCGACGGTCGTTCGGCCAGGGGCGAGCTTGCAATGCCAGGAAAATCTCGTCATGACCGCTAAGTTCCTCTTCGCCGTTCTCGAAGCATAGCTCGGGAAGTTGGTGTTGTCCTTATAGAGTGCAGTACAGCCTGCATGTAGAATGGGGTGTCATGGAAGTCACAATTCCCAAGTGCCGAGCACTCAAGACAGGCCATGTAAGTCCTAGCGATCATCATCCTGGGAGTGTTGTGTCAGTGTCACTGGCAGTATGATTAGAGTTCAGAAACAAGGGCACCTGACTCGTAAATAAAGAACTATCGCGTATCCCTTCTTCCCAGTGATGCAGGTTGTACTGTACAGTGCGGCGACGCCAATCACAGCGGGTCCGGAGCACTAGGATAGTGGCAAAGCGGCAAGAGCGAAGAGACGGATTCCGGAGTCTGTCACGGTCGTCGGAGCTAATCCGAGTCGATGGCGCGTGTTCCGGACACGTGGACTCACCCGTTCCGTGTTTTGCACGTGACTAATCGAGTATTTTGTGTCCCAGTCGACTCCGACTCAGTCGAGTGTCCAGGCCGATTCGACATTTGCCATTTCTCGTTCCCTTATTCCGCGATGCCTAGGGGTGTTCTGCGCACGGCTAATCTCCCACAACTTCAAAATCTCATTAAGCGCGACGCCGCCGCGTACAAAGAGGAATTTCTGCAGCAATGGAATCATTATAACAGCATCCGTCAAATCTTCCAGATCAACCCGGACGAGCAGGCGGCACACTTCAGAGAACTGGTCACCTTCATATCCCAGGTCCGTGCGTCCTCATCCGTGTGCGCTCAACTTGACGCGACGCATCCGTGTCGAAGGTAGCGCAATGTTATCCCAAGGAGACTGCAGAGTTCCCCACGCAACTTTCTACACTTCTCCTAGAACACTATGGATCGCTGTCTCCCGACATTCGTCACAGCATAGTCCAGAATCTCGTCATGCTGAAGAACAAGGGTGTCATTACTTCCATCGAGTGCGTCTACTAACTCGGTTTCGCGTGTGGGGATATATGTTCATATCGAAGCAGACTGCTTAAAACACTATTCCCCCTCCTACCGCGTACTACGTCTTCTACGCTCCGCACATTCATCCGCAAGACCATCCTGAGCGACATCAAGACGGCGAACATGCGCTCCAAGAACCACAAGCTCAATCGTGCTGTTCAGGCAATGCTCTTCGGGATGGTCGAGCGCGGGATGGATGGAACGGTGACCGGAGATAAAGGGAAATCGCGGAGTCAGCCTGCGGGCTCGGCGGAAGGTCAGGCAAATAGCGGCGACGAGGCGATGTGGGCCGTTGTCCTGACGAAGGAGCTGTGGAAAAAGGGGATTTGGTGCGTTCATCCTGCGATTTCTCTTTTGAGTACAAGGATGAAGTGTGCGCAGGGATGATGCCAAGCCGGTGTCGATTGTCGCACTCGGATGCTTTCATCCCTCTGCAAAGGTGCAGAGCGCGTCTCTCCATTTCTTCCTCGGCAGCGACGAGGAAGTAGAAGATAGCGACGATGAGGAAGACAACGTGAGTGCTGTTTTGCACTGTGCACTTCCTTGTTGAACGAGCTCTCTAGGCGCCAGACATCAGGTCTCTCGAGCACAAGCGCGAAGTCACCAAAAAGACGCGGAGCGGGGATAAGAAGTTGCGCAGAACCATGAAGGAAGCTAGCAAAGTGCGTCCATCCACCTTGTCACGACCCACGCTGTCTAAACGTCGATTATCAGAAACGTAAACGCAAAGACGCCGGAAGTCTGGCGAATTTCCCCGCCCTGCAGCTGCTCAACGATCCGCAAACGTTCGGCGAAAAGCTGTACGACATGCTGAACAAATACGACAACCGCTTCTCCCTCGACCACAAAATTCTCATCATGCAGCTTCTCGCCCGCGTGACGTCTGCGCACAAGCTAACCGTACTCGGCTTCTACACCTATGTGCTCAAGTACATCTCCTACCACCAGCTCCGCGTCCCCGCCATCCTCGCATCGCTCGCGCAGTCCGTGCACGACTTCACACCTCCCGATGCACTGATACCGGTCATCCGGAAACTCGCTCAGGAGTTCATCCATCCCGGGGTGGGCGCGGAAGTCGTGTCGGCTGGCTTAAATTCCATACGAGAGATATGCCGGAGACAGCCGTGGGCCATGGAAGAGGATCTCTTGGGTGACTTGGTGGAGTATAGGAAGAGCAGAGATAAGGCTGTGACGGCTGCCGCGAGGGGCTTGCTGCAGCTGTTCCGAGAAGTCAACCCCGGTATGCTCAAACGGAGAGAACGGGTGAGTGGTTTGACATGTGCATAGGGCTCTGTAAGTGTTTACGATTTGGCAGGGTAAAACTGCTAGCATGGGCATGGCTCAGGGCAACCAACCGGCGCCATTCGGTCACTCCGCGCAAGCAGCCGTTGACATTGACGGTCTCGTGGTGCGTAAAAAGCAGTGACGTTTCGTTTGATGTCTTTAAAACGATTTTTGTGCAGCTACTTGAGGACCACTTAAACGCTCTTCGAGAAGAAGCAGGAGAAGCTTCTGGTGAAGACGAAGACGATGAAGAGGCCTGGAATGGTTGGGATGTAGAGTCTGATTCATCAGACTCTTCGTCGGATGGAGAGGGATGGATAGACGTGGACAGCGACGGTGACGACCACGTCAGCATCAGTGATAGCGAAGACGAGGATGAAAAAGGGAAGAAGGCTAAAGTGGGCGAGAACAATCCCGGAGAAGAGATCCCCGATCCCAACCGAACATCCACATTGGCAACCACAAAGGTGAGCACTCTTGGGACGCAACAATCGCGCATCACGGCTGATCGACTCTTTCCGTAGATCCTGACGCCGGCCGACTTCGCCAAGCTCAACGACTTGAAAATCCAAGCCGCAACGAAGGCCGTCGAAAGCGGCGGGGGCAGCGCCGCCAAGCGAAAGCTCGCGTCGCTAGAGGCTGCGAAGAAAGCCGCGTCTTCCGGGAACGACGACTCCAACCTGTTCATCTCCGAGATGGACATTCTCGGGCCACGCAAGAAGGCCAAGGCGGACTATGAGGAGCGTATGGCGTCCATCGCGAAGGGCAGGGAAGGCAGAGAGAAGTTTGGGTCGATGAAAGGGAAGCGGAACAAGGAGCAACCGAGCAGCACGACGAACAGAGAGAAGGCGAGGAACAAGCCGATCATGATGATCATGGGCAGCAAGGGCGTGAAGGGGAAGAAGAAACAATCGCTGAGGGAGAAGCAGCAGCGGTTGCGGGCGCATATCGACAAGGCCAAGAAGGCGTATCATTGAGGTGTCTCCGAGCCGTCCCATGTATTCTTTCTGGCCTACCGTTGTCAGGAGATGAGCATTATCATATCGTTGCTGTATCGACTCGAACGAAGAAGTAGCGAACCCTCCTTGAATTGCCCAATGCCTGGAAACAAGACTGAGGCTACGCGTCCTCGGAGAGCACGTGTCCGATTCGCTTACCGCAACACCGTGCCAACACGATTCGCGTCCGAGTGTGCCCACGACAACGACGATGTCTAGGCAGCCGCCCTTTCCTTCTCTCTCAGAGGTTGTCACGTCTCAAGACTCGTCTAGCGATGGTCCTCTTGCTACTGCACTCTCCCTACTGTTTGAACCGTCTCCCACATTGTTCAGAGACCTCGTCCCGCCCGTCTACGCGCTCGTGCGGTTACACGAGACTCTTATCACCTACAACGGAATCATAGATCTCACAGTCGAACGCCTCCTCGCTTCGCCATCATCCCTGCAAGCCGAGTTTGTCGGCGGACATCCGCGCATAGGCGAAGTGAACGGCTTATCCGCGCTCAGCGCGAGTGAGCAGGCCGCGCGTGCGACGCCGCCAGAGGTGCTGGAGCGGCTTGCGCTACTCAATTCCGCATACGAAAGCAAGTTCGAAGGGCTGAGGTACATCACGTTCGTGAATGGACGAAGCAGGCAAGAGGTGATGGTGGAGATGGAAGACGCGCTCGGAGTTGGCAAGGGCGAGGTCAAGGCCGGCGATCTGGGCAAAGTCGATGTCGGTGGAATTCAATGGCGGAATGAGGCTGAGAGGGCGGTCCTGGACGTTGGGAGGATTGCAAAGAGCAGGCTGAAGGCCCTGGGGGTGGATGGGGATGCGGCGTATGTCCCAGAGGCTTGACTGACAGGTATGTGGCTATCCCTGCTTTGGTGGGAGGATTTACGGAATCTGCTATTGAGTGGTATCTAGGTCAGATACACGTGTCCGAAGTACTTTTGACAGGAGATACGAGCCCCCTACTACTAATATCATCGGGCAGCCTCGCCTACACCCTTCGCTGTCCCGCGCTGGGCGGGCTTGAAGGTCGGGAGTGTCTTTAGTGCGACGGAGCGGACTGAGGTGCCACCGGGCGAGTGCCTGGGTAATTTCCTGACGCGGCAAGCCACGTGGATCTGCTGATCGCAATCTTATCGCAATTTTGATAATTTTGATTGGCTTTTTTCTGTCGGATCCAGAAAGCCTATACATAGCCGCAGAAGCCTCCTCGGTCTGTTCTGCTCCTTGTCCTCACCGTCATCATGGCCGTCGAGCAGAGTTCCCCCCCGCCGTACCCCGTCTCAGGTCAAGACAAGGACGACGCCAAGCTCGACATCGCAGACGATGCAGTCCCCGCGGATCTGCTCTCAGAGCCCGTCCCTCCCCCAGCGATCGTGCTGACCTCCCCACTCGCGTTCGTGTTGAGCTTGTGGAGGCGATTCGAGAACGCGAGGACCGTCGTCACTCCACAGGTCGACCATGAGCAGACGCTACGACCGCCGATCGAGTTTCACTCCGCCGGCGCGTTCGTCTCAAGTTCGTGGCGCCGGTTTGCAGACTTGTGGACCAAGAGGTTCATCTTGTCTCTACTGGCGGGGCAGATCGTTTCTTTGTGCATAACGTGCACAAACGTCACCACGACGGAGCTTGTAGACCGGAACTGGTCACTGCCCACGACACAAACATTCTTCTTGTACGTCTCCGGTCTTGTCGCCCTGAAAATTCACGGTCTGCGTTACATGAGCTCAATCTCTCACAGGTACTTCAGTTTGTTCGTCATCTACACGCCTTACACGATCTATCAATGTGAGTTCTCAAATGTTTCATTCCCCTTCCTTGTCTGACCCGCTTCAAGACGGCTTTGGGGGTTGGCTCCGCATGCTGTACCGAGACGGTTGGAAATGTGAGTCTTGGTGTCCGATGATTGGTGCTTCCATTCTAACTCCAGCCACAGACGTCATATTAGCCGCATGCGACGTGGAAGGGAATTATCTTGTCGTAAAGGTATGTGTTTCCACGATTCGAGCCATCTTGCCCCGTGCTAACCTAGCGTAGGCATACCAATACACCAACTTATTATCCTGCATGCTTCTCGATGCGTAAGTTGCATTTCCACGCAGATTGACGTCTCCCGATATGAAATAACATGACAGGTGGGCCATCCCCGTGTGCATGTTCTTCTCTTGGGTATACATGCGCCCGAAATACCATTGGACGCAGCTCCTCGTAAGCACCTATGAGGATGCGTCATGCCTTTGTAACTGAAGACGTGTAGGGTATCTTTGTATGCGTAGCCGGTCTCGGCCTGCTGGTCGCTTCCGACCAGCTGACCGACAAGGACTGGCAGGCGCTCAACAAGGGTAAGGGCGATGCGTTCATGATCATAGGCGCGACGCTCTACGGATTCAGTATGTCTTTACGGCTTGCGTTTGTTTTCGCAGCGGGATGCTGATGTGGACTGAAGCGAACTCGACGGAAGAGTTCTTTGTCCGTCGGTCGCCTTTGTATGAGGTTGTCGGACAGCTCGGGATGTGGGGGACCATCATTAGCGCGTGCCAAGCGGCTGGCCTTGAGCACAACGATATGGTCAAGGCGACGTGGAGTGGAATGAACATTGGACTGCTCGTGGCATACACAGCAGGTGAGTCGTCTGGGCAGTCTAGTTAAATGGGACGTGCTAATCATATGGCGGGTACAAAGCTATGCTTATTTTGTACACTGTCGCACCGTTGTTATACCGCATGGCGTCGTCGACGTACTACAACTTGAGTTTGCTGTCAAGTGACTTCTACGGCCTGCTATTTGGTCAGTCGTTCATACCCACACGTCTTCACCTCATTAACACTGCGCATGCGTCTTTTTCCAGGTCTCTTCCTCTTCGTGCGTGTACCTCTCTATGTCCAATATGTATTGCCATCTCACTTCACACCAATTGTAATAGCACTACAGCCCATACTGGCTCTACTTCCCTGCGTTCACGGTCGTCATCCTCGGTCTCATCATCTATTTCTGGCACTCCACACGTAAGCTTTCTGCTGCCTTTCCTCGATTAAGTCTGACGTCGTTTGCAGCGGAACAACAAGGCAAAATCGACATCAGCCAGCCGGCGTATATCACGAGGCGCAACACGGAGGCTGCGAGCTCTGTGTAGAGCGAGCAGTGTGTACCTGTACACTAGACAAAAGATGTCCACGGTTTATGAATCAACACGCTTCTTGACGATATGGCAGGAACCCTTGGATGCATTCATCACCCGAGGTAATCGTTGAGGTTGAAGATGTTTCCGGTCTACAGATGAGGCTCCCGAAACTGCAAACACTGACAGGTTCTCTGACCCTCTCCAATTCAGATGAAAACACAGCTGAGCACATTGGTATCCTCGTCCGACGCAACAGCTCACACTCCCGGTCGATAGCGCTCAGGTTCTTCTTCTGCATATTGACCAGCCATAATCGTCACGAGTATTGCTTAGGAATGCAGCACTGAGAAGACGAAGTCACCGGTGCTTGTGTCATCGTCGGACCTCGGAACCATATGAGTGCCGACGACAAGCGACGACACAAGTTGAAGTTCAGGAGCGACGCGGTGGCCTGCCTCAAAGCCTGCCTCGTGGATAAGCTATGTACGGCTGCCGCGCCAGGGCAGGCCAATGCGTTCATATTTAAACAGCTTCCATCAAGCTTGACCAATGTCCGATCTCCTCTCCCGTCTATTTTCTGTTCCTGGACTAACGACGACTTACTTGACCTACTTTAGTTTATCTTGGGTTTATCTGACAGATTCTGACTCTAGCCTCTCGACGGTTGGCTTCACTATCTTGGGCGCCTGTACTTTCAAGCTCTTGAGCTCTCGTGGGTAGACGCCGGCGGTCCCTTCCCCTCCCGCTACTAGGCTCAATCAGTAACTCAAAAGTGCTACCAAGTAACTGTGAGTGCGGCGGCGCGGATCGACCTGCAAGCATGATGATCTCGGTGTACTTTCTTTTCATCACGCAGCGGTTCTCGATGCAGCCCGCCATCATCCATGTCACAGCATCTGCTGGGAATTCATTATCACTGTCAGCCATATTCGCTTTGCCCGCACACTCCCGTAGCCGTTAATGCGCACACGCGCGGAAGAGCTACTGTGCCGCCTGCATCTAGGATCCGAGCCTTTGTCTCGCAAATCCGCGAAACGCAGTGTCCATTTCCATTCAATTGCGTACGAGTACAACATCATGCCGAAGAACAATTGGTGGTTCTTCGCCATCGCCCAGGGAGCACATGCCTCGGACAAGTCTGACGAGATACGGACGTATAATGAATTACAATTGGTGGCTTGATCAGCACAAGTACATAGCGATAAACTACTGAGGAGAAGACGGTCAAAGGGGAGAACGGAAGCAGGAAGCACGTTTGTCTGGACTTAGTAAATGACGAGATCTTTGTATCGTACAAGTATGACGAAGGAGAGTAATGAGAGTTGGGGTTAGATTAATGGGTCAAGAAAGTGAAAGAACCAACTGTGCGCGGCATGCAAAGCTTGGTCGAAGAGCGATGTGTTTCATACCCAGCGTCGAGGAGGCTCCTCCACCTTGGGAGTGGGTGGAGGCGGGGGCGGAGACGATGCTTGCTGGTCGCGACGATCCGCCAGTCGCTGTAACACAAGAACGTCAGGAAATCAGCGATTCACGGAAAAGAAAGTGCGCACCGATTTCAGATTCTGCAGCGCCGCGAGCATGGAATCAATGGTCGCCTCAGACATGCCGCTGACCTGTATGCAATGATCACTGATCAGCACACCATATCATACCATAGATCGCGACAAGACGCACCGTTTCCCCTGCATAGCGTCCGAGCTCCTTCACGCGCTCGCGCTCGGCATCCCAAGCTTGTGCAACCTCCCTCGCGCGGTCCTCCCCGTACACTCGTGCCGCCGCCCCGGCCCCCATATCCTTCACCTGTTCACCCTCTGCGCTCCGCGATTGCTGGTACTCGCCGGGGCGCGGCTCGACAGGCGACCTCCTCCACATGCGCTCCCGCTCTGCGGCCCAGGCGCGCCATCGGTCGTCCATCCGCGACCGTTCCACCGAGTTCTCTGGCGTCCCATCCTCAACGGGAGGTCTCCACGTTCTACCCATGCAATGCGTGCCTGCCCCCAAGCTTAGCTCGGGGGATTTGTGGCTCATCCACGCGTAGGTCGCGGCACCGCCCAGTACGAACCAGATAAGGCGCGTGGGTCCGCGTCCGCGTCTGTACATCCGATGCATGCGTGGGTCGAAGCCCGAGAAGTGGCTGCCGTAGAAAGGTTGAAAAGGGCCCATTATAGAAATCTTCGTCTGGTAGTAGGTGTATTTGAAGGGGTGCTTTGGTGCATGAGGAGGGCGCGAGCATGTCGATTATAAGGAAGTCCCGAGGCCGGAGAATGTCTCCAACGCGTCAGCGCCGGCAAGTATTGCTGTTCGAGGCTGTTCGCTGTGGATGCGCGGTCTGTCGGCATCGGCAGCCTGCGCCGCCGGGACGCGTCGCAAGCGCACAGCACGTGCGACGTTGCGCCGAGCACGTGAACCTCCCCGACATCGCGTCCGAACTCAGTCGGACGGCGTCGTGTGAATATCCGTCGTACTGGCCATGTATAAAATCGAAAGAACCAATATTAGTGTCATATAGGGTCAAATCCTGACATAGGTGGCGCATATGATATACTAGGAAGCACCCAATCCGGGTCTTGAGCGTCGTCGAACTCGTGCCGCGACTGGCATGGAGGCCTAGTATTGACAATCAACGTCAGAGTCCAAGCAAGGCCGAGAAACCCGGGGAAAGAAGTGATAATATTCACATTGATCGTATAGCAATATAGCATCGACGGCTCTATATACACACCAGTCATAACTGGTGATTGCGGGAGAACTAGAATTACAAGCAATCCGTCACAAGCACGGCAATAAAGTAAAGTCATGGTCAAGAGCCCGGCAGGCTGTGAGCCCACCGCAACCCCGACAAGGTCATGCAAAACTCCCAAAACCCACCAACCTCACTATCCAGAGCTCACGAAGATGCAGCAGACTGCAGCACGATCAGACTGACGTTCACTCCCGTCGCCACGAACGCCGTCGCGACCTCGCCGAACGTCTTCGGCACCTCCGACCCGAGCGACGTGTTGTGCTCCGACAGCAGCTGGCGCAGCTCCGCGTGGTGCGACTCGACAGCCATCCGCCGTGAGCGGCCCGCAACAACAAAGAGCGGCTTCGGCGTGCTCGACGCCGCGTAGTGCTTTGCTTGCTCGGCGACGCGGTCAAGAACGGTGTGCAGGGGTTGTGAGGTGTACTCGTGCTCGAACGTGATGCGGGTCAGCGCAGAGGCGACATCCGCGCTGTGCTGTGCCGTTGGTGAGGTGAAGCGACTCCATACAAGGCTGTCCATGGTGTCGGACTGTATGCGCGTCTGCGTATCGCGCTGGCCGTAGAGTGTGTCAGGGAAACCGATGGTCTACACACGATCAGGTCAGTGAGCACATGTCAGGCGGGAAGGCGGGACTGGAGAACTTACGTTGCCATGCGAAGTGAACTGCGCCTCATGCTTGGCAATCTCGATAGAATTCATGGGAGTCAAAGCGTTTGCCTCTGTCTTCTGTACTCGCATGACCGTAGCGGTAATAGCGCCGTTGATACAGAGCTGCACGACGAACGAAAGCGCGAGGCGATCGTCGGGGCCGCCGAAGAAGGGGAAGAAGATATGGGGAGAGGCCGAAGTACTCGCATGGGCCACGCCGCGGTCGACGAAGAGCGCGACGTCCGTTGGGCTATTCGCAAACACCTTACGCACGAACTGCGAGTAGTGGATAGATGGAGTCGCGTCGTGTGCAGCGGATTTGTGGAATAGCGCGTCGAATGGATTGTAGGGTATCGGAGAACTGCTTGAAGACGACGAGTGCTCTTGGGCGAACGCTGGCGTCAGGTTCCATGGCACGATCACCATGTGTGACCCAAACTCGCGGGCGTGATCTGCGACGCTCGTATAGTATTCGTCATGGCTGACAACAGAAAGCGAAGTAGACACTGAGAACTTGTTGATGCGACCGAAAGTACGGAAAATTGAGAGCACTGAGTCGCTTTGCATGAGGATATCCGCCGTCTGAGACTTAAGCACTGTCGATGTTCGTTCCGTCAACTCGATGAGGCGAAGGGCGTCCACGGAGATGGTTTGTGGACGCGAAGCTAGAACAGGTAATCTGGGTAGTTCCGTGCCTTCGAGGGCCTTCTCCGACAGATCGCTGCTTGAGGTCGTGACGGCGACCGCCGAGGAAGGAGCTTGCAGCATCTGAGTAAGCATCATGACAGCGGGCAGCTGTTCGAGGTTCTCCAGGATCAACGCGAATTTGGTCTTGAGGGTATCATCCGAGGGACTAGACGGCAGATCGCCTGCGGCAACATCTTTGGCAGAGGTGTGTAGACCATGCTCAAGCGAAGCACTGGCGTGCGTGCGCACACGAGCAGGATAGATCCAGATGGTGAGAGGCGTCGTAATGAACGTGAGAACGAGTGCATGCAACACAAACATCGAGAAGACACGGGTATTGAGAACATGTGCCGATAATCCGACGTTGAGAACGATGAGTTCCACGAGACTGACAGATAACGTTCGTCAGATGCGAATCTTCAGACTGTGATGGATTACAACATACCCTTTGCAGGCCATCAACGACCCGACTGCGCCTGATTCCCGTAGATTGAATCCGAATGACTTGGCAGCTGCCGCGCAGGAGATAAACTTGGCGGAAAAGGCCACAACGCAGATGAGGACAGTGTATCCCCAAGTGATTCCGTTATTGAGCAAGCCAAGATTGGTTTTCAGACCGGAAAGAACGAAATACTGTGCGATAGATAATTCGTCAAATGCTGCCGTCGTGCATTGCAATGAAATTACCTGGGGAAGGAAAAGGAGGCCAATGACGTCCTCAAGCTTCTCTACGAGGGAGATAGCAAAACCATTTTCCTTCGGGATGATAAGCCCGGCAAGGAAACCCCCTACACCATATATGTTATTCTATGATGTCAAACGCAAGATGAGATAGGTGCTCACCGAAAATCGGATGGATTCCAATGATGTCCGTGAAAAACGCAGAGAACAGAACAATGACGAAAGTAAGGGTCATCATGAGAGCAGTGGGCTCTCCCTTCTCTAAGCTGCCCGTCCGTCTTGCCACCCAGGTGAACGCCCACCTCACCGGTAATAAGAGGAAGAGGACAAAGCCGACCCCAGTCAAGAGAACGTACAAGGCCGTGACTCCATTGGACGCATTCACCAAAGCGACTGTAAGTGCCAGGAGGACCCAGCCCACAACATCATTCCCCACACCAGCAGAGAGCACCAAAATGCCGACAGTGGTGTCGAGGAGTTTGACTTCGGTGAGGATGCGACATAGGACAGGGAACGCTGTGATGCCGACGGCGACAGCGACGAACAGGATGAAGTAGCCATAGTTCACACTCTCGTCGATGAACTGATGATAGAGGGGGACGGCCAATGCTGCACCCAAGCCCAGAGGGACAATGAGACCAGCGACCGAAATCGCGGTCGCGGCCTTTGCATTCTTCTGCACTACCCGAAGGTCGATTTCCATGCCCACGAGGAAAAGGAAAAAGACCAAGCCAATGGTGGCGGTCAAGGTTAGCATTGAGAGAGATTGCTGAGGGAATATAGTGGCCGAGAAGTTGGGGATACGGCCCATGACAGACGGTCCGAGCAAAACGCCTGTAATGACTTCGGCGATGACCCGGGGTTGGCGCATACGGGAGAGGCCGAGGGAAAGCAGTTGTGTCATCCCAATGATGATGGCTACGATTTGCCAGATGAATATATACCGCTTCTCATTTTAAAAAAGGGTAAACGCACTGGACTGGATGACCCATAGCACAAAGGGGTCATTGGGATTATACGTGGCGGGATTTAACCCTGCAAACACGCCTGCCTGGAGATAACGTGAGGGAGGCCAAAGATGACGATAGAGTGCGACGCACCTGCTCTGGAGCCGCTGCCCTACGGAACAGACCTGAGGTCAAGCCTATGACCTCTCGCGAAAACTCGCCCATAGCTTTCCTGCAGAACAAGTCCTATGCAATCGAAATTGTTGAGCGGGAAGAGGAATGGTAGGCGATGATCTGGAGAGATGGGAAGCCTCAGAGCGTCTCAGCCTGAGAGTTTGGACTTTATAGTCGCTAAAAGGGGGAAATATGAATTCGCCTGATGTCCGCCGCCGACTTCTAACCTACTTACAAGTGCGCAGCCGCCGGGTCCTGGTTCCTGATTGGCCTGAATCACATCATGCTTATGTAATGCCCAGCCGCTAAGTACCGTTCTCGACTGCTCCTGGCGGCTCTCGTTAGCCTCAAACCCGCGACATAGGGGGCATAGGGGTGCGTGAAAATGCGTACGGGTGCAACACGTTGTCGATCAGACCACCAGAGTGGCAGATCCCACACTGCCAGCCAAAGATGCTCCCATCGCAGCAGATCCTACGCCAGGGCTGGCCCAGGCTGCTAGGAATTCAAAATAAAGTCCGGGCGGCAACAGAGCTGAAGAAGCACTAGACTGACATCGATGCCAGCATCTGTGCGCTCAAGTTACACCAGGCGAGTACCTGGCGATGGGTGCAGTGCGATTTTGGTTAGACTGGGGAGCCGCAATTCCACTCGTCCACAAGGTTGGGTGCCCACTACCAAACAAGAGATGTGGATTTGATGCATAGTCAATTTAGATAATAGATAAACGCGCCAGATCTACGCACTCACTTTCCAAGATGTTCTCAGACGCCAACAGACGCGAAATTTCTTGATGGATCGCCTTGGATCGCTCGTGAAACTCTACGAGCTCTAGACAGTAGAACGCCACAGCTGGAACCAATATTCAACAGATAGCGCGTCCTCCGTTTAGGGTCGTCTCCCGAGGATCACCTGCCATAGTCTGCTATTCATGCGCCACTGCTAATTGGCTTGTAGCCAATAGCACAACCAACCGATACGAACGGGTGCGCGACGCTCGCGTGTGCCATCGATCCATCCGGTGATCATCGTCGGCGATGCCTGGATCATGGAGCAAATGTCGCGCACGAACGTTTGAGCTGGAAATGGCAGAAGACGAAGCAGAGCGCCGCTAGATACCCTCTCAAAGCTCGTAGGATCCTAGACGAATCTTTTCCCATCGACGTCGACGATGAAAGATTGAAAAGTTCAAGTTGCATCGCAGGATCACGTGCGTATGGTTGTTGAGTCGGCAAGACGTTGGATAAATTGGACGTATGCCTCACTCTCTATTAATTTGAGGTGTACCTCCGCCGCGGACAAAGGGCAATGAAAGTTGTGGAACTCAATCAACAGAGGTACTCACCCGCGATACAAGCCGTCTGTGAAATGGCTTGCCAATGCATACACCGGCCGTCTCGACCGCAGTGATGCACTCCACACAAATCAGTCCATGGCTGACATGCGAACAGTGAACAACGATGCACGTGGATATGGAAGAATTACATGAAATCTATTGCCCTCTTCCTGGCCCGCGGAGGCCCTTCCGGTTTGCTCGGCGCCTGCTCTATCGGAGGAGGCGGGGGTGCAGGGACTTCCGGCGATGTCTTCTCTGCAGGTTGGTTGGCTGCAAACTCTGTCACAGTCGGCGGTGGAGCCTTCTCGACCCACATGTCAGCATCGCCTACATCGGCCTCCTCCTTCTCCTCCTTCTCGCCCTTCCGCCGTTTTTTCTTCCGGTGCTCCTTGTCCTTGGTGTCCTTGCCGCTCTTCTGCGGCGCAATGTGCAGGGCTGCGCCCTCATCCTCGTCCATGAACGAGACGATTGCTTTCCCCTTCTTCTTGTCCTTCTTGTCCTTAGCCTTGTCCTTGCCCTTCTTCGTCTCGCGATCGCCGCGCGGGACGAAGACGGGTTTGAACGTTGCGATGTCGACCTTCTCGGACTCGGCTGGCGGGCGCTCAGGTGCCGAGGGCTCGTACGAGGCGGCCGGCCCTGCGTCCTTGTCGGCGCGCAGGTGGGCGGGCATCGGTGCTGCTGAAGCGCTGACCTTCGACGGGGCGGCGGACGGTCCAGGTGCAGGGAGATCTTGCATCTTCACGTCTCCGTCCTTGTCCACATCTTCCTCGTCGTCGCTGTCCTCATCGTCGCTCGCGAAGATAGCCTTGAAGATGTCCATGCTCGGCCGCACATACGTGAGCGTATCCTTCCCTTGGTCCTCATCTTCCCCGAGCCCCACATTCTCCAGATCCCGATGCTTGCGCCTCCCATCCCCAGCTCCCAGCAACAGCGCGGGATCCGGTACCGACCCGGCGGCGGTGGTCGCAGTCTGCAGGTCTGCCTCTGCCATGGCTTGCTCAGGCTTCCACGCGGCGCCTGCGCCGGGTAGCGGCGCATCCGTGGTAATGTCCGGGTTCGGGTCCTTCACGCCGAAGCGCTTGCATAGGAGCCGCGACGGCTGCCACGGTGTTACCTCCCGCGTCAGCGCGCCGTACATCCCGAGCTTCGCAGCGTGCGCCTTGGAGCCTTCAACGACTTCTTCCCTACGCGCCGCCTCAGCGGCCTTCGCCTTCTCGCGCGCCTCCTGGTCTTCGGCGATGGACTCGTGTGTGGGCTGGTGTAGGCCCTCGATGATCTTGGGCCCGTGCTCAACGACTGCGGCCGTGGTGAACCGCGTTGCCATTGCGCCGGAGACCGGCTTGAAGATCGCTGCGCTCTTGGCATAGTCAGACAACTCTTTGTTGTAATCGTTCGTGCTTTGGCCAGGCAGTGGTTGTGGTGCGAGCTCGGGATACTCTGGTGTAGCTTGAGAACGCAGGTACGCGATATAACGTGATTGCTTGACTGGGTCAGTCGGGAAGGGCATGAAGCCCTTCAGTGCGGCCGAAGCGATGTTAGGAGGGGTGAATGGAATGGATGTAGATGGCGTCGGCTCTGCAGAAGGTGCAGGGGGAGGTGCCGCGAGGGGAGGTGGCGTGTTTATACCAGCAGCAGCATTTTGAATGCGCTTTCTGTCTGCCTCAGATAGATAGTCGAAGACGGACCGAGGGGCGGTAGGAAGTGGTGTCTCGCCAAGTATGGCTCCCCTCTGCAAGATATTCGTTCGAGAACGTACGACACGGCACGAATCAATCACTAACCTCCATGGCCGTCATTTTCGATCGCCAAGACGGTAAATCGTCTTTCTTCATAGGGGTTGCGGTATCATTCTCCTTGTCAGCATTCTTCTGCCAAACGCGCCGCGGATCTGGTTTCCAGCCAGGGGGGATATCTGGTAATGGGAACCTGGACACTTGCAAGATGAGAAGAATAACCACGAATTATTGAGGAACAGTCACCATATGTCTGCCTTGACCGGCGCGTCGGAGAGTATGAAACCTGCCACTAAGGGCGTTCCGTCAGGGAACTTTTGCTGGACAAAACTTGTCTGCAAACATAATTAGGCTGACTCAAACCCTGTTCGATACGCAGGGCGGACTGACTTGTGTCTTCGCCTTCCCCGAGTCTCGTGATTGGCGAGTGTCTACTTCCGCATCGTGTGTAGCATCATACGGCATGTACGTCCTGTCGTGCTTTGAGGAGGAATCATAAACATCCACATCGTCATCGTCAGCCTCGTTTACGGCCCCGAGACCGAAACCGGCTGTAGGCTTGTCAACATTCCCCGCGGACGGCCACAACGCACGCATAACTCACCAGCTAACTTCGGACCAGACTGTCCTGTCCGCTTCTGTCCCAAGCTTTCGCTGAGCCCCAAACCAGACGAGTAACCGAGCCCGTGATGGTCGGTCTTCCGCGAGATGCGTACAACAGCCGTGTCTCGCGGTGGATACATATGTTTCTTGGCCTCTTCGTCGTCGTCCAGCTCGTCGATGTTGATCCCGTTCAGCGACTTCCCTGAGGCGAGTAGATCCTGGACCTTCCGCTGCCGCCAAGTGACGCGGGGACCCACGCCCTGGCCCGGCCGCCAGCCCATTTTCTTCAGCAGCCGGACGCCGGGAGAGTCATCTGGCGGTGGCATCAGAGCGCGCTGTATGCTGTCTGCAATAGAACTATGCTCGGCAAATGTTCAGCGCTGGGAACGAAATGGAGGAACAAGCGCAGCACGCACTCCTGCTCTTGGTCGGCTGTGGTAATGAGCTCGGCCTGAGTCCCACCGAGGATATCTCGCTGCTCCTTCACACCGGCCATGAGCTGTTTCTCGCGCAGCTCTGCTAGGTCCTCTTCGTCCATGAAGTCTTCTGGTTTCGCAGCCTGCTTCTTCCCGCGCTCGGAGCGAGACGAGACGAATGTAGATGGCGTCCATCCTGTGAGGACGTCAATGGGCCGCAGAACCGTGGACGTATATTCAACACACCTTCTTTCGAGCCGACAGTGTTGAAGTATCCTGCAGAGAAACCGCCAGTGAAAGCACCGTGCAACCTTCTCCGACCCTGCTCATCGCGCACCTAATCCCACGACGTAAGGAGGCGGATAACGGACACAGAAAGAGCTGCTCACATCTTGCTTCCATAGTGGAACAAACTCTCCGGAATCTTTCGATTTCTCAAGAGGTGGAAGGGGTGTACCAATCTACAACGGTTTGATAACGGGAGACGAAGCCGGTACTGGAAGACGCACCAAGCAAAAGTTCTCTGTAGCCTTTCCGCTCGTGTAGTTGACGCCCTGCTCGTTCAACTTGCGTTTGAGTCGTGACGTTCCCGCGCTCATCTCCCCGGAGATCTTCACGATGGGAAGGAGACGGACGTTTGCTAACGGAAGGCTTGCGCTTAAGTTGCGCTTCAGACTGCAAGATCTCGACCGAGAAGCCCGAGAGGCGCGCCCTCCTTCATTATGTAAGATATTCCCATCACATGATGTTGACGCGCGTCGCGGCCTCTCTCGCCTCGGCGTTTCTTCCTCCTCACCTTCCTCGACTCCTCGACCTCCGACTTATTCTAGACACCCGAAGACGCCATCGGATATGATCCGTGCGCGCTGTTTATCACAACAATTCTAAGCCCATTACTCAAATGACTCATCTCCGTCCAGGAGCTGGGAAAACGCGCGTGCGCAGTCGTCACTTTTTTCAACGGGCTGACGACGTCGACTACTTACACGCCATCGACGTGAGGTACAGGGAAAGACACACGGTGGCTACCGTAGCCCGTCAAACATATGCACTGCACTTCGCAGTGGGCGCCTTATTCTTGTCTGAACTTCTCCTCCGAGGTCGGCAATGTACATAGCGGCAACCTCTCTCCGTACGTGTGGTTCTGTCAATACTCGATTCTCACCTTCCATGGACCATGGAATCTCAAGGCGTCAGTGTGAGTCCTCTGCTCTCCAGCACGACAAAATCAGCCCCTATCCAAGCCCAGCTCCAAAGTTTAGCCAATTGCCCTGTTTGAGCGGCAGTTTGCATATCCGACAAGCACCTTCAGGCTTCAGATAGCTTCAGATCCTTTCCCTCCGTCGCTGAGATCCCTGCGGCCCCGGCCCCAGGCCCACCCGGCGGGACTTCTGCGAACCCGCGGCCGATAGACGCCTTCCTATCACCCCAGCCCCATCATCTCTTCCGACGTCCGTGTTTCTGGAGAGTGGAAGTAAGTAGCACACGATTCCCTGGGCCCAGGAACAGCTCCGTCGATGAACATCGCGAACCCGACTGCTATGGAGTCTACTTGGGTCGAGATCCATTACAGTATACCCAAGAAGTGCATCTGGGAGCTCATGATCCGTACGTACCTCTGGTGGGCCTGTGGTGCTTCGCCGCCTTCCTTGACAGCGGCACGACAGATCTCACAGGACAGCCTCGCGGTCAACTCACAAAATTATTCCGTCGCTGTCGGCATGTTGGTTCGTAGCATTTGAATTATATCACACGAAGACGCAAGGGCCATCTTTCGTCCTGCTGCTTCGCGAGCCAACTTCTCAGGTTTGGGAGGAGATCGTCTTCTCGACCTTCGGTGCACTCAGAGTTGCCGCAACGCGCGGGCTTCGGGGTGTCCAGGCGACAGGCCGAGGGCTGCAAGTTGCGATGTCATCTAAGTACGGTGTCCAAGCAGTACCAGTGTCTCAGAGGGACAGTGTTCCGTGCGGTTAGAATGCATTGTGCGCTTCGAGAATTGAGACATTGCGTTGTTGTTCGTGATACAAGAATAGCTGTCCAGGTCCCTGTGTCTTGATAGATCGGTACGTGCTTGAACGGCCTTGTTGGGGGGACGTGTAAAGTAGTAGGCAGTCCTACACTTCTTGGAGTGATGTTGATATCTTCTCGGCTGAGATGGCGGATGCTTGAAAGCATCGCGAATTGATCGCTGATGCAGATGCATGAGATCTATAGGGGTCTCGGAGCCAGATGCAGTGAAATACTGCCACACGACCACCACGCGACGATCCCATTGGGCAGTTGTACGATCGAGCACGTCAACAAGGGCGGGTTCCACGAGGGTTGCGACGCTCAGCTTGACACTGAGTCAAAAATTGTTTTACTTCCGTCCCGAGTGAAGTGGCGGAAGTCGGAGCCGCCGGCACGCGTCGGGGCGAGTTTTTTTTCGTGTTTCCACTTTCCACCAAGTTTCTATGTCTAGCTTTGCTCGACCACGGTGCTCTGGGGCAACGAAACGCCGGCGCTACATCTTTTCGGGTGCGATCGAAATTAACATCTGGCTACCGTGCCCTCTTCGATACCCTCTTCGATACCCGATGGCTATGTGATGATCAGGCCGGCCTATCAACGGCGGTCCTCGACGGCCTTAGGCTTGGTGGCTCTTCGGTGGCTTCGGTCTAGGTTTCGCTGTCTTTTCTGCTGGCTTCAGCGAACAGGGTTGCGGTCGCTTGCTGCACTTCTGCACAAGCCTGCAGCATTCTATGCAAGAGTGTCACACGGTGGTGTGTACGCGCGGAGGAGGAGAGTTGTTCCCAGGCTCGTTGATGAGCGTGGATTGATGCAGGCCGACGTTGGGGCGCCGGGTCGACCATATGGCCATCACACCTGGATCTGGGCTTATCAAGAAGTCCCAAAGCCCCTTCGAGTTCTTATCTTCGTTTTATTTTTTTGCATGCTGACAGGCACCGTGACGTCCGTCCAGAGGCCTTTATCAAGTGGGCCCGCATCGCTCTGGAGACCCTGGCTCCACCCCACTTAATAGCCTCTCCTTCATAGTCTCCCTCTCCAACGCAGAGGTCGTAGCTATATCCCTTTTTCTTCTCCCCTCCAGAGGCTCGCTCCATCATGTCTAGCGAGAACGAGAAGTACCCCGAGTCCGACAGCGTCGCACAGCTCGAGAAGGGCGGCATCGTCGACTATGCCGTCGCTCCCCCGCAAAGTGACAACCGCTACCACTTCGCCGCGACCGACCTTGATCGTGTGCAGAGGCGGTTGAAGCAGCGCCATGTCCAGATGTGCGTCTCTTTCTTCTCGATGTGAGGACTGTATACTGACTGCGTTTCTAGGATTGCTGTGAGTGATTGCGGTCTTCCTCCCCTTCGTGTGAGCAGTTCACCTACTGCGTTGAACCTAGATTGCCGGCACCATTGGGACCGGTTTGTTCCTCGGTTCAGGATCCGCCCTTAGCGGTGCTGGCCCTCTTGGCGCGTTGATTGCGTACTTGCTCGTTGGAACCGTCGCATACTCGTGAGTTGACCACATGGATGACTATACGCCGTGACTGACAGATGGCAGTTCGCTATGCTCCATCGGTGAAATGACCTCCCTTGCCCCCATTTCCGGCACCTTCCCTCATTTCGGTTTGTTCCCCCTTTCGAAGCTTGACGGGCAGAGCTGACCCAATACGTGTGAATCCACAGCTGCTCGTTGGGTCGAGCCTTCTTTCGGTTTTGCTGTAAGTTTCCGCTATCGATATATCTGTGCCATTACTCATAGTACTCCTTCAGGTCGGATGGGTGAGTGGGACCTGTGGTAGTTTGCCTTCACAGGACTAATATCTTCGGCTTCGTCTTGCAGAATTACTTTTACGTAAGTTGTCATTATACCTGGTCACTGTCACACGACCTCATTTCCCCCTGCAGACCCAAGCCATTTCCGTTCCTGTCGAAATTACTGCTGCGCAGATTCTCATTACCTACTGGGACCCCAAGGTGAGCAAAGTGCTACCTTGTCACTTCCCGGACACGACTGCTAACTTCTATGTGTGCAGGGTAACGAGAAGGGCCGGGCTGCCGGATACACCATCATGCTCTGCGTCTTGGTGTGCGCTGTCAACATCTTCGGTGTGCGATGGTTCGGCGAGTCTGAGTTCGTCTTCTCCATCATCAAGAGTGAGTAGCCTTTTGCCGCGGATTCTCGGGAAGAACACTAAACTTCGATCATAGTGATTTTGATCACTGGCTTGATTTTGACCGGTCTCATTGTCGACTTGGGAGGAGGACCCAACCACCACCGCCTTGGTTTCACCGTGAGTGCATCAGCTAACTTACCCTACGTGTGGTCTAACTAGCGTTGCGTTATAGTACTGGAAGCACCCCGGCCCTATCGCCCAGGCCGGGCTTGAGCCCAATCACCCTCCTTTGGACCGCTTCCTTGCGATCCTGACCGTCCTCGTGCAGGCTGGTTTCTCTTTCCAGGGAATGGAGCTCGTGGCTATGTACGATCCACACTACCTGAAATGCCGTGTGACCTAATCTCTCCTTTCTAGTGCTGCTTCCGAAACCGAGAACCCCAGGAGAAACATTGCCAAGGCCGTTCGCCGTGTGTTCTGGCGTATCGTGATCTTCTACGTGAGTGATATGTTCTGCCAACGTTGTTGTGACGTCTGACCCCGTAGTAGATCCTCGGTATCATCATCACTGGCATGCTCGTGCCCTACAATGACCCCGATCTGCTCAACGGTGGTGGAACTGCGGCCGAGTCACCATACGTCATTGCCATGACCCGTGCTGGTATCAAGGTTTTGCCCTCCATTGTGAACGCCGGTATCTTCACCAGCGCCTTCTCCGCTGGCAACTCGTATCTTTTCTGCTCTTCCCGTATTCTCTACGGCTTGGCCATCCGTGGCCAGGCCCCCAAGATCTTCACCCGCTGCACCAAGAACGGCCTGCCCATCGTCGCGGTACTTACATGCTGCTTGTTCTCCCTCCTCTCCTTCATGAACGTCTCATCTGGCTCGAGAACCGTCTTCAAGTAAGTAACGTATGTTTGCTATTACCCGGTCGCATCCTGACAGTGCACTGCAGTTGGCTCGTGTCGCTCTCCACTGTCGGAGGCTTCTTCACCTGGGCCTCCATCAACCTGACCTACATCCGCTTCTGTATGTCCCTCAAATACGTCCTTCACACGCACACGCTGACTGGCTTTATTCAGGGCGCGGCCACAAGGTTCAGGGCATTGACCGCAGGAAGCTCTCTTACTGGAGCGGCCTGCAGCCCTACCTCGCGTACTGGGGTGTCTTCTGGACAACCTTCTTCATCCTCATCAACGGCTACACCGTGTTCTGGACCTGGAACACCTCGACTTTCCTCACCTCGTACATCAACATCCCCATCTTCTTCGGTCTATGGGCCATTGGATGGATATGGATGCGCAGCCGCTTCTGGCGCGCACACGAGATGGACTTTGTCACCGTGCGTACCCTTGACCCACGCCCTTTTCGCATGCATACTAACCAATGTGCGTTGTGTAGGGTATCCCCAGTCTCGAGGAGACGGAGACACCAGAGGAGCCACCGAAGAACTTCCGCGAGAAGCTCTTCAACGTGCTGTTCTGATCCACTGCGGGTATTATATTGTATCAGCCTGCTGTAGATTTCTATACCATACTATATCGCGCCCACCCATGCTATATATAATTGTAAACACCCCGCGGGCGTGCGGACAAAATGCGCAGCTTCATTTGCTTTGCAAACACGAAACGCGAGCCTGTAATATCGTATTATGCGTGTACAGTTTGCATGTGAGTAGTCCCCTTTTGTGACAGACCTCGCCTATGCCGACCTGTACTAGTATTGACTCAAGCTCGTATGATCGACAGAGTAGAAAGCTGCTCCGACCAATATGTGACAGGCTTCACTGGCACCTGTCGTCGGCGAATCACTCTCCGGCAATTCTGTCCCTCTCTCCGAATCGGAGCCTGTCTCTAACAGTAACTACATTCCTCAACTGCGTCTAATTGCGCATGCCTGCACATGATAGCATGCAAGCGCCGTCTAACTTTGGATCGTACACATACGGTGCCATCACTGAGTCGGTCTCAATAGCCGACCTAACGCGAGGACGACAATCGATCCTCTGTCACTATGTTACAGCTTGCGGAACTTGCCCTGCATCCACACGCGGTACATCTTGAGTTGGCGCTTGCGGTTCACGATCAGCCGGCGGTCGACGCCCAGCTGCTCGACCCCGAACAGGGGGTGCCGTGCGGCGATATCCACCGGCGGCGCGGCGGAGGTACTCGCGGTGTCCTCGTCCGGTGTGGCGGGCGCGGGGGAATGCGCTGTCGACAGTGCCTCGTCGTCAACCTCATCCGCTGATTCGTGAACCTCGTGTTTCGGTGCGCGGGATCCGGTGAACAGGATCGCGAGCTCATCTGCGGCGCTGGTCGGAAGCGTGAGGAACATGAGTGGCGAAATCGACCTACCGAGCTCAAAGAAGTAGACCCGCGTCTTGTCGCCGCGAATGTAGAAGTTGTCGTCGAGCAGGCGGCCGGTCTTGAAGCGCAGCTGTGTGAGGTCGTGACGGCCGTAGTCTCGGAAGAGTACTAGACCGCCCGGTTTGAGGATCTGCGAGACGTGCTCAGTGGTGGCGCATTTAGACAGAAGCCGCGCATACGTACTGAGCGGATGTTCGATACCGCACGGTTCCACTCGTTCGGATGCAGGGCGCTGAGGACGAAGACGAGCACAATGATGTCTGCTGTACCAGGCTGCACCCCTTCAGGTAATGAATCGGAGGAGAGATCCCAGACAGCAGAATTCATGGTACCACAGGGTGGACTCAAGTAAAGTGGGTTGTTCTGCATAGGTATAAGATCGAAGCATCGATGGAGCTGAGGGGCGGATTACCTGGACCAATTTTACGGCATGCGAAGAATAGTCGAAGGCGTGTATTCGTAGCTCAGGGTTGCTGTTCGCAGAGAGAAGAGGAAATATAGCGTTTCCAGCTCCTATGAGGAGTTAGCACATCTCGCGATGGGGACGTTTGAATGGGCTACCGCAGCCGATCTCAACGACGGTACGGGGTCCTGCCTACTTCATGGTCGCATGAGTTATTATAACAACTGCAGGTCCGATGAACGACGTACGGAGGCATCTGCAGCCGCAACAAGTTCCGGGAATTCGAGATGAAGCCTGGAGCATTCTTGCCAACTGCTCTCACAAGGGGGGAAAAGCATACCATTTCCTATTCTTGAAGAAATTACCTGCGTTCGTCTTGTAAAAGTTGTCCCTTTGGCGAGGGTGAGCGCCAAACGGTATG
This sequence comes from Artomyces pyxidatus, assembly GCA_022160305.1. Lineage (NCBI taxonomy): Eukaryota > Fungi > Basidiomycota > Agaricomycetes > Russulales > Auriscalpiaceae > Artomyces > Artomyces pyxidatus. The sequence continues at coordinate 63,072 of MU277230.1, read as the reverse complement.
AAGAGGACAATACCAACCAATGCTTCGCGGGCTTCTCGTTGTATTTGTGTTTGTCATCGTCTGGCACAGGAGCAAGGCGCTGCTTCGCTAACGACGCGGCGATGATCTCGTCCTGATCTTCCGGAGGCGGGACGTGATCCCAAGCATTCTGGCTCCACACATCGGCGTCCTCGGTGAGAAAGCTACTGCATGTTTGTGTCTTGATCAAATACTGCCGAGAGAGCTAAGGAAACAGACCGTGATCCAAAGGGCGGTTTGTCTTTATGTAGCTCGTGCACGGAAGACGTTGTCTTGGGGGCTGTAGACGCTTCGGGCATCTCGGACGGTGCGGCGGACATCTCGCACTATTATTCCTATAAGAAGCTGTGAGCGAATAGCCCGCAGAAAGCCTACCAGTGGGTGTGTACAGTGCCTGGTGTGTAGTGCAAGTTTAAAAGTGGCCCGGTGCGTGTGTCGGAGGGCCGCGGTCCGCTGCACTGACCCCGACCACCCCATAGTCAACGCCCATACAAAGGCCTGTATTCCGATCAGGTGCCACCGCCAAGGGAGAAAAACACAGGCTTTTATTTCTGGAGCGTTTTCGATAGTGCTTTGGTGAACGTATTGGAGTCTTTTCCTACACGCTGTGTGGGCGAGCAGCGAGTCTGATTTTGGCGGGATCGTAAGGGTGTCGGGGGCCGCACCTGCGGATGTGGGCGGCATTCCTTGCCTCCTCGTCCCAAGAGCTCCAGGTTCTCCCTCTCTTCCCATTATCTCTCCTCTTCGTCGTGTGTTGAAAAGGCCAGCATCGAGCTGGTGCTTTCACTCGCCCATCCCGAACTTAGTGGTCGCGCAGCTGGAGCTGTTATGTCGGCGGTCGCCTCGCCTTCCTCCACAGCCAGTCACCCACCTGGCGAAGCCGACCTGCAAGAACTGTACAATCAGGTGTTAGCCGGCTTTGCTGAAGAGTCGCCCACTTCCGAATCTCTTCCCAAGCTAGCGATCAATCGCTCGGACGGCCCCCGCGATTCGCCGTATAGTCCGCATAGCGACGACAGTCAAGCCAGTCAGGCCGCAGCCAAACCATCACGAGCCATAACGCAACCACGCCGTGAGTTCACATGTGCAGCTTTGTGCCGACTATCATTCACAAATCCACCTTGCTTACATCCCTGCAGCTGCCTCCAGCCCTAGAGACAACTCGCGTCCCCTTCCGAGCCCTACAATGTATCCGCAGTCCCCAACCCAAAGCCGAAGCCCGCGCCCTCTGCCAAGGTTGCCAGGAGCTTCCCCATCATCCTCACCCACATACTCTACACACATGCCTGAGGCCCGGCCATACCAGCCCGAGATCGGCTCTCCACCATCACCCAATGTGAGGACAAACGGAGATATGTGCGTCCTAAGGGTTGTGGCCGGCTAAATGAGACTAACGACACGTTTCCAAAAGCCCGCGACGGCAATATCCAGGTGATGTTACCAATGGTGCCGTCCCCCCCGTTCCCCCCAAGATCCCTCTCTCTTCTGAACGTCACGCCTATCGCGGCCTTCCCTCTGACCCACGACCTGCCAATCGCGCGGTATCCACTTTGCGGCCGGGAAGCAGTTCGGCTGGTACCCCTTCTCCGACCCAAGTCATTGGCCATACACGACAGGCAAACTCGATGCAGTATTCCATGCCCATCCCAGAGACAGCAACTGAGTCGTCTTACACTCCTCAGTGGGGAGCGCCGTCTGGTGGCCGAAATGGCTTACCTCCCAGCGACGCCAACTTTCAGCGACAACCATCTGTGCGACCCGCAGGCGCATCTGCCCCGCGAATCCCAGGCTTTAGCTGGCAGTCAGATGGTCAGGACGATAGCTTCCGCCCAACTGCAGCACCCTCCGATTCCTATACCGGGAAAGTAACCTCCACCAGCACGAGCTCTGGCTCTTCCTATTTTTCTGGTAATAGTCAATCGTCGTACTCACCGACAGTGTTGACACCCTCCATTCCTCCCCCGCCACCCCTTCCGCATGCGACACTCAGCGTGCCTGCAAGATCATCCTCGCGGGCGAACCTCGAACGAGCCTCTTTTGAAGATATCCTTGTGCCGGGAACCGAGGGGTTTGCTCGCCCTCTATCTAATGGTGAGTTTCACATGTTTATATCTAGAGCTCTGTCGAGCCATACACAGTTTCTTCAAACGGTGAACGGCCTGTTGCACGCGCTACCTCCACAGCCTCCACATCCTCTACACAGGTGAGCGGTCTTGAGCGCAACTTCACGACATCAACCACCGCCACCACGTCCACCCTGGCCACGACTTATAGCGGCACAAACGATACTATCGTCGATCGCACGTCCAGCGCCAAGTCACGATTATCTGACGCCAGTGCTCAGTACAATTACAATCAACGAGACCCTTCTATCACGATCTCGGACGCACAGACTCCTTCGGAGGTGACAACTCGCTCAAGGCTGGCCAACGACATTGAGAGAACCATGGCATCTATGAAGAGCCAGGAGGCTCTTGGGGATGCATATCAGGACGAATTTGACGAGGAAGAATACGAAGAATATGACGAGTCCGAGGAAGGGTTGGAGTCGTTCGTCAATTTCGCTCTGTTGAGCAACATCGCGGTATGGCTCCGGGACCAGGTACCTCGAGGGACGCATGTGAAGGGCAGCATACCTTACCCTCGAGCTTTCACTGGGAAGGACATTGTGGTGCGTGCATCCCAGTTCTGTATCATTCTCTATATCTGATCCTCGCACCAGTCCACCCTCCAATCACGCATCCGCACCGAACTCCTTATAAACCAAGGCGCTGCAACGGATGATCGATTGATTGCACTCCAGGTCGCGCGCAGTCTCCAACAGCAATTATTCTTCTACGAGGTTGAATGGGGCGGCCGTGTATTGCAGGATGGTGTTGAAGAGGTTTATATGTTCTTGGACGACCAAGAGCGATCGGCGGACGCGGCGCCCGAGCGAGAGGAGCTTCCGACAAGTGTCATCACGGTGTTGACGAAGTGTTACTCTCCAAGCTGCTCGGAAGCGTCACCGTGCTACTCCTTCGCATGCCCCAGGAGACCACGAGTACGTTCCTGTAGTTCATCATATTGTGTCGCTGATAATCTGGCCTAAATATAGAAGGAAACCATAGTGTCCGAACCCCCTACCCCAGAGCCCTCCGCACAACTGGTAAGGTCGTGAACGTGGGGTATATTCAGACCGGCCATAGTGACCTTGTCAATAGGATGAAGAATGGCCCAATACCGTGGATCCCGAGGTTCTGAAGTCTCTACCCCAAAGCGAGATCAACCGTCAGACGTAAGATTTCAGCTTCTTCTACCTTGTTTGCATGTGACTGAATTGTATCTCGTGTTCAGCATCATCCACAAACTCATCAGCAAGGAGATGCAATATGTCCGTGACCTTGATCTGATAGACACCGTGCGTTTCCTTCGTCCTCTAATTCGTTTCCTGTACGCGTGTTGAACGGTAACGCAGATCTTCATTAAACCTCTTCGTCTGGCGGATCCGCCGGTAATCCCATACCAGGAATTGGATGGGTTCATTGATGATGTCTTCGGTAATTTCTTCGAAGTTCGAGAGTCAAATCGTCGACTCCTAGAGGTCATGAATGTACGACAACGGGAGCAGTCACTGGTCATCCAACGGGTGGGAGATATCCTGCTCGAAGCTGCAAGCGAATTCCGTTTGGTGTACCCCACTTACGTTGGGCATCTACCGCTCGCAGAGAAGCGGCTGAAGGACGAAGCCGAGTTGAACTCTGAGTTCCGGCTGTTTCTTGAGGTCAGTCCCCCATACGCCGTCAAGAGATGTCTTAGCTGACAGCGTCAACGTGCAACAGCAATGTGGGCGTAACCCCGACGCACGTAGGATCGACCTCAAGACTTTCCTCAACCGACCGTCCGAGCATCTTACAAAGTATGAGATTACGCTAGAGGCGATAGCCAAAGAGACAGTGGAAGGCAATCCAGACGTGGATTATCTCATGGAGGCCGTCCAAGCATTTAAAAACTTGCAAGCTGTCTGTCACCTTCAGACGTTCCAGCATGCGATGTGTAAAGGCCCCACCGGCAAATACGACTGGAATGATCTCGTCGCCGAGGACATCATCGTCAATATTCCGAAGAAAGAGCAGAAGCGCCAGAAGTCCGTCCTTCCGTTTCTGTTTTCGGCCATACGTACTCATTACTCTTCGAACAGCATCATCTTTGAGCTCATCAAAGGTGAGATGCAGTATGTGCGGGATCTCGAGAACATCGATCTTGTCAGTACATGACTGCTTGGCGTTGTCGTCTGGTTATTGATCAGCACTTTTCCAGATGTATGTGCAGCCTCTGCGGGCTGCGGAGCCGCCCATCATTCCGCGGGACAGGCTCTCTCAGTTCATTCAAGATGTCTTCCACAATTTTGGCGAATTGCATGCCCACCATCGCAAGCTCTTGGATCGGCTGCACGCCATTCAGCGAGATGAGCACCCGGTCATCAACACCGTCACGGCAGCTATCTTCGACGCTGCATTGAATTGGCGCGAAGCATATATGGAGTATGTCACCAACTATCCAATAGCAGAATACCGCATCGTGGACGAAATGAATAATAATCCGGCATTCAAGGAGTTCGTCGAGGTGCGTACCATCGGGCTGTCGACTAGAGACTTTCTCACACGGAAACATGTGCCGTTAGCAATGCACTCGGCACCCGGATTCAAATCGGCTCGACATGAAGAGCTTCGTTAATCGCCCCATTCCACGTTTGGCGCGTTATGAGCTATTGCTGAAAGGCATCATGGACGCGAGCCCTGAAGATCACGAGGATCGAGATAGCATACCTCACGTCGTCGAAGTGATCAAGGCGCTACTCAAGGAAACGCAACCGGGTGTCGTCTCGGCCGAGCAGAAGGCCGAGCTCTGGCGATACAACGCGAACCTGGTCTTCAAGCCTGGAGAGGCAGTGGTGAGTGCAAATATCTTCAGTGGCGGATCTGCATGCTGACGACGAGCCAGGATATGGACTTGTTGGCTGAGAATCGCTCCCTCATACATACTGGCAAATTGCTACGACAGCCTGACACTGGCTTCGAATGGAGCGGATGGAGCGAGCTCTTCGTCCTTCTGTTTGACAATTACCGTAAGTGTTCGCATTTCAGCGTCCGCCGTCCATAAGCGCTGATGATATTTTGCAGTGGTGATGACGAAGCCAAAGGAGAAGGACGGCGTAATCAAGTATCAAGTCAATCGCCGAGTAAGTCAATCAGTCACTCTATGTTACCATGGCTAAATTACCGGATCAGCCCATCCCTCTGGAGCTCCTCACTTTGGCCAACTTCACCGACCCACCAACTCAGCGCGGCACAGGCATTTTGCGTGGCTTCGGTGGCGGACAGCGAGACCGACATGGCACAGACGCATCCGGTCCCCTTCCTCCTGCGGCCACTCCCGAGACAGCCACGGACTCTCGTGTGGTATATCCATGCACCATCCATCACAACGGCCGTCTTGGTGGGCTGTACACTGTCTACGCTGAAACTGGTCCAGCCCGTGCTGAATGGAAGGAAAAGTTGGAGGAGGCTATGGGGCTGCGCAAAGTTGTGCAGGAGTCGAACAAAGTGTTTGAAGTCGAGACGCTCAGCTCAGATACATTCCTTGTTCCTTCACTTCTCACCGCGCCGACAAACACTTCGTGGAACAGCGAAAACTCGTTCACGGGCAAGGTCACATGCTCGGTTCCTTTCAGTCAGTCTTCATGTTTGTTGAATAGGTGGGGTTGAGGACTGACGTACCGTGGTTGCAGCAACGGCCGATGGTCGTGCGCTTGTCGCTGTTGGGTGTGCGGAGGGAGTGTGGATCGGATTCCGCCACGATTCACGATGTAGGTTACTCTTGCAGTGACATGATTAACCAGAAACTGATCGTGACATTTAGCAATGCGCCGTGTTTTGCACCTCAAGATGGTGACACAGTGCGCAATGCTTGAAGATTTCGGTATCTTCCTCGTTCTTGCCGATAAAGTAAGCTTTGCCTGTGCCCCTCGCCACTCTCACTAATCCCCATGCAGTCATTATTTGCGTACCACATTGAAGCCCTGGTGCCTTCATCACCGCATAGCGCCAATACCTCTCAGCAGACGCCCCAGAAACTCAATGGTACCAAGGACGTACACTTCTTCAGCGTTGGTAGTCTTGGCGGTCGTACTCTTGTTATCTACATGAAGAAGAAAGGGGTATGTGGTCACACGTTCCGTGACGCGGGTCCGTGTTAGTTGATCTATATTTTTTCAGCTGGACAGCGTCTTCCGCGTTCTCGAACCAGTGGTGGGCAAGATCAATGAGAAGGCCAAGGCTCCCGTCTCTCTTAGCTCACGTCTTGGCCTTCGACAACCTCGGTCAGAATGGTTCCGTGTATACAGGGTGAGCCTCTCGTCTCATGAAAAAGTGTTGTTACTGAATCTGACCCCTTTTCAGGACTTCTTCTTGCCGTCTGAGTCGTATGATCTCATCTTCCTAAAAGCACGGATAGCAATATTGTGCACAAAAGGCTTCGAGATCATGGATTTGTCCGAGTGAGTATTATAACACCACGCCGCCGTTGTCTTTGCTCACACACTCTCCTCGCATAGCTTCAAGAGTGTTACCATCCCTCAACGAGATGATCCTCGACACGAGAAGCTTGCCAAGCGCTGTGAATCTTGTCGACCCATGGGCATGTTCCGTTCCAGCGAGAACGAGTTCTTACTTTGCTACGATGGTGCGCTGTCTTTGTTGGTCCCGCTGCATCATCTGATTGTTGACTTACTTTTTCCATTCCGTCAGAATTCGGTCTCTACGTCAATCGACACGGCGACCCCAGCCGTACGAAAGGCACGATCGAGTGGGAGGGCACCGCCGAGCGTGTGGCGTGGCACCCACCATACATCCTCCTCTTCGACTCGCGATTCATCGAGGTGCGGCATGTGGAGACCGGGAGGCTTTGCCAGATCATCCCTGGAAACGACCTCCGGTGCATCTGGGATGGGCGCGGGACGTCTGCGCCACCTCTGGTGCCGGGGCCAGGGGGGACGTGGATGGAAGGAACCTCACAGGAGGCCCGCGTGCACGGCGTGATGCGCGGGGACGACCCACCTCCCGGTGCCGCGCGCGGTGCGATCGCACAGCACGTATTCGAGCTCATCCCAACGATCCCGCTGTACCTCCCGGAGAAGCTATCGTCGCCGCTACAACAGACCTCGTTTGCGCACAACCCAATGAATGGCTCACCGCCGACCTCGCCGCGGTTAACGCCGACGGCGTCCTGGCGGTGACCACCTGCCTGCTTTCTCGACAAAACTGTACAGTGGACGGCGTCGGATTTGTGTTGGGACGGAGACGTACGCGTTCTCCTCGTCTGCATTCGCATTATGTGATATACTTGTCGGATTTGATGACAGTCCTGTTGCACTGTATGTATGTACTATCTTCGTAATGCACGCTCCTTTTTTAGCTTTCCATGATTGTGGGCACTTGGACAACCAATTTTACATATGTCTTTGCTATGCCGGGGTGGTAGCCACAGGATAGGATAGGATAATACACCGCTATGGTCCCATTGAGGAACAGCGCGGGGGTCCGTGCTACGTAGATAAGCGCTAATTACTACGCCACGGATGATGCAACCCCGCATTACTTCGTTCACCACCCAGACCTACACAGAACCGAACCAAACTATACACAACGAATCCAGATTATCCAATGTCTTGTTTGCACGCACGTGGGTCGAGCCAGGTCGAGCTAGTCTCCCGAGGCAGAGTAGACAGATTCAACGTCGAGCTCAGCAGGATAGGTCGAGCCCAGCAGGATAGGTCGAGCCGTGAGTAGCTTCATGCGTTGACAGTTCATGGGCGAGTTTCGACTGTTGATCGTGTAGGCGCCTCGACGCCATACTATCATATGTTCTACCTGGGAGTCGCCCTCGCTTACCTCGCCGCCTTCGAGGGTGTTATTTCCCTCTCAGCTTCCATACAACAGCCTTTCTCTCCTCCGTTCCAGGATGGCCCGGTGTTGACACCCGACCTCATCAAGTATATCGAACATCATCGTCAATGAATACGAAGTCCCTGGACTGACTCTGGCCATCGTTCATTTGGGAGGGACGACGGAGTTGAAGGCTTGGGGAAAGAAGAGCGAGGATGGGGACAAAATGACCACCGACGTGAGTGCTTTCCGGCTCTACCAGGAGCATAGCCTGACCGTTCCAAGACAGTATTCAACATCGGGTCGTGCTCGAAAGCATTCGTATCTGCAACCATTGGCATCTTGATCGACGACTATGCCCACGGGCGTAACACGACCCCGCTCCCTGCGGGACTGCATAAGTTCGACTGGGACACGAAGATACAGGACTTGTTGCCCAACGAGTGGAAGCTCATGGACCCTTGGGCGAGTGAGAAGGCGAACGTCAAGGATACCTTGTCCCATGTATCCGGACTGCCGAGGTAAGCTCTTGCGAGGGCTGTATTGAAGGAGATCTTGGGGAATATGCACCATTGCAGGCATGAGAATGCATACAAGCCTAGAGACACTCCCATCATGGTCACAAAGCGGCTGCGCGATCTGAGACCCGCTTTCGAGCTGCGAGAGCAGTGGTTATACAACAATCAGGTATGTTTCTCTGTTCTTGGGGCCTGCGTGTACTGCACAAGGGCGTCCGCACCAGATATACATCGTCGCCACCCACTTGGTATCTACCTACACGGGCTCGTTCGCACGGTTCGTCGAGGACCGCATCTTCAAGCCGCTTAATATGAGCCAAACCACATACTTTACCAATACGGCCCACGCCTCGGGCAAAGCAACACAGACTTGGACTTCGTTCGTCAGGAGAATCCCTTGGTGGTTTCCTGAGGAGTCAAGAACTTGGTGGCCGGTCCCATGGGCGTTATATCCGGTGTCGAGGACTTGGTACGTTCACACGGCGTTTCTGGACTTTCGCTAACATGAGCGTCGGCCCTGGCGTATAGAACAAATGGGTCCGCATGCTCCTGAGCTACGGCGTGGACCCTGACACCAACCAGACCATCATCCCACCGTCAGCTTTCGATACCATAACCTCTGGGCGCGCCGTGAGCGATGGCAACCCGTCGAGCCAGTCTGGGTTCTCAATCGTAGGGTATGGCTTGGGATGGGATCGTACATCATACCTCGGACATGACGTACGCCATATGTTGTCGAGTTCTTCCCAGAGGCTGATATTTTGACCTCATAGATCATTGAGCACGGAGGTGGCCTTCCAGGCGCAACGGCCCTTATCATAGGTGCACTCTCCGACGGCGTCGGACTTGTCGTCCTCGCGAACGCAGACGAGAAGTCGGTCGCAACTCTGACAATCGCCATCGCTGTCGCAAGGAAGATGTTTGGCATCCATGATTCGGCTCTCGCAAGGGACCGCATTTCGGACCGTATCGACGAGTCTCCGCCTCTTACAAGCTCAGATATCGGTCGACCTCCGTACACTTACACCGGGACATACATCAACCATGGGTATGGTACGATGGTTCTGTGCGATGCATCGAGCACGTCGCAGTATTGCATCGACATACTGTCTGCGTACGGCCTTGTGGACGGTGTACCTCCGTCCACGAGCCATGGGGAGTTATTCACCGGGCTAGACACAGCATGGACCTCGCACGCGCGGTTAGCACCTATCAAGGACAACGAGTTCATCATGCGGTCGACATTCCTCTTTCCGACAGGATATGGAAGGAATGGCACTCCTTTCCAGACCATAGTGAAGCGGACAATGAAGGCGACATTCGTCGTCGAAGACGGGGTTGTCGCTGGGCTCGGCCTGAGCGGTTCCGTATCGCAGGGCCCCACCATGAGGGAGAAGGAAGGGGGTTCCGTTGAGTACGTATCCGATGATTGGTTCGACAAGATCTCTTAGGTAGTACACCGTGAGGTACAATCGCGCGATGACATCCGACAATTAGTCTCATTATTGCGCGACTCACTTCAACGACCCTTCGCTGCCGCATGTCGAGGTATGGTTCCCGGAGAGCGCTGCTCCTAGTTTCCTTATGTCCGGATTCAACGTCAGTATCGGCGCCTAAGCACCGCCGTTCGTTGCATAGCTGCAGCCATCATAATGGGGTCCTCGACACAAGTGACGACTGGTGCGTCGCCTCTCCGGATCCACGCGCATGTTAGCGCGGGTGTCTCACGCGCGGTCGCGCGCAGAGCCTGTTCTTTATCTCACCTTATGCATGAGTCCTCGCCGTGTACCCGGAGAAGTATAAAGGTGGGAAATGAGTTATGGGACTCTGGACGTGGCCAACGAGGACGCGAAGATATGTGGATGACCACGGAGAGCTTCATTCTGAGTTTCAATTGGGCATAGTATTACCTTGACAGTGGTCCGTGCTCTCCTCTCGTCGTAGGGGACAGCTATGCAGTCAGTAGATTGTAGCCCGCGCAGCGCCGTCGGCTTCCCACCAGTGAATGAATAAGTCATTCTTCGTCTTCCAGGGGTCTTCCAGGAGCTGCTTATATAGATGGAAAAGTTGTATCTGGGAGTCGGATCTCCAATCAAATTCGCCACAACGGTTGTCAGATCTCGAGACTCGGTGAGCAGATAGTCGATCAGAATCTAAAATATAGCGGCACGTATATATCGACATGGCGGAGGCTGAAATTCGAGGATTGCGTCCACTACCACGTCAGGCGGCAATGTTCAGAGTCCTCCTTCGTTAGGCAGAAGAGCGCAAGAAACATAGGAACTCGCGCGGCACCTGCGAACATGCCAAGCTTGGGTTCGACTTACCGTCACTTCCAGACCACGATCGGGTACTTCGACACCATAGCTCAGCGCTCAATCGTGGGGTATGACTTGGGCTGGGATCCAACTGGGATCGTACTACATCGTGCGTCGGACATGAGTAGGCCTTGTGCACAATATATATTGTCGTCTTCTTCCCCGAGGCTGATATCCTGACCTCGTAGATCGTTGCCGGCCTTCACTGGCACGGAAGTAGCCTTCCGGGATGGCAAACATGAAGACGATCTTTGGCGCCATAGCACCACGGCACGGGTATATCTCCATGCAGGTGACTGGGGTCCTTAGAGCCTTACTTCTATCATAGTATCAATGTCGTGTTTGCAGGCTGAGCAGCTTTCTCTGCCGACGACCACAATGAACGAGGATCACAACGCCAATCCCAACAATATGCCTCTGTCGGCCCTAACTGCGAATTCCGACGTCTTTCAGAACATCCCACTCGGCCAAAATCCCCAAATGGCCGCGTCGATGCTGTCGAATCCGCACCTCCTCCAATCCTTCGCCAGCCTCATGTCTGCATTCAGTGCGCCTCCCCAGCAGCAGCAGATGCAAATGCCTGCGCAAATGGGCCTCACACTGCCGCCCGAGGTATTCACCACGCTTCCCGATGTGTACAAGCACAACAAGCCGGTGGGCACCTCACCAAACGATGAGGAGCTGCTCGTCAAGGCGCTGTTCGAAGCTAAAAGAACAAACGTCACGTACAGACGTGCCCTCGACGAGATGCACGGTGTATGCACCCTGCCATTCATCCGAACGCGCGTATCACCACGCTAATCTCGCGCGTAGGTGAATTATCACTCGGCGAATTTATGGAAGGACTATTATCTCGAGCACACGTTCCGCCTCAACGCGCGCGTTTCGCTACTGTCGGCGTCGAGCGTCGGGAAGAAACCGTTGCATCCCGCGACGCAGGGGAACGGAGAGGCAAGGCCAAAGAAGGCGCGTATAGACGACCGCGAGCCAGTGCCGTCCTCGTCAAGGACACCTTTGCCACGCATCTTGCAGACCTCGGGCACTGGCAGGCAACCTGTAGCACGCCCGAGCCTCCCGCGTCCCCCATCCCGGGAGCCGATGCCGCCGACCACGATCATCCGCGCCGGTCGTGGCAATATGTTCACGGCTGAGGACAAGAAGTACTTTGTCGACTATATCACGTGGGAGCTGAAGGCCGATCCGTCATTGCGGAGGATGGATCTAGTGCGCGGGCTTTCGCAGAAGGTGCGTCAGGCTCTTGTGTCTTGTTTCTGTTCATGCGCCGAGATAATGCGCTTTCATAGGCGCCGCAGCATTCAGAACTGTCGTGGAATCACTATTGGGCGCGCGGCCAACATATAGCGGACCGCATCATCGCCGCAGCACACGGTGACCACTCGCCTGAATCTGAACTCGAAGATGAAGACGAAGACGATGAAGAAAACGAAGCTGATGAAGACGACGGTGAGGAAGAGAAGCCCTGGACGAATGATTCGCACGCAGAGCGCGAAGGGAGTGTGGATATAACGCAGTATTTAGGCGGCGACGACGACGACCCATCACGGGAAGAGCTCGTCCGCGACATGGGCGAGGGTGGGGGAGCTTACACCCCCGCGGACTTCCGTGCGATGGCCAAGCACGTGGTCGCGCACAAGAACTGGGACGAGATGACACCTATGCAAAGATGGTTCCCGTTCCATGAAGCTGTGAGTATCTGTCATACTACTACATGCATGGCTTGACGCTGACATGCGTGCAGTATCCGCAGCGGACATATGCCGGATGGAGCGAAGGGTACAGGAAAAGAGAACGCGGTGGGTGGCTTCATCGCCGTTTGCCCATTCATTGTTTTGACGAAGGCCGCAGCGATCTTGAAGCTCGCGGAGAGATATCGCAGAGACGAACGACGGAATACGGGTGCCATTCCGCCCCAGCACGGACGGCCGTCATGGTCCGGTGACCATGGACAGAGTCCGTCGCAGAAGCGCAAGATACCACCCTAGCCGCTAACTCCCTAGACATCCGTTGATCTCTTCGATTGGCGACGTCGATGGAGCAGAATGGCCTGCTGCGTCGACTGTAACACGTGAATTGCGAGTAGTCCACCATATCTTGTACCTTGTACCTTGTATCTTGTATCTCAGCTGTTTGTTAAGGTTGACGATCGACCAAAGACGGGCTCACATGGTGTTGGAAAGAAATATTGCGAACTTGGATCGCACTCACGCCAAGTTAACGCCGGTTACGCCCGCGTAGCAAATTCGGCACGTGACAGACGCGTCGCGAAGGCGCGACGCGCCGCAGCTTGTCCAGTTCTTCAGTGAAGTCTTGTTCCTTGATTAGGAAAGGGCTTCATACGCGTCCAGTCATGTTCCACAATCACTGTGGGAAGTCAGAACATGGATTTTCCGTGTTAGGAACAGGGAGATTTCAATGTTCAGGACACGAATTTTTGCTGTTTTGCACATGTATTTTTTCCGTGTCCCGAACAGGGAATTGATAAGTGTTATATACAGTGATTTTTTCCATGTTCAAAACAGTAAACTGGCTCATTTTAAACAGTGATTTCCCGTGTCCGAAACAGTGATTTCCAGTGTTCTGTACACTGATTTTCCCATGTTCTACACACTAGTTTCTCGTGTTATACACAGTGAATTCTCATGTTCTGCACAGGGAAAAGTGCGCTGCTAATGATTGCAGCCTACGGGATTAACGGCAATAGACACAGATGACGCGGAGTGGACAGATGAGCGGAAAGAAAGGGATGTGGTACGAAAGGAATGAAAAAAACATGCGACTGAGTATACATAGAGGGCGACGAGATAGACATGGCGAGACGGCACATGAAGAGACTCGAAATCCTAAAGAAAGACACTGCGGGGTATTCAGTAGAGATCTGAGATAGTAGACATCACTCACAACTCGGCGCATTAGCGGGACCTACAGTGGGGCAGAAAGGTCATCTGCTCTACATCACGCTCACCGATAAGAGAGTGGCAAGGCCGTCATTACGAATATCATAAGCGTAACCCCAGAGCATCGCGACACCCGCGCGGCGCACGAATGCGGTCGAACGTACCGTCTCTCCGCACCCAAATCAGCGCGGCGCTCTTCGACACACTCACGGAATATTCCTGATTCACACATACTGTCAGCATCGTGCTATGGACATCATGACCGAAGTCCCCTCCGTCGTTGACACGCTACCGGTCGAGAATCATGCATACGGTGCCCGTGGGCCATTCCGAATTAGCATAGTCGAACAAGTACCTGGAAGCGAGTGAGGAGTGGTAGCCCTCATGTAGACAATCTCCCGATCACTCAGAGAGGAAGAATCGAGAACGCACGAGGGGGTAGAGGCACATACACGCACCATTGACTCCGCTGCTACGGCGATCACACCTTATCGACCCACCACTGGCGGCGGATCACCCATTTCCAGGATCTACGCGTCAACTCCTCCTCCTGTATCCATGTTGTCTGTGATAGAATGAGGGTCCGTAGCTGTTTGCGGGACGAGGAGCCAAGGCCTCGGGCGACGCGGCTAGACTCAGAGGCTACGGAACGAAGTGACTGATTACGATGATGAGGGATCACTCACATTGACTCAAGATTTGGACATTGAAGGAGTTGTTCGACCCGGGCGAGGCAAGCAAGGTGGTGGTGAGAGGGGAAAAGCGACCAACAGCAAAGACGAGCTCGAGGGCATATAAGTGAGCGAGCGCGTTGTTTGTGAAGCGTGTGCGGAACAAACAAAAGCACTGCCACTAAAGTATTACATAATTAGGGTCGCTTCGGGCTTGTCTGCTCTCGTGCGAACCGCGAAGACATGCGCACCGTAGTCCTTACCCAGCCAGTCTGACTAGAGTGAATGCTATCCATCGAGCCACTTTCTTCACAGAGATATAGTGGATATAAATTCAGGGCTTCATATAAAATCTGAACAATCTATGATCTCCTCGAGGAACGAATGTAAGCTCTCTAAGTGTTACAGTGACGCCGAAGTTCGAACACACTTGGTGCTGGCGAGGTTCGAACCCCCGCCTTTTCGGGACTGATCAGGACTGTCAGTCTTGCCCGGGCATATATTGGGCATCCCCGAACAATCCCCGAACGACGTCCGCAAGGTTCTCAAAAATCACTGTTTTGAGGATCCATGTTCTGAACAGTGAATTGCTGGCCGGAATACCTGTTCCATGTTATGAACACGGAAAATACATGTTCTTGCGAGAACAGCATTTTTTCAGTGTGAGACAAATCAGTGTTCAAAACAGTGATTTTGAGCAAATCCCTGTTCCGAACACGGAAAATACATGTTCTCGCTTCCCACAGTGAATCATGATTGCATCACAGTGATATCCACCATTATTTCCCCACAAGGCGCTCGCGTTCGCCTTTATCAGCCTGCTGGAGGCAATGTACGATGCCGCTCTAGCAAGGGAAAGCGCGAACCCTCCAAACGCCTTACCTGTGGACCCAAGACTCTAGCAACCCATTCAAAAAATACATGGTGATATATTGCACATGCAATACCCTGCGGTGGCACGTACATGACACGTACACCGCGACATTACCCCCCATAAAGTGCCACATACAGGCTAAATTATAATCACTCTTCCCGCGATCACATCGAACAACTCCTCATCGCCAGACGCCCTCCTTCAGTATCGCGAATCCGCCTTAAACATCCACTCGTACGGTGCCGTGCTAACGGGCGTCATCGTAGGGCTCGCGCTCGCACTGGAACTGGAGCTCGTTGGCAAGCCTTCGGGAACGACCTGGACCCCCAACGCGCCCGCTAGAGCCGTGGACGACGTCGGTGTAGAGGTAGAGACGCTTGACGTAGGGTCAGTGGCAGCGGTCGACGTCACGCTTGGACTCGTGGGCTCAGAGAACGAAGAGTAGTCCATGGCAGCCAGCGACGAGGTCGAGCCAGTAGCGCTGGAAGTGGCGATTGTCGTCGTCGTCGCCGATACATAGGTCATAGACGTCGACGAATAGTCCACAGCAGCGACAGAGACAGAAGAAGTGGAAGAGACTGATGAGAACTCCATAGCACCGATCGATCCAGAATTCGAGGCAGTAGAGGTCATCGAGGTTGAAGACAAGTCCATCGCCGCGGCGCCAGTTGCCGTGGCAGTTGCCATCGTCGTGCTGGTGCTGGTATATGTGTACGTATAGTCCACTGTGGACGAGGTCGAGTCAGGCGAGTCGGGGGCAACCTCGGGGTCGGCTGCGGTGAACACCAACGTGACGTTTTGCGCCCCAGACAAGCTATTCCCAGAAGCAGACGACGAAGCTAAGGGCGCAGACGCTGTTTGCGACGCTGCGATACTTGATGAAACTGATGAACTTGAGGTGTCAGACACTGATTCGTCAGGGGAGACGTCCGTGACGCTGGCGACCATCGCGCTCTGCGGTGTCTGCGGGTCAACGTCGTCTTCGTCGGATCCAGAGCCATCTGAAGCGTCCGGGGGGTCAGAAGAATTGCCGTCTGTCCCGTCGTCTTCTCCATCATACCACATAGGTCGGACGGCTCCAGTCCTCGTGTCGAACGCGAACATCTGGCTCTTGTGGGCATCCCCTTCATTCTGGCCCCCATCGCAGGGTCGCGCTGTCAATGGCGCGGGAGCGGGAGGATCGGGGTCAAAGGTGGCGCAGTAAGGCTCAACAGACGCAGACTGAGCTTGGAACATGTCGATCTGAAGGTTCACCAGAATTTCATTCGGCGGAAGCGAAGCAACTGTGGCATTGGTAGTATTCGAACTCGAGGGAGGTGCCGGGACAAGATAGATCTGCGTCTGGTTCGTCTCCGAAGCATTCAGCACGAACGGGGAGTCAGAGCTCGACGAATTGTCGGACGACGATGGCATGGATGAGCTTGACATATTCGAGGCGGTGCTGTTTGCAGATGCAAGCACGAGAGAGGCAATACGCTGGCCCATTGTGGAATCAGCGACGGGGCTCTATAATAGGGCAGTGAGCGAAACATTTAAAACATTTTATCCTGGACAGCGTCAACAAATGCCACGTACCACGATATCTATGCGCCCGGGCACTCCCCCCGTCGATCCCGTCACACGCCTGCCTAACGTCGATGTCATGAAATTGTGCTGTGCAGCACGTTTCGGTAGGTCGCGCGACACAACATACGTCTTGTCCTCGTTTCCGGCGATGCGTACGGAACGGCGCATATGAAGTGTGTCGTCGTCTCCAGATACAATGACTTCTTCATGTCCATGATGACCGTGATGTCGCCAGTGGGGACTCCGAGAGTGCACATCGATGTTGTCGTGATTCCCGGAGACGATGACCTTCTCATGACCGTGGCGATGGTGCGGATCACGTCCGAGGTGAACCTTTTCGTGGTCTCCAGAAATGACAATCTTGTTCTTACGATGGGGGTCTCTGGTCTGAACACTCTGTTTGAACTCGACGCTCCGGTCGTGGTGGTGATGATGGCCGTGGTGACCGTGGTGAGGCTCTCGCTCTTCAACTGTGCGATCGTGATGATGGTGATGGTGGTGGTGGTGGTCAGAATGAGGCTCGCGTTGCTCGACTGACCGACCGTGGTGGTGGTGGTGGTGGTGATGGTGGTGATTGCGAGGTGCACGACTATAATGGACGTGGTCGTCTTTCCCTTTGACGATGACTTCCGGATGGTGGCCACGATCGTGGCGTTTATCTCCAATCCAGAGGTCGCCCACTTGTATGAGGGGGTGGTCGAAAGGGTTGTAACGGCGCTCCTAGAACGCGACGATGATGTGAGTGCAGTGCTGTGCCGGACCATTGGGTGTGGAAAAATCGCACCTTTTCCTTCTGCTTCTTAGCCGACTTCTTATCACTTTTGTCTCCATGCTCATCATCACCATCCCCACCTTCATCGTCATCATCTGGTTTGTCCTCGCCTCCATCTTCAGTGTCGCCGTCTTTCGACCCCTTCTCGCCAGCCTTGCCCTTCCCCTTCTTCAGGTTGGTCCCGGACGAGTCTGTCCCGGTCTTCTTCCCGGAATCGCCTCCAGCGCTCTTAGGAAGAGGAAGGACTGGATCTCCCTGATCCTGTACGCCCGAAGTTTGAGACGGACGGTAACCATGGGCTGTCGAAGTCTCCATGTGCGCGTTGACAGAAGACGACGCGGAGCTGCCATCACTGCGGACATGGACGGCGGCGGCATTGGCGGCGGGACTGGAAGATAACGCGGCAAGCGTGCAGATTGCGGCGAGGAGCGTGAAGCGGGTGGAGAGTGCAACCATGTTGGTTAGATGAAAACGATAGCAATACGAAAGCAATGCGATAGCCTAATGAGGGATGGAAGTTGAATAAAGCGAAACCAGTCGCTGATAGAGATGTGGGATGATTTGTAGTCGCCTGGACTGTAGTGGGGGGAAGAAAGAGATGTGGGTTGCATTTCCGGGCGGGGCTGGGTTATATAGGCTGACGGGTGGGCAGGTTGGCATGCATGACGTCATCTGGACGGACGCGTCCGACGCGTCAGTCACGTGAACGCGGCTTTCGGCCCAAACCCTTCCGGCGCCTGCCCGCCCGGCGACTCTACGCTCTTGCTATGACCTCCACAATGATGTTTCGCCAGCTTTCGAGCAGATTACATGTAAGCCCGTGTCTAGTCCGAAATATGTCCTCCATTCGCGTGAGTGCTTCATGTAAACCATACTAACGTCCATCCGCTCACAATTCATATCGGTAGCATTTACAGGACGCGTTTCGCAATCCGTCATCACCATACCACATTCCTCCGGGAACACAAGGCCCCGCGTCGCCCGACGAGCTTGAGTCTCCGCCAGACCCGCCGTCAGTCGCCGACCACGCCCGTCTGAAGCTCGCCCAGAAGGGCTACGACCCAACCAGTTTCTGGGAACAACCTATCGTATGGGGAGATCACGACGCTTTCCAGTGAGTTTACTTTCCAATCGCGCTGGGGGGCACCGATACACACAATTCTGCTTACAGGCATGTGAATAATGTCCGCTATGGTATGTCCAAGGTTTGTCTCCGACTTGGTAATTACCTGACCAGTCGGGCTGGGCAGTGCGCTTCTTCGAATCGGGGCGCATGAAGTGGATCGCTGCTGTTGGCCATGAACTAGGTGGACCGGAGCGCGCGCAACGGCTGCTCAGTGCAAAGGGCATCTCTTTCATCCTCAAGTCTATAGACGTCAAGTTCCGCCGCCCAGTGCGCTTCCCCGACACCGTGGGTTCTTTCTATTCCCCTTACTCTTCTCTCTGACCGACGACGAACTACAACAGCTACTAATCGCACACAAACCCGCCCCATATCCCTCGTCATCCGCCGAACCACCTTCTGCAAGCGGGCCTCCCCCGCTACCCCGCACCCAATTTTACCTGCACGCGACTGCATACTCATACGCACAGCAAGCTATCGTGGCAGACTCCACGAGTATCATTACGTGGTACGATTATGATAAACTCGCCAAGTGCGACCCAGGGGATGAGAACTGGGCACCATTGTTGGCAAGGATGAGGTGACAGGCTAGGCTAGTCATATCTTGTCAGTTGTCCAACAAAGCGTTATGCATGCGTCCGAATTGTTCCTGTGTCTTGCCTTTGGCACCAGACGGCATGCGCGAACAGTCATACCTCTGCGAATACAAACTCTGTGAGCTCGAAATTCACAGTATCGGACGCTTCGCCGTCGCCCAGCATCCGTCGAGGGTTGAGGAGTAGACGGGATCCCTGTGGAGCAATCATAGGGTTATCCAAAGGTAGTGCGATGCGCAAGAGATATCTCTTACGGCAATCGACAAGACGGAAAGTAACCAACTACGCGCGTGGTCAGACACCAAGAGTATCCGCAATAGCCAGTCGACGTACGTGAAGCAGATCCCCGCAAGAGGAGTATGTGCCAGCGGGTATAGCAATGCATTGACGAGCATCGTCACTAGATAGTGTAGAACGTGAGCGGGGCTAGTCAAATACGAACGACTCCGAGACGCACGGAAGATCAGAGCAAATGCCCAGGTCCCGTCCGTCACGAACTGTTTCATGACTGGTCTTCTTCCCCACCCAGCCCGCACCGCAGCGATAAATTTGAGGAGCGTCAGCGAGAACAGGAGGGTCTCGAACGCTAGAGATGTGATCCTGAGATTATTCTGTGAGAGATGTCTGTGAGCGCCCAGATGCCGCATAGGAAGGCCCACCAATACACCGGTAACAGCACCGACACATCCGTGACAAAGCAGTGGGTGTCGACTGAGATAGTGGGCTCAACGTTTCCGAGGATGATGCATAGTCCGACTGTCTCGACCGCGAACAATACGACCAGGACGGCTATGAGCTTCTTGGAGTCGTAGTAAAGAGCGCGAACTTTGCAGACCAAGGGATGTCAGGTCAGGATGAGCGGGTGTGACTCACACCACGTACCACGAATGAGCAGGACAGCGTCGACGACGGTAACGATGAGCTGGAGCATCACGCCTTGGACATATATCCACGCGCGACATGTGTCTCGGCTCCGCTCGAGGCCGGTCACCCCGTTTAGGTTGATGCTTAGGAGGGCACTGCAATAGGCCGGATTAGATAGCTTCTTCCGGGGCGCTAACACTTACAGTTCTGTGATGCACGGGAGGTACCGCGCGCCCAGGTAGAGCACACTCGTGAGATGCCACGGTTTCGTTCTGTGCGATCTCTCAACCTGAGGGCGGTGAACAACTGTCGGAGACATACCGCCAGATGTACTTGACCTGCGCAACAGTCAACAAAGGGGTCATCAGATTAGTGGATGGGTGAAACAGCGAACCTCGTCGGAAAGCGTTAACAAGACGTCGTATGAGACGAGCATCGTGGATGCAACTGCAGTATCAGCGGTCGATGAGGCATGTCGTTAACTCCAGGTACACTAGCAAGTCCTGACCTTGACCATAACTTAGGATCTGCGTGTCCTCGGTATTGGTGAGAGGTAGTGCTCTGTGGGCAAGAGCTAGCAATGCCGGGTTGTTATCGGAGGTGCTTGCCAATGGCATGAGGACGTCTGAGCTGAGAGAGAAACCGCTAAACAGACCCAATGATGGCCAACTTATAGCAAACCACGGATGCTGTAACGATGCCAGATAGACTCTCGGTTTAGTGATGAAGAGTTGGGACAGAAAGTTAAGTTCACGGTGTCATTGTGTCTTCTGCCTAGCAATCGCCGGACGTAGGTGAAGCCCAGGTACATTTGATGACAGCGCTCGAATGAGAGGGTGTGAATGTCCCGCGATGGATTAGAGCATCCGGGGCAGACGTGATTGAATGGAACTTGGAAGTCAACAAAGATTCGAATTTGACTTCGCCGGAAAATGCCGAAAGTTGGAGTTACTGCAAGAGCCCGCAGAGGACGAGAAACTCACCCTCGAGTGAGATGAGCACCGCTGGGGGGTCTCAGGGGCGGGAAGGAAATCATCTGTTGAGTATATTTCAGCAGTCATCCTGCTATCCAAGGTGAAATCTTCTCACTTTCCGTACGGACCGGTTCGAACGCCTCCGAGTCCGCGAACTGGAGGTCACTGGACATTTTGTATCTCTATCTCCGCGGTGTTGGTCGGTTTCCTATTTCCATTCTTGTACTTGAAGCTTGCGCATGCGTTTGGGGTCGAGAAGGCGGGAATGGATTGCCTGTGCGCCAGAAAGCCTGCACTAATTCGAACGTATAAGTACCACGGCGATGTAGATACAAAAAGATCATGCCTTGCGGATATCGAAAATACCAAGAAAAATCAGCTCTAAGTAGAACAGATCAGACAAAGCAATCTCCTGTCAGCTGTCCTACGAAGTGCTATGCGTGCATCTGACCTTTTCATTGTCTAGCCTATCATGATCACATCTCTACAAAATCGAGCTCTGTCAGCTCGACATCCATGGTGTCGACCGTCTCGCCGTCACCGAGCATCCGTCGAGGGTTGAGGAGAAGGCGGGATCCCTACATCTCCATGTCACTGTGATGCAATGCACCTGATGGGGAAATGCCTTACGGCAATCGACAAGACGGAGAGTAGCCAACTGCGGGTTGGATGAGACACTGACTTCCGCCGCAACTACAGTGATGAAAACCTACGTGAAGCATATCCCCGCAAGAGGAGTATGTGCAAGTGGAAACATCAATGCGTTAACCAGCATAGTTACTAGATAGAATGTGGATGAGGGTGTACACTTTTGTAGGCGACGACAACGTGCGAACGACGTACGGAATATAAGAGCAAATGCCCAGGTCCCGTCCGTCACGAATTGTTTCATGACGGGCCTTCTTCCCCACCCAGCCCGCACCGCAACGGCAAACTTGAATAGCGTTAACGAGAACAAAAGCGTCTCAAAGGCCAGAGAAATGATCCTGAGAAACAACTGTCAGCCGAGCGCTACATGCAGACGTGAGGAAGGCACACCAGTACAATGAGTACAACACCGACACCTCCGTGACGAAGCAATGGGTATTGACCAAGATAGTGGGCTCGACGTTGCCGAGGATGACGCACAGTGCGATTACCTCTACCACAAATAAAGCAAGCAAGACGGCGCACAGCGGCTTGGAGTCGTAGTAGAGCGCGCGAACTTCGCAGGCAGACCGACGTCAGGAGGTGATGAGAGCGTGCAAAGCTACGTACCGCGAGTAAGCAAGACAGCATCGACGGCAGTCACAATGAGCTGTAGCATTACGCCCTGGACATAAACCCACTCGCGACATGTGCCCGCACTCCACTCAACGCCTGTCACCGCATTCAAATTGATATTCAAGAGCGCACTGCAAAGGGAAATGGATGGGATTAGACGTCTTCTTTTAGAGGGCTGACACCTACAGCTGTGTGATGCACGGGAGGTACCGTGCACCCAGGTAGAGCACGCTCGTGAGATGCCACGGTTTCCTGTGACATCTGTCAACCGACGCGCGGTGATCGTTCGTCCTGGGCGTACCCCCAGATGTACTTGGCCTGGGAAACGGTCAGCGAGCGAGATATTAGGACTGCGCAGGTGGAAGCGGTGAACCTCGTCTGAAAGCGTGAGCAATATGTCGCATGAGACCAGCATTGCGGACGCAACTGCAAAATAGGCAGCAAGGTCGATGAGGGATGCCATTCAAGTGAGACTAATAGAGACTGGCCTTCGTCATATGCTAAGGCCTGCGTGTCCTCGAGATCTACCAGAGGTAGTAGTCTCGGGATAAGCGGCGCTACCATATCGTTGAGGAGCCTGCTAAATTAGGAGTACGGGGGATGCCTGATAGGGTACCCTCCAACTAGGCCCCACGCAGGCAACTTATAGCAGGGCATGCATGCTGTGTTGATGCTAGATAGATTGTTGATTGACAGTGAAGTAGAGTTCAAGATTTAGGATCCGGGGATGAAATGTGATGATCACCCTGTTAAACCCGCTTTGTCTTCTGCGGCAGCTCATCGCTTGAAGGAGAGAGATCCTGCTATACTTTCCTCTATGAATATGCCGTGATATAGATATGAGAATCTGGAATCTGGTCGAGGATTCCGAGGAGACACGCCAACTGCGGCGACTCCGGAAAATGCCGAGGGCTTATCACCGCATACACG
>MU277230.1:0-39735 GCA_022160305.1 Artomyces pyxidatus | reverse complement strand
CTTCTTCCCCACCCAGCCCGCACCGCAGCGATAAATTTGAGGAGCGTCAGCAAGAACAGGAGGGTCTCGAACGCTAGAGATGTGATCCTGAGATTATTCTGTGAGAGATGTCTGTGAGCGCCCAGATGCCGCATAGGAAGGCCCACCAATACACCGGTAACAGCACCGACACATCCGTGACAAAGCAGTGGGTGTCGACTGAGATAGTGGGCTCAACGTTTCCGAGGATGATGCATAGTCCGACTGTCTCGACCGCGAACAATACGACCAGGACGGCTATGAGCTTCTTGGAGTCGTAGTAAAGAGCGCGAACTTTGCAGACCAAGGGATGTCAGGTCAGGATGAGCGGGTGCGACTCACACCACGTACCACGAATGAGCAGGACAGCGTCGACGACGGTAACGATGAGCTGGAGCATCACGCCTTGGACATATATCCACGCGCGACATGTGTCTCGGCTCCGCTCGAGGCCGGTCACCCCGTTTAGGTTGATGCTTAGGAGGGCACTGCAATAGGCCGGATTAGATAGCTTCTTCCGGGGCGCTAACACTTACAGTTCTGTGATGCACGGGAGGTACCGCGCGCCCAGGTAGAGCACACTCGTGAGATGCCACGGTTTCGTTCTGTGCGATCTCTCAACCTGAGGGCGGTGAACAACTGTCGGAGACATACCGCCAGATGTACTTGACCTGCGCAACAGTCAACAAAGGGGACATCAGATTAGTGGATGGGTGAAACAGCGAACCTCGTCGGAAAGCGTTAACAAGACGTCGTATGAGACGAGCATCGTGGATGCAACTGCAGTATCAGCGGTCGATGAGGCATGTCGTTAACTCCAGGTACACTAGCAAGTCCTGACCTTGACCATAACTTAGGATCTGCGTGTCCTCGGTATTGGTGAGAGGTAGTGCTCTGTGGGCAAGAGCTAGCAATGCCGGGTTGTTATCGGAGGTGCTTGCCAATGGCATGAGGACGTCTGAGCTGAGAGAGAAACCGCTAAACAGACCCAATGATGGCCAACTTATAGCAAACCACGGATGCTGTAACGATGCCAGATAGACTCTCGGTTTAGTGATGAAGAGTTGGGACAGAAAGTTAAGTTCACGGTGTCATTGTGTCTTCTGCCTAGCAATCGCCGGACGTAGGTGAAGCCCAGGTACATTTGATGACAGCGCTCGAATGAGAGGGTGTGAATGTCCCGCGATGGATTAGAGCATCCGGGGCAGACGTGATTGAATGGAACTTGGAAGTCAACAAAGATTCGAATTTGACTTCGCCGGAAAATGCCGAAAGTTGGAGTTACTGCAAGAGCCCGCAGAGGACGAGAAACTCACCCTCGAGTGAGATGAGCACCGCTGGGGGGTCTCAGGGGCGGGAAGGAAATCATCTGTTGAGTATATTTCAGCAGTCATCCTGCTATCCAAGGTGAAATCTTCTCACTTTCCGTACGGACCGGTTCGAACGCCTCCGAGTCCGCGAACTGGAGGTCACTGGACATTTTGTATCTCTATCTCCGCGGTGTTGGTCGGTTTCCTATTTCCATTCTTGTACTTGAAGCTTGCGCATGCGTTTGGGGTCGAGAAGGCGGGAATGGATTGCCTGTGCGCCAGAAAGCCTGCACTAATTCGAACGTATAAGTACCACGGCGATGTAGATACAAAAAGATCATGCCTTGCGGATATCGAAAATACCAAGAAAAATCAGCTCTAAGTAGAACAGATCAGACAAAGCAATCTCCTGTCAGCTGTCCTACGAAGTGCTATGCGTGCATCTGACCTTTTCATTGTCTAGCCTATCATGATCACATCTCTACAAAATCGAGCTCTGTCAGCTCGACATCCATGGTGTCGACCGTCTCGCCGTCACCGAGCATCCGTCGAGGGTTGAGGAGAAGGCGGGATCCCTACATCTCCATGTCACTGTGATGCAATGCACCTGATGGGGAAATGCCTTACGGCAATCGACAAGACGGAGAGTAGCCAACTGCGGGTTGGATGAGACGCTGACTTCCGCCGCAACTACAGTGATGAAAACCTACGTGAAGCATATCCCCGCAAGAGGAGTATGTGCAAGTGGAAACATCAATGCGTTAACCAGCATAGTTACTAGATAGAATGTGGATGAGGGTGTACGCTTTTGTAGGCGACGACAACGTGCGAACGACGTACGGAATATAAGAGCAAATGCCCAGGTCCCGTCCGTCACGAATTGTTTCATGACGGGCCTTCTTCCCCACCCAGCCCGCACCGCAACGGCAAACTTGAATAGCGTTAACGAGAACAAAAGCGTCTCAAAGGCCAGAGAAATGATCCTGAGAAACAACTGTCAGCCGAGCGCTACATGCAGACGTGAGGAAGGCACACCAGTACAATGAGTACAACACCGACACCTCCGTGACGAAGCAATGGGTATTGACCAAGATAGTGGGCTCGACGTTGCCGAGGATGACGCACAGTGCGATTACCTCTACCACGAATAAAGCAAGCAAGACGGCGCACAGCGGCTTGGAGTCGTAGTAGAGCGCGCGAACTTCGCAGGCAGACCGACGTCAGGAGGTGATGAGAGCGTGCAAAGCTACGTACCGCGAATAAGCAAGACAGCATCGACGGCAGTCACAATGAGCTGTAGCATTACGCCCTGGACATAAACCCACTCGCGACATGTGCCCGCACTCCACTCAACGCCTGTCACCGCATTCAAATTGATATTCAAGAGCGTACTGCAAAGGGAAATGGATGGGATTAGACGTCTTCTTTTAGAGGGCTGACACCTACAGCTGTGTGATGCACGGGAGGTACCGTGCACCCAGGTAGAGCACGCTCGTGAGATGCCACGGTTTCCTGTGACATCTGTCAACCGACGCGCGGTGATCGTTCGTCCTGGGCGTACCCCCAGATGTACTTGGCCTGGGAAACGGTCAGCGAGCGAGATATTAGGACTGCGCAGGTGGAAGCGGTGAACCTCGTCTGAAAGCGTGAGCAATATGTCGCATGAGACCAGCATTGCGGACGCAACTGCAAAATAGGCAGCAAGGTCGATGAGGGATGCCATTCAAGTGAGACTAATAGAGACTGGCCTTCGTCATATGCTAAGGCCTGCGTGTCCTCGAGATCTACCAGAGGTAGTAGTCTCGGGATAAGCGGCGCTACCATATCGTTGAGGAGCCTGCTAAATTAGGAGTACGGGGGATGCCTGATAGGGTACCCTCCAACTAGGCCCCACGCAGGCAACTTATAGCAGGGCATGCATGCTGTGTTGATGCTAGATAGATTGTTGATTGACAGTGAAGTAGAGTTCAAGATTTAGGATCCGGGGATGAAGTGTGATGATCACCCTGTTAAACCCGCTTTGTCTTCTGCGGAAGCCCATCGCTTGAAGGAGAGAGATCCTGCTATACTTTCCTCCATGAATATGCCGTGATATAGATATGAGAATCTGGAATCTGGTCGAGGATTCCGAGGAGACACGCCAACTGCGGCGACTCCGGAAAATGCCGAGGGCTTATCACCGCATACACGTACGCTCAAGACATCGTGGAAGTGCGCGATGAAAAACTAAGCTCTGCAAGCCATCCGCTATACGAGAGCTGGGTTGAGTGACGCATCTGTTCGCTTCGTGAGATGCGCCATTTTTGACTGAATATTCAAAGAGCACGCGCCTTGTCAATACCCCAGGCATGGTCTATAGGTCGCCGGTCGCCGGTCACGCCTCTGCGAACTGCATACTGGTTGTCATCTCCATCTCCGTGGTGTTGATGGTCGGCCCATTTCCATGTTTAAACTTGAACATCCGTCGAGGGTCGAGGAGAAGGCGAGATCCCTGTATGCCAAAAACCCAGTCTGAGGGTCAAGTCGCGATCCACGCAGATGAAGTGATATCTTACGGATATTGACAATACTGTGAGTAGCCAACTGTAGAATTGATTCAGCACATCGGTCCACAGACTACGATGTTGAAAACCTACGAAAAGCAGAGCCCAGCGAGAGGCGTATGCTCAAATGAGTACAGCAAAGCGTTCGCAAACATCACCGCTATGAGTTAGTCATGAGCCTGGGTCAGTAATCCGAAAGTATGCGGAAGACACACAGAATATCAGTGCGTACGCCCACGTCCCGTCCGTCGCGAGGCGTGCCAGAACGGATGTCCTCCCCCACCCGGCGCGCACTGCGACGAAGAATTTGAACAGCGTAAGCGCGAACAGAAGGCTCTGGAACGACAGAGAGACGGCCCTGCGCACTGAGTTGTCAGCGTTTGGGCTAGAAACGAGTCGAGGGAAGACGCACCAATACACTGTAAACAAGTCTGAGATGCTCGTGACTAAGCAATGCGAATTAACCACAGTCGTTGGCCCAACCAAGCCGACGAGGACACATAATGTCGTCGTCTCTGCGACGAACAACGCGATCAAGGCAGCGAAGAACGTCCTGGAGTCATAGAACAGAGCGTGAACTTCGCAGCGAGGGTCAGAGAACGACAGTGACCCGACCGTGGACTCGGATGATACACTAACCGCGGATAAGCAGGATAACATCGACTACAGTGACGATTACTTGCAGCATTCCGGCTTGGAGACGGGTCCATTCGTGACATGCACTTGAACTGTACTGGACATCGTTCAGCGCGTGTCCATTGATCTTCATGAGGGCACTGCATGTCAGGTCAGAGAGTTTCTTCAGATGCTGCCAAGACGACACTGACAGCTCTGTGATGCATGGGAGGTACCGAGCACTCAAGTAGAGCAAGCTCGTGAGCCGCCACGGTCTCCTGTGAAATTTGTCGACCGGCGCTCGCAACTACCGATCACCAAGCGCTTAACCTACCGCCAGATGTACTCGACCTAGACAAGAGCACGCGTCAGTTGAGAACATCGTCCAATAAGAGAAAGGCGAACCTCTTCTGAGAATGTGAGCAAGATGTCGTATGTTACGACTGTTACGGACGCGACTGCAGTGTAAGGAGCAACATCAGTTATGAGGTATGTCATCTCGTTCTGAGAATCAATACCGTCACTGTAGGCTACGATCTGCGTGTCCTCGATATCGGCAAGAGGTCCTCGAGCTCTGGGTACGATCATGTTGTTCGTGCAGCGAGTTTTTATGAGGATGAGGGGGCTCGCGCCTCTGCGAATACCCCAGACGCGCGCGACCCTGCTTATGAGCAAAACTAAATGACCAACGATGTGCATCGCACAGCCGCCAAATAAGCTCATGTGTCAGTGAGAAGGCCGTTGCGATTGGTTAATCAGTGGGTCTCCACAAGGCATGATTAGATATGAACTGGGGGAAAAAATACCCAAACATCGCCCGGTTTGTGTTGAGAAGCGTCGAGTACCTACTCCGACAATGATACTTCCGGCCGTAATTTGTTGACGGGGTGACCCACGACTACTCCTGGAACATCCGAATGTCTTTGATCTGGACGACTCATGAATGTGAGTAGATCAACGGCCTTCGTGACAGGTCCTGCTGGCTCTTCCGTCCGGGGTGCCGACCAAAGGGACCTACGCGCGCTCGCAGTACGCAGACGCTCAAAGCCAATCTGCATTTCGCCAGGACCAGATATTAAGTACACGAGAATCTCTATCGTTGACACACCATCATGCGCATTCTTGAGTGAATTATTGAATAAGGAGACTATCTCACAGCATCCGCCATTTTTGTCGGGTCATCAAGCGTACAGGTCGTCGTCCGCAGTCTCCTCCGCGAAACCAGCGTTCCCAGCTGCAGGTGGGGCACTGGGGCCACCTGACGGTGCCGAGCCGCTCTCGGGGAACTTGAATGTTGAGCCAAAGGAGCGCGACTGTTGGAGGTTCTGGAAAAAGGGCGAGGACAATGAGACTACTGAGAATGCACCGCGGAGAGAATACGACATACCTGCGCGAACATCTCATATCGTCGGATGTCAGCGTCCAACACTGAGCGGCGGGCGTACTTCATCGCCTCCTCGAAGTGCTCTCTGCAATGAAACGTCAGCCAAACACATGGACACTCCTTGATTGAAACGTACTTCGTGATGACGGGAACGGGGTCATCTTCCTCAACGTCCTCCTCCATCTTGGCATCTTCGCCCGCAGCCTCCTCCTTATCCTTCCTTTCCCTCGCTTGCCGGATATCTGCCTCGATACTTTCTCGAATGGCGAGCTTAGCGGCACGCTGGCAGATCTCCGTCAAGTCGGCACCAGAGAAGCCATGAGTGTTCTTCGCAAGGAAGTTCAGGTCCACCTCCGGCGCAACTGGCGACTTGCGCAAGCAGGCCGTGAGAATGGAGAGGCGGGAAGGCTCGTCGGGAAGAGGGATGTATAGATGAGCTGGTCAAGACGGCCAGGACGCAAAAGGGCGGAATCGATCTGATCTGGCCTGTTCGTCGCACCGATGATGAATACGTTCTTCTTCGCGTTCATACCGTCCATTTCCGTGAGGATCTGGTTCAGCACTCTGTCGCCAGCGCCACCGGCATCTCCTCCACCTCCACCGCGGGCCTTCGCAATGGAGTCTAACTCGTCTTCGGTAAGCAAACTCTCGCGCGCCGGCTCACTTGGGTGCACAGGCCTCGAACACACGCCGCAGCGGCCACACGGATCGAATAGCGGTAGCTTCGGGGAACCCTTAGGGCATTCTCCGAAAAAGGATGGTGGGGGGAGGTATGAGTGTCGAGGGCGGGTCGAGGGGCGGAATGGCACCGAGGCCTGTATTGCCCATCCCGAAATCCTGTAACCCACTTACCCTCAGCCTGCTCACCAAAAATTCCCCCACACCCCTATCTACTTACCCAACCCCTTACCATACCCCTACATGCTGCACCCTTGGTGACTTTCCCGCAATCTATGAAGTTAACTTATGATGAGAAGGGCACTAAAATTAGCTTTAATAATGCACCAAAATTGCAAACATATGTGCATATATCATTAGTGAATTTTTGTGGAGACAGCTGTGAACACGACGACCAAACGACAACGAGCAGCGCATCCCCGACGACTTGCGCGACGACTTGCGCGATTTGGGCGTCCCGGCATGCCTCGGCACGGCGCGGCGTCGGGCACTTACCTCATCGATCTCTCCGGGACCGCCGTGTTTCACATCACGTGGAGACGGTCTTGAAGTCTTGAAGTCCATTTTCCAAGCGGTTTACAAGTCTATTTTACACGGTCTTAAAGTCTTACAGTCTTAAAGTCCCATTGTCTATTAGACAAGTGGTCTGGCGGCCGGGTGTCCCCGCGCGTCCGTGCTCAGGCAGGTATTTCGGCACCCGGGGACACCCGAGGGTTCTGGCGCTTCTTTTTGACTTCTCCGTACTCTGACTGCTGCGTCTTTCCTGTGTCCCCAGTTTCACGTACATCTCGGCAAAAGGTAACGTCCACTTCGTATCACCCACCGTCATGATGCTCCCCCACTGATGACCATCGAGGTTCGTCGTGCTGCAAGTCCACGATGAGTGATAAACCCGATGCGCCCTACGTCGACGGTGATCCGTTGCCTCAACTAAAGGATACCCCATCTGCAGTTGTGGTTCAATGGATATTGACGGATCTTCAAGAGGAAGACCTCAGTCGTTGTCGCTACAGACCGGAAGGTAGTACTCGCGCGTTTCGTGGAAAGACTGCTGTCGTCGGACGAGCACGCAACGTATTCGTGCGTGGCCCCGCTGCGCCTGGAAGTCGCTCAATGGCCCCGGGCGACGTCTGGATGAATACAGACAGCCCTTCGGCTGTTTGGGTGTCTCTTGGTGAGGGGATATGGGCCGAATGGCAAGGCAACGCATTCACAGAATCCCTCGAACATCCTTCCCTTCCTGGACGTCACCTTTGGTTCTGTTTCGCCAACGAGTTTTCTTGGGTCAAGAAAAGGAGCCTGACCTCCAAAAGATCAAGCTGGAGAAAATCTGGTCACGGCAGTGCCGAATTTATGTGCGGACGAGGCCGAGTCAATGAATCTGGCCTTCCGCTTCAGGCCATCGTTGAAGACGTCGCAGCCATCCTTCGTGTTCCCCGGAGCGAGAGGTCAGAATACATCAAAAATTGTCATTCGAATCGTCCTTCCAAAAGAAGAAAGCTGAGCGCAGCGCCTGCCCCCCTCTCTCCCCATCCCATCGACAGTCGTCCTGACGATGGACAAACTCCTAGTGCTGAGCTTGCAACCGATCGAGACCAGTTTGTAGTCGGGGCAGGCTCCAGCATCGAGGTATCGTCTACTGGTACCGCACCAGACCGTTTTCCACCATTAAGCGGCGAATTCTCATCCCCGGAGCTCACCCTGTTTGACGACGATCGCACGAACGGTGTTGAGTCAACCCTCTGGCCCAACTCTTCAGCAAGCCGACTCATCCCTGCGCCCGCATCTGTGGGAGTGGCCGCTTCCACGGACGCGGGTGTGAGCGACTTGACTTCAACTTCCCACCAGGACCTTTCTACAACCGCAGCTGGCGATACCTCACCCTCTATCTCTACGCCCACGTTTGCTGACGCCTCCACGTCCACGGACGAGGATGTCAACGACAGTGCGTCGACTTCCCACCAGGACCTTTCCACAATCGCACCTAGCCGTACTGCTCCTTACATCTCTGTGCCCACGTCTGTGGACGCCTCCACATCTACAGACCAGGATGCCAACGGTATTACTTCGACTTCCCATCAGGATCTATCCACAGACGGTCCTCTTGACCCGTCGAAGAGTCTGTCCGCTGGACGGTTCTGGGACGATTTAGAGGAGAAACAGTGGCCTCAGTCGGCCGAGTCTATCAAGTGGAGGAGTGGCGTAACAACGGTCGCGCCGTATGCAGGGATCTTGATGAATGAGGCAAGCACGTTCGTTTCATACCTCCTGAGAAACGTCTAACAATATATTAGGAGGACGCAGACGTTAATGCAGTCGAGGTGATGGCGCAGGCGTGGGATGCCAGAGAGGGAAATGAGAGCCAAGAAACCCCGTTCATCTTCCTGCAATGGGATCCTTCTCAGCTGGATGACCTAGGCGACCACATCGCGGATGCACTCTCCAGGAATCGCACAGTAGTAGTGGAGGGATGGACGTTTGAAGGTCCGCCCATCTTGTATAACGAAAAGGGTCTCACCAGACTCCGCGGCAGTTTGAGGGTTCCCATTCAGTATCACTGTGAGTTTCGCTTTTCTATGCGAACTTACTCCTTACATCCGATCTCAATCACCCAAGGTGCTGCGAAGCGGATCCAAAACCGGTCATCCCGCGAAAAGAACCCTGTGCCTCACGTCCGCACGTCTCTTGGCAAATTTCTGCAGCTATCCAAAACGCAAGATGCCTGTGGGAACCTCATGGACTCGCTGCAGGTGGACGGAGGTGCCCCGCCATTCATAGAGTAGGTTCTCACATGAGATCCACCTTCTGATGCTGACTTCTTGTGAAGAGCTGTCTCAGACGACGTATGGGCATGGAAGACGACATGCCGTGAAGGGTATGAAGAAGAGGGAGTTAAGCTGCAGTCACAAGTGAAAAAAGGTTCCGTGAAAGCAAGAAAGAAGGCAATGGAAGCAGCTCGACAGGCTGGCGAAGACCCCGCAGCCGACGAGGTTGGTCCTCGCATAGCAACTATCGATTCATTCAACTTTCGCCACTGGGATCTGGTGACGATGGCCGGATTTTTTACTTGGCCACACCATGATGCGAACGGTCTCTGCACCTGGGCATCTGTGCGCGATGGGGCCAAAATCTGGGGGATGATTCGCTTTCGAGACAATCGCACTGCAACTTGCACGAGCCGGAAGGACATGATGCGACTTTTCGAGAAGGCCTTGACAAGTGGAGCTGCACAATCCCATGAGACGAGCGACTATGAGATTTTCGTCACTATCTTGGAGAGAGGATCAACAATGTGAGTTGATTTGTCGTCCAACAGTGGAGCTGGTACTCTAACTTGACAAAGCATCATGCCGCCCTGTGCTTGGCACGAAGTCTACACCCCGGTCAATACAATCATAAGCGGAGGTCATTTCCTTTCCTACAATTCACTTCATCTAACGCAGTGGTCCCGAGTCTATGACCACAAGGACCACTTCGCAACCAATGCCGATCATGTCGGATTCAGACGAACTCTCGCTCGGATGTCACTTGCCCTGCGGTACCTTGATCGACGTAAGTCCGTACCATCAGAAGAATTCAGTTTGACTCAGTGCCACTAGCTCTCAAGAAACGTGCCTTCCTTGCCCTAGCTTCTATGGTGAAGAATGAAGGAGAGTACATTGCTGCAGGTCATGATAAAGAACCTGCAGGGGCGCGGTACGAAGATGATATTGAGATGGTGGTCGCATTCCGAATCATCATGGACTTATGTCGCGTCCATGACATCTCGCTCGAAGATGCGGAGAATAATGCATTGCTTGTGGGTGGCGGGTGGGACGATCCTGGATCAGAGAACCTCTCCTTGGACGCAATTCTCTTCGACTTGTAGCTCCATCGGTACGGCGAACAGCACTACAATCCCATGAACTGGCCTAGTAGTCCTGGGAAAGTTCTCCCCAATGAAAAGGTCCAATTCTGTTGCAGTAGTACAGGTTTACCACTGCTTATGGCTCGGATGACCGTGATTTCGCTCACAACAAACGATACAAGGGTAGAGCAAACGTACCACCGAAATTCTCAGGGAAAGCCGACAGCTGAACATGCCAAGCGATTGTTCGCTCGGAGGCACGTGATCTGCGTCGCCTCTGCGTCGTTTCTGCGTCGCCTCTGCGTCGCCCACAGGCACGTGATCGCGTGATCCGTGTCGCCTTGGCGTCGCCTGCACGTCGTCAAAGGCTCTATAGAAGTACTGGTGACCGGTGACCGAGTCGAAGACATGTGAGAGTATTCGCCCTGATAATCATTATGGTTTCTATATTTTTCATCTTCTATCTCACAAGATGCAATTTTATGGGTAAGATCGGGTGGGGTATAGTGACAACAGAAGATTTTTAGGTGGAAAATTGGCTCGGAGTCGGTAGCCACGCTGACAGACTCTCCGGATGGATGATGTGGGTTGTCACTCCTCTCCTCGGCCCTCGTACCTCCTCCCCACCGCAATGGCTTCGGCTGAGATTTCCAGGCTATCTTGAAGCGACCACTGTATGGCTTCTGTGTTTGGGGCGAGCCTGCACGTACAAGGTCAACGATTGCGTGAAGGCTACAGCTCACCGGTAAGGACAGCGCTGCGAGCGAGCGGCACCCCCGTGCTACTCGGAGAACTTGCGCCTGAGCCTGTAGCAGAGAGGCTCGCACTCCAGCAGCATCTGAGTGGCGATGCGAGCGGAAAGGGAGCAGCGGACGGGTGGTGGTGGCCGCGAGTGGAACGAGTGGCACGACGAGACGCGTCGCGTCGGGAATGATCAGCCCGGGCTCAGTCAGAAGCGCTCGGGAACGTGACGCGTATGGGTGGCTAAGGGGGCCAGCACCAAAATCGAGCCAAACGCTCACTGGAGGCCCACCTACGCGTGTAGAGTTAACGCGTGTCTTTATCCGCAACGTGCAGCTGTGAAATGAGGCATACCATCTCTTCATCTCCGCTTCGAGTGATGGTCTTCCTGAGAAAGAGGGTTGAAGATTCAGATTCTTCGGGTCCGGCTGTGCCCATTTGACGAAAGCGGCACGTTCCTTGGGTCGTCGTATTGAACATCCCTCTCAAAGAAGGCCCCGACGCTATGGAGACTGAAAGTATGTTTTGACTTTCAAGCCGTCCAGGACAGCATAGCACTGTGCAAGACCAATTGTTCCGCCCAGAGAGCGGAACTCTTAACGAGGTTCGTCAATGCGTAGGTCGGAGGAAGTATCTAAAGACGTATGAAGAGTGAGAGCGGTGACGACAAAAACCCCGATGCTCTGACCAGTCCCGAGTCCCGTCGTGAACAAAGCCCTGTGGTTGGCGATGAGACACAGGACCTGCCAAGTATTGGCATATCGGTGTCGACTCACCATTTGATAGAGCTTTGATCGTCGTTCTTCACAGCCGTAGACATAAGTCCCAATCCAACAGTTGATACGATACCTCCCAATATGATGTGGTACTTGGGCTATTAAATAGCTTGATGTTAGCAGATCGAAGCAAGGAGAGAAACCTCAATAACAAGACACACCTCTTTGGTAACACCAATTATCGACAGACCTATGACAGAGGACCCCGCTCCCCGCAGCCTACCATGAGTATAAGTCGGTAGGAATGCATAGAGATATAGTTTGCCAATCCAATAGCAAACAATTGGAGATCTGTGCCAGCCTTAGCAGCAGAGTGCACATCGACACTGATGAAGAAAATGGACAAAAAATAGAACATAAGCAACAGGATCATTCCGCCGACGGACGGCGCCGATGCGGAAGCGGCGATGATGTCCCAAGAGGCGAATATGTCCAACGGCTCCAACGGCAGCATCGGAACAACGTTCAGCGCGGCATGCCTAGAGGGAAATTGCGACCTCTGGCTACGTTGCAGCACAGACTCCCACCCGATGCACAGAACAAAGGCGACGCCTCCAACAGCGAAGGACACGATCACCTCGACGTCGTCCCAACCGATCGTGGAGCCCAAGTTGAGGGCAAGTAAGATGAGGATGCCGGCGGCAACGAAGAGGAAGGTTCCCGTCCAGTCTAGGAAGAGCAGACGCTGAGCATGAGAATACTAACTGTCCCCGGGTGGGGTCCCGGCCTTTCGTCCTCTTGCGAAGGAGGAAGAATGCAAGCGCCATGGCGACCACGCGTGCCGGCAAACTAAGGGAGGGGTGTGGATATAAGCAGGGATAGAGACAATGTGGACCAATTCAAACTTACCTTATAGCGGATATCCATCGGGAAAAATACTACAAGAGCTGGCCTCCAATGAGCGGACCAGTTGCATAGCCCACCGTGTACAAAACAAAGAGTACGGCGTGTTGCCACCCGTTGTCGTTTAAGGGCCTTGTGTGGGAGAGGACGACCCGTACAGCCTAAAAAGAGACTGAAAACCAGCGGGGATTTTGCACTGCTTGTACTCACCGTCAACATCCCTGTAGCGCCAATTTCGGAGATACCACGTCCGACGAGCATGATGATCATGTTCTTTGCTCCGGCGCTGATAGCACTCCCGACCAAGAAGAAAAAATAGCGGTATGCAGAGCGAAGTGCCGGCCGTAGATATCAGCCACAGTGCCGAAGAAATGGAGGAAGACGGTAGCCATGAGGATATGAATCGCGCCGATGTAACTGAAATCAGAATCTCTGAGAATTGGAGAGACGATGGCATGACGCAGGAACTAGGCACCTCTGTAGATCAAGCCTGTTGAACACAGACCGAAAAGAAAAGCCAAACAATTCAAAAACCGGCCATACACAACCTAGGTCTGACCACGTACTGCAATATGGGGTTGCGCTGTGGCAGCAACTGGAGAAAGATTTCAGCAGTTGCCAGTCGCGGAAGAAAACGCTGAAAACGTACTCGTACAATCGAGTGTCTCCAGGAGAACGGGAACGATTAACGCAATCGTGAGAATGGCTCTGTACCCGATTTCGCGTTCCGCGGGTGGTCTTCTGCCGGCTTCTGGGTCATTGCGGGATCGTGGCGGAGTCACGGAGGTGGAGGTTGAAGCGGGGCTTGGAGAGTCTCTAGATTTCAGATGTTTGATAAGTTTTGAAACTAAGAAAGGGGCCGGTCTTGAGCAGCCTCCTGTGGCAAGACGGCCGAGGACTTTAGGTGAGTGCGGTTATCTGGACATGCCTACTTGTATGACTGTATGACAAAAACACCGCGGCGCTCGAATGACTGCCGAACGTCCTGAGTGTCGGCATGCGTTGACACCTAGCATCTATCACACCCGCATAGTGGCAGCTAAAGGTGGTTTGTACCCACGGCGAAGATGCCCCAAGCACGGCCCCCGTTCATCAACGGTGCTATACATGGCGTCCTTTGGCGCAAAAAGTGGGTCGCGCACAACCCCATCGACGACGTCCTTGGCCTCGAGAATAGTGAGCGGCTCCTGGAGATCGTCGGCTGAGGCTTCCATCTTCTCGAACACGAGCTCGGCAAAGTGGAATGACGACCGGTCGGCGATTGGAGTCCAGTCTGTATCCTCCTTCTCGTCCATTGGCAGTGCAGGCGCATCTGGAGGTACAAAGTTGCCGTTCTGATCGCAAGGTTGCCTAAGTGCAAATCATCAAAAAAAATTGTGCAGCTGGCGTGAATACCTCTTACCAGTGAGATGCGGATGACAATGAAATGTTGACTTTGGACATTCGCAGGTTTTGGCCGACGGTGTTCGTGATTCCGGTGCTGGCTAAGCCCTCGAGAAGTCGGAAAAGAGCGATGGCAGAGAGAACAAAAGTAGCCCATATTGCGGCTGAAGGTTTGTTTTATCTTGTTGGTATTAGTGAAGGGGGAAGTGGGAAAGACGGTTGGAAATGGGCGTCGGACTTCAAACTCTACGGCTCGGTGGTGAGTCGCGACCTCTGAATTTGCTAAGTCCCCATTTCCCTTTCTTACCTTCATTTATTCTTCTCTCACATCCCCGCGCTCGTTACTCCTCCGTTCTCCTCCCCAT
Organism: Artomyces pyxidatus; assembly: GCA_022160305.1. Classification (NCBI taxonomy): domain Eukaryota; kingdom Fungi; phylum Basidiomycota; class Agaricomycetes; order Russulales; family Auriscalpiaceae; genus Artomyces; species Artomyces pyxidatus. The sequence goes on along the minus strand of MU277230.1, from coordinate 25,232 downwards.
TTCCTTCCCTCCCTCCATGGGTGGGAAAGGGAAACAGAAGCAAGCGGTCAAGACCGTGACCGAGAAAAAAGTCACCAGTTTAACAACCTTCCGCTGCCAGCACACGAGTCTTGAGAGGGCGCGCCGGTCCTGCAGACGTTGACCGTCGCCGGTAAGAGGGCTACAGATCGTTCTTACATACCTAGTCTGACCCCTGGCATGATGACTGTCGACAGTGTGCAGCCAGAGCCTGTGATAGAAGACGGCCTGTCCAAAAATAGCGACGCAGAAATTGACGTGGTAGACGTTGTGTCCGAGTCAGTACTTGGTAGCTGTTATCATATGGAGTGCTTTTGACTTACCTTCCCAATGATCTGTCGAACACCGAGCTGCCAGCAACTATCGCTGACCTCCCGCGCCGCAGTCAGCGTGGTCTCAACCCACATCCAGCCTGGTCGCATGGCCTTGAAGTCCGCTTTCGGGCAGACATTTCGGCTGAAGCGACAGCGATAAGATCTGCCAAAGCAAATCTTCAAGCTGAGAAAGACAATGTACAGGCTGCGAAGGAGGGCAAGAGGGCCAGCGGTGTCGAGAAGCTAGCAGCACTCCAAGATCGTATGCAGGCTGAGGATCTAGCAGAAGAGGCCAACTTTACACGTGGACTCGGAGCAGGGATGAGTGAGGATGATAAGTCGGAGTGATAAGTTAGCGACGAGGTTGCATCACAGAAAATCAAGGTGCGTGGGATTATGTCCATCAGCACCAGCGAGTGCATCACGAACTTCGCTCACTGCAATTTGGTCACTGGCCTTCACGCGTACACAGCTCACAATCAAGGAGCGAAACCGTCGAGAAGCTATCACCATCGAGTCTGAAATCCACAAACTCCGAGGGGCATCAGGACGCAGCAACTTGGAGACACATCCGAGTCCGGCGACGAGAACGCCCCTCGGTGAGTGATCTGTACAACAAAATTGTTTATAGCGCTGACCAGTATGCCTTCATTTTCGCAGCAGTCAGTCGCAGCAACACGTATTCGAGCCCAAACGCAAGGCAAGGGATAGCGCGTTCGAAGATGGCTGGCAGAATTTGAAGTCGGCATCCAGTCCGAATTCCGTCACGGCACCGACATCGGCACCCCTGTGACTCACCTTCGTTACTCCTGTCCCTATTGCGGCCAAGCCTGTCGCAACCAGCAGCTCAATAAGCGATCCAGAAGAAGAGGACGCCCGAGTCATAGAGCAGAACGCGTTCGATGACCGAGCCGTTACACAGAGTCGAGAAGCTGTGGTCAGACAGCCGAAGAGTCGGAAGCAGGTGCGTCGTGTGTCACAGTTCTGGATCCTGGCGCACCCACTCATTTTCATCTTCCGCAACTTGTTCAGATAATCGAGAGCGATGACGTAAACGAACGCCGGGCCAAGCGTGCATCGAGGACCGTCGTCGACAACAGCAAGTCTCGTGGTCTGAAGGGTCTTCCTCCTTGGATTCTCCCAAAGTTCAAAACGACCATCGTACCCACCGTCCTTGCTTTCTACGGAGGTCAAGACAATCCGTTCCATGTGGAAGGTGTAGATGGTCAACTCTTGAACACGTTGCTCAAGCAGGTTGTCGACCAGGTCTCCCGAGGCACAATATGAGCCACAGGCCCCCCGGTGATAAGATCTATCCTAAGGTAAGCTCGCACATATCGATTGGACAGTTTCTGATGCCTGGACAGATCGAAAACGAGATCTCAAACTGGTATAAGGAATTTCCGAGGACAACCATCACAGCCGTTGAGGCCGCAATCAAGCCGTTCGAGACAGACCCTAGCAAAGGCCAGCGTTTCGTCAAGGACGCACTCAGAGGCGCAGCGTTTTGGGGTCTTCCGCATCCGACGGTGCGTAGACTAGGATACAAACTGATACTCGCCGTCACTGAATTTCAACTCTATGTCAGGAGCCTGGTGACGCTTTTCAGTCGCCGTACCTGCTCGCATCTTTTGCTCACCACATCAAACATACCTCCGGACCTCTCCTGGCAAACGACGGGACGTGGAACGCGACCGGGGCTCTTCTGCTGTCTATCTTGGCTGTAAGTGAATCTGCACCGCCGGCAGTCATTTATATCAATCATCAGGTGCAACGAGCGTTCAAATATACGCCACTGGAAGAGAGGTATTACCGACACAAAAGGATTCGTTCTTCGGTGATGTACTTTCAAGATCCATGCAAGAATGTCGCACGAGCAAGGCCTTCGAAGTCTTCTTGAGAAAGCCACATCGCCAGCGGCAGCTGTACGCAAATGCCGAGAAGACCCTGTCGAGGAAGAACAAGATGGCGACACGACCGAGTGTCAGTGCAAAGTACGAGGTCATGGACGTCTTTGACCGCAGCAGTCCTCCGCCTGGTGACTGAGGAACTCTTTATACCTAAACCATAAGTATGTTCATCATTTCATCTTGTCCGGGTGGGCAGACTGACAAATTTTCCACTTCTGTGTACAGCTATTTCGGTCGATTTCTGGCTACAGCAAAGGGCATGAGCAGACACCGTTTGTCTCCTTCGCGCCGCTGATCATACACTATTTCGTGTCTATATTGTTTCTCCCCCAGTCTCGGTATCCTACCTAGCTAATCTCATTGTAATTCGGTCGAAAGGAGTCACGTTTTTTCTTACATGGTCTCGGGGCGAATGCTTTAAACCACGGAAAACTTAGTACTTGCAGCTTACGAGCTTACAACTGAAATTTAAGCAAATTTAAGCATTTTGCAGGTCTACTGATGGCCCACGTGCAATACACTCGTCACAATTCAGTGCGTGGGTAGTCGAGTAAATTCAGACAACAAACGTGAATGTTGAAGGGCTTGTCCGGCCTGCGACAGTAGATTTCCTGGGAATAGTTTCGATGAATAGAACAAAGCTCCGCAGCCGCAGTCAAATTTTCATCGGGATACGCCCGTCAACGTGCGCGTAGAAGGCTTCCATCGGTTCCGTCATCATCATCCCTGTGCATGGTTCGATGGTCCAGGTGATGTCCGTCCTAAGAGAGCCTGGGAGGCATTCTTTCCGCAGTCACGGAGGTAAGGGCGTTCATAAGTCTGCCTGATACACTTAAGCGTCGTAAAATGATGCGTCCGCACTCCAGGCGTACCGAACTGTAGGATTTGGTAAAGTTGGGATCCTATGAATCAGCCCAAACGCAGGGATTGTCGAGAGAGATATTGACTCGAATCGCGAGCCAGCATCGAAGGAGCACGAAGAATTGTGCCACGGTGGTCCCTTTGAGAAACAGCGTGGAGTAGCATATAAGTCTGACAGATGAAATGGGGTACTTACTTTACCATAGTCAACGTTCCCTGGATACATGCCAGCTGACAGCCTGACGGCCCGAAGGGGAACGTGGGGAGCGGCGGCGGGAACAGGGACAGAGCTAGGCTAAGACCTGTGCTTTCAAGATTAGAAAACATCGTTTGAATGCTCTTGAATGCGTTTCATGTCCTCGGTACCTCGCTTTTCGACGTTAGACATGCACGAACGAGGAAGATGCACATACACTACTAGCACGGCCAGTGCCAGAAACGTGTAGATAGCGGCTTCACAAGCACCCCAGAGCAGATTCAACTACAGATCGATGAAGTTCGAACCTGTTTCGGCCGTCTTTGCGCGGGGTAGAATGAGTCAAGAGCTTCGGCCTACAGTTAACAGGCTGTGGCAGTTCAGACTCCTTCTCACGTCGATGCGATCTCCCACGGCTGCAGGCGAGCGAGGCCGCCGGGGTGCGACGGCGGCACACCGGCCCGGACGGGTCGCTTACATGGGCTTGTCCCGCTCGTCGCGTATATATCCTCGCGCGGCTCGGCTAAGTCACTGTCGTCGCACTAGCCGCACTAGCCTCTGCCAGTCTCAAGTCCTCCCTCCCTATCTCTCTCTAACTCAGGCTTCCGGCGACACAAACCTAGCTCCACAAGCTGTCTCTTCTCCAGCATCCACTTTCAGTGCTTCCCCGAGTATCCCAGTCTCAATCCATCTTGAAGGAGTCTTGGTCCCGGGTTGGAGGGGCAACATGTACAAGGCTACGACGGCTCGAGGGTTACTCAGTCGAGTGTTGGCGAGGGACCGACGTTGAGGTTAAGATGGGATGGAATTGGTGTGTTTGCTCCCTCTTTCCACCCTTGCTGGGTGCTGACATCCAGGGCCGGTGCAACAGGATTTTCTTGCCCATCGTAGCCGAGATTTCATTCAAGTGCGTCCATCTCGTCGAACTGTGGGTCTGACTCTACATCGATTATGCGAAGTCACGATGCAACCATCTGCACTCCTTCGAGTGTGTGTGTTGTCGAGATGGAGACTGACGTGCTCTGGGGTAGACTACAAATAAATGGCATCATACATGATGCTCGAGCTCTGAGCAGATCTCATCTCCGAGTTCTTCTCGAGTGTGATGAGATGCTTGTTCAATCGCGAAGAAGGCGCGGCGATTTTGTCGGATTTTGTCGGATTAGCTGAATTTTGGAGGTTATAACCCTGCTATAACCCGATCGGGGATTTCGTCCGCTTGTAAGTATCTTGCAATTGCTCCATGACCTGGTCGCAAGATGGAACCAATCTCCCATCCTCTTGTAACCCATCCACGTCATCCTCTCGGCTTGTAATAGTATTTTGATGCTTGTCAGAGACCCCGACCCCTTGCAAGCAGCTTCCAATCGGCTTTCAAGCTACTTGCATCTGGATTTCAAGCGCATCCCAACCCCTATAGGACCTCAGGCTTGCTTGTCGGCTCACTCAGGCTCGACGGCGTGGAATCTGGAAGTCTCGACAAGGCAAGTACTCAAGCTTATTGTGTGTATCGATGTCAGCTTGCACGATTTAGCGGGTTGTCACCTCATTTGACGTCAACCAAGTCCACGTCCAACGGCACTCGGCTCCATCGCCGCTCTTTGGCCTCAACGTTCAACACCAGCTTGGACGTACATCTTTCCGACTCTTTCGGCTGTCAGCTCAAGACCGGGACCCTCGAGGGGAGACCTCTTGATTCATGTTGCACGTTCATGTCGTGGACCACGAACAAGGGCGGGACCCGGACTTGTCTGATTAGGACGCAGCTCGCATCTGCGACATACGGCTACCATCGGGGTTACGTTCCATGTGATCCATGGATACCGTTTGAGTCGCATCAGACTCGATATCAGAGTCGTGTGGAGGGGTCACGCCAAGGTGAGTCTCCACATGGGCAGATCTAGAAGCAGTGGCGTATACTTATATAAGGAGGGGGTCAAGCAAGGCGGACATCAAGTAAGTCCTCTTCTGTCGTCTTCTCCCCTTTTCTCCCCCATCTCGCCAGATTCCAGTGCTCCCTGTCCGCCCGATCCATGAGCTAGGTGCGTAAACCCTCTTTGTTTTGCTGATATGATTTTCACGTTGCATCCAGGCACAAGACGAGCATCAGTGACAACGTGAGTTCTACATTTTTGCGTGGGTGCACACATTTCGCCAGTCCTCAATGCAGCGCAATTGCACCGGTACATGATGCATCGTTTGGCATGTTCGTCGTTGTAGATAATTACCGGTAGTCTACATGCGTATATGATAATCTGACACACAATGTCATATGATTCTTGTCACTATGGCACCGGTATGAGCTCTTTGCGGTGGAGGTCAGAGACCGCCCGATTGTGCTGGACCGTGGACCAGTGTCCAGCAGGCTACGGCAATTGCAATCTGAAATATTGAGCAGCCTTCAGCAGCCCTTAGCGGTCCTTTAAGGGTGATTTAGGGTGCTAGGAAGAGGGCTGAAAGGTGCTTCCAAGATGACTGTAGCCTGATTGTAAGCGGGTTGTAATCCATGCTATCAGGAATTGTAGATTTTATGGATTGTTGCCGATTTTATGTATTGTAAGCCGATTTTCCGAGCTATAATCCGGTAAAGTTCCTCGGTCTTTTTCACGATCGGTGGCTCTTACCGTAAACTTAACGGCTCGGGCCGGGTGATATATAGTCGTGGTGTGCCTCTGCCACTTGGCGAGTAAATCTGCTGCAGCCGCCCGCCGAAACTTACTCGGTTGGCTGGATTTACTCGCTTGCAGTAAATTTAAGAAGGTGCCCACTTATGCCTGTGTGGAGACACTTATTTCTTCTTTATGTGAGTGAATCTGACCCGAGCAACAGTGAAGTATCCGCCGTTGTCGCTCGCAGTCGCGTCGCGTCCGTCACGGGATCGTGTTGAGCATCGATGAGCGCGCGTACAGTTTCTCAGCGCTTGTCATCCCTTCCTTCTGTTCCACCATATTCTCTCTCTTCGACGGCGTAGCCATACCCCCCTCCCTCCCTCTCTCGACTCGCATACAACCAAGGCATGGCTGCATATTTTGATTGTGAGTTGTTACTTTTCCCTCTCCGAGTCTACCCAAAATGGTGCTCACGGTGTCTTACAGGTATCGGTCATCGAGACCTCATCAGCCATTCAAACCCAACACACTGTCGGCTTGCGCTGTGCACACTTCATTTCCCCTCCTCTTCCTCTTCCTTTTGCTCGCTCAGATGGTCATCGATGAAGTGGTACTCGCCGTGACACGGTCAGTCAGGCGTTCGGACTGCACTCAGTCTCGGAGGGCCCATTAAAGCTGTCCGCTCCAATTGCGGCTACCCTATCCACCACCCAGCCCAGGCCCCTCCCAGGGCCTTCATCCCTCACGCCATTCCATCCTTCGACGGCGTCTCCTGCATCCCCGTCCACGAGTCCAGCAGGCCTTCCACCACACCGTTCCATCGACACTGCTGCACGTGCGCCAATGTAGACCTTAGTCGCTTGCATGACAAGAATTCACGGCTATCTGACGAGAATCGGCGACTCTCCGAGGAGAACTCGCGGCTTGCAGTCGAGAACTGAATCAGCGGCTCAGGAGCGCGCGCCCGCACGCGCATGGACAACTTCAATGTCACACCACTCTCCCCACCCCGAATACCGAGCAGCTATTCCACATCGTGACAACCTCAGCGCTGATCACTCCCCATATTGCCTTCACAGAAAACAGAAGAACAAGCGGGCATCGCCTCCCAGTGACGTGTTCCTTTTTTCTCGGAGATCGTCGCGTGATGCTTGCGGTTGTGCTCACAGGTTTGCAATGTGGACGACGCATAAAAACCGGATGATCTGAAGGAAGACAAGATGGAATACGAGAGGATATGCCGCACGGCATGGCGCTCAGGTACTCGGGTCGGCATTGGCATGACACTCCCCTCGTTGCGCGGTAGGTCTGCGGCCTAGTTGTCACACTCGGACCCGTACGGGTACCACGCACCGCATACACGTGCATTTCGGAGCACCACCGTGACGTCTGCGAGCTGGCGTTTAGCTCACCCGTGGCATGCGATGTCGGTTTTTGCTAGTCCGCAGGGACGGTCATCACCGAGCTAGCTTCTTTGAGCAGCACGGGCGCAATTGACGCCGTTATGACTACAAACAGCAAAATCTTGTCTCTGGGTGCACGAGCGGTGATACGCAGGTGAGTACTACACTTCTCTGGCTTTCTAGATTTGCCAATTGATCGGCATTTTCTCTCGGGACCAGTGCTTCCGTCTCCGATGAGCCGGTGCGTTTCTATAGTACGCGCGATCCGGTTGCCCTCCACACGTCGGAGTCGTCGCCTCCTTCAACTCCTAGCGGCGACATGCAAGCCCTCAACGTCCGTGAGCCCCAGTTGGTGTCGCTCACAACCCTTGCTGGCCAGCTCTTCCGCTGCGACGATGCTCCAGCGATCCTCACCGAGCAATTGCGGTCACGGGTGTGGCCGAGTATGCGCATGCGCCAGCTCTGGGCAGCCTGCCTCTGCAGACACACCAGGGATACCCGAGGTTAGCCATGGGTACAGTTTCAAATGACTTTGTTTACTGAAGCTCGGGATTATTAGGCTTTCTGGTTGGAGGGAATACCACTCCAGGGCATTGCTCAGTCAGACGACACCGGATCTACGCAGCCGGGCCTCCGCCAATACACGGTGGAGTACGACGCCTCGTATTATGCTGACGGCTGCGTTGATGCTCTCCAACGGCTTCGGCTCACGACACTGACATCCTTGTTCAACTCGCACGGTAGTGCACACCTGTTTGACTTCGCGATCAGCTGAGGAGGGTGGGGGTTTGGGCCGTGTTCGGGTGCCGGCTTTTATTCTGGAGCTTGCTTGTCCGACTCTTCTCGCTGAAAGTGTACGTCCCTATACCCCTCTTTCGTCTGGGATACCCTGACGCACTTTTGGACTGTATTTGACAGGTGGAGAACCTGCATGCGACACAGCACGTGGCTAGCAACGAGATCCCCATCCCTTCTCTTCACAGTCATCGACGAGAATGTCGCGCCGCCTCTCCGCATCGCAGACCGTGGCTCACAGGGCCATCACTCTCGTCAGCAGTAGGCGAGTTTAGAAGTGTAGGATGAATACAGCTCGGGGCGCCTTTCTCTATGTAAATAGTTACTGTAGATCTGACCAAAAAAATTACGGTGGGGTGACGGATGTGAAGACTACGCTTTGGACCTGTCTCGGAGGTGTCCTAACGTGGGTCCACCGGACCAGACCCCTCAAACGGGGTTCGCTCTGAGCGTGTTGATTCTCAGCGCTGCCACCGTGAACCGCTACATCCCCACTCCACTCTTGTTATTTATTCATGCAAAAGACGAAGAAGGAAACTCACCGACATACCTCCACCTCACCTCTCGCTCCACGTCCGAAGAAGCCGGCCAGGTCTCCGTCGTCATCGAAGCGCCAAAAGACTTCAGGGAATTCGACTTCTCCGGCTGAAAGCCTGACACTCGAAGCGCTTCGTGATTGCGCGCAGGCCGGCGTTCAGCAACACAAACAGGCACAGAATACTCGGAAGACATCCGAGGATCAGGTGAAGCGCATGCGGAGATGGTCAGCAGAATTCAGCTCGACCGAGGCGCAGCTTCCTCAGAAGGACGCTGGTACGGAAATAGATGGAGATCGCGTGGCCGGGAGCGATCCCGAGTTTGCAGTAGCATTTGACGGGAAGCCAAAGGCGTGTTCCGCCGAGGCTCTTGTCCTCTACCTCTCCTACGAGTGTTTTGTCCAGGACCGCAAGGCATCTACGGCCTGGAGCGCATACTCAGCTATCAAGAAGTACTGTTGCAATGTCATATGAGTACCTGCTCCGGATCGTGTTGTGGTCAGAGCGCGTCTGCCCGCCGCACAATGCCGACATGCAGCCGCAAGACATTGCAGCCGCAAGACATTGCAGCTCGCAAGGATATATCGCAGCATCTGATGTTCCGGGCATTCGCCTCCGTAAGCTGGATGATTTGGGCGAGGTGAGTGGACGAGCAGAACCAACAGCCCTCCTTTGACAGACATCGTGTGACCTATCAGATGTTTCGAGACGCTCAGCCTCCAGCGCAAGCACCTACGTCTGTGGTGTCCTTGAAGGGCCGGGGCCCGAGTTCCATTCTTACCATCGTCTGGAGCTTACCGACCGCAAATGATGGCAGCGGAGACTGGACAAGGGAGGGAAGCGAGTTAGCGGGGGCGATCAGGATCTGCATGGTACGCCTGCAAAAAAGATGAACGATGGGGTGACGGTCAAGGAATGCGACAGGCAATCTCTATCACAATTACGATCAGCCAGATCTACACTGGCATGCGGCAAACATGTATCACCATCTTCCCATCTGGCTCACCTACTTATCTGGCGAAATTTCACTACGGACGCGATCTTCGCCCCGAAGATTACCTCTTCCCGACTATGAGCTTCAATGGGATCATCCAGCCAGAGCCCATTCTCACGACGCTATTCAAGAGTGGATCGTGATCTTTGCGACGTGCTCAGGCGTAGGTGACCTGCTCGGTGAAGATAGGATGTTTACGACGCACTGCTTTCGATGCGGCGGTGCGCAGTACTGGCTCATGTTTGCATCTATCAGCAAACGCTGGACACTCGCAAGGATCAAGTGGTGGGGAGGATGGGCACAAGGAGAACATGTGCCTACCTCGATCTCTCTTGTGCAGGGACTGATCAGCTGATCTAGTCTCCCAGAGGCAGAGTAATCGAACAAGTCAACCTTCGTACCTCAGGATCCTGTCGACTGATGACGAAGGTTGACTTGTTCGACTACTCTGCCTCTGGGAGACTAGACCACCACGCTCTCACCCATCAAGATGAACACTCTCATTTGGTACCTTCTCGACGAACTAGTCCTGTACGAAGGGAGTCACACCGACGCTCTCCGCCCTCCTCCTATCGAGGCCGCCATCTCTGTTGTCACTTCCTCCACGGACGCCAACATTGACGACTCAGCCGTTGATCGTCTCACACGTTTGTTCCAGGACAGCTTGCGCACCATACGAGAGGATGTCTGGGCAGTGACGGCGGCAACCGTTGGCCATTATACGGAGTGGGGCAGTATCATTGGCAAGACATCTACCCACCGTGGGGTGGCCGGCCGGGATGGCAGCTAGCTGCCATGCCACAGGCTACACATGTGGGTGCTGCTGGTGAGTTTTAATGCGCTGGACATCTTCCCTGGACTCGAACACTGATCACGGTCAGCTTTTGGGACGAAGGTCCGAGTTCGAGCTGTCACGATCATCGCGGTCGCCTCGTCTGGCACCCTGCTGCTCCAGTCCTCGCTCCGAATCTTTCCCGTAATCATGCGCCGCCACCGCCGTCTCAGCCTCCAGCCAGCCTGAGTGGACAGCCGCTCCACCATTTGCAGCATCCCATGCCCGTCTCATACGAGGCAGCACGCACTGCTCCCTCTGTTGCGACGGCAAGACCATCAATGCCGCCACCCGACGTGTGCATCCTACGTTTGCCAATCAAGCGTAATGGGATCTCGGACTGTTCCCGCTCTTGGCGAGATATCGTCGACCAATGGCAGCATGGCATCCCGGAGAGGGACATCCTTCCCCTCAAGGATTGGCCGAAGGCTTGGACATCGGGCACAAACAAGAAGCTATTCGCGCAGATTCACGGCCAGAGGAAGGTGATCGCGCTGGAGTTCATGAACACGTGAGTATTCTGTTTGTTTGTGTCCCTTGAAGGCACTCGCCGACTGTCAGGCTGCCAAGCCAGGTATCAAGGGAACGAGACGGTTGCGAGACGGAGTTCTTGACAGCCTATCCGCAATACGTTGACGGTCACACTGCTTTCTTCAAAGCCATCAATGTCGCTCGCTCGGCACGCGGAGAGCGAACCAAGAGAGTCAGCAAGAACGGCATTCCCGAGGAGCATGCCGCTGCAGAACGTGCTCAGGTTGACTGAATCGTCCGCACGTTACTCTCTCTTTCTTCTCATGGTATACTCACTTCTCATAAACTCATATAATCTGTTCTGTCTCTTCTATGGTTGTTTAGAACTGCTTTGTCCATAATTGCCTCGCCGACATTACAAGTCCTGGTACACTACTACCAAACTAAATACATCAGACCCGCTGCCGCACACACACACGCCGCACATGAGTGTGCGCGAGCACGAGAGATGGGTGCGATGGGTGAGTACGGCTCAGTCCCGGGACGAGCGACGACCTGCGCTTGTTGCAGGCATGCCGCCGCCGGGATCGACCACCCGCAAAATAGAGTGGCTTGTGAGGGTTGAGCACGCGGCGCGTGTTCGAGGACGGGGCAGAGCGGAGGGGTACCGGAATGCGACGTGCGTGTGCGCAGGGTGCGACGCGGCGGCGCGGGCGAAAGGAGACGGGTCGGTCGGTGGCTCGTAGCGGCGAATGTGGTGGGTGTGTGAGCGGACGGGCGAGTGTGCCTGTGTGTGCGAGGTCATGATGGCGGTGTCGCGTCGGCGTCGCGTGCGCACACGCATGCGTGGTGTCCAGCGTAGAGCGCGTGCGTGCAACCTGTGGGACCGCTTGGGGACGGCATGGGGACGGCACGGCCTCCTGACAAAGGGTCAAGCAGCACCAAGAAAACATCGCTAAGTCGCGACTTTACCTTTGGCCGCGCCTGCAGCCAACCAGGGCTCGAGCCCGTCCCGCTGGGTCTGCTCCCGGGGTGCAGCGTCGTGAGCCGACACTGTGGGGGGTACACGCCCCCATCCCGGTGCTGGGGCCGAAGTCGCGGCCTGTCAGGAGAGGCTGCGGGCGGGCGGCGAGCGACGGCGCGGAAGGGGATGACGGACGAGGGAGGACGACGGCGGACGACGGCGACGCGCGCGTTTAGGCGCGCGTGCGCCGCCTGCGACGTGTGCACAGCCTCGAGCACAGCCTCGAGCACCCAAACGGGGCGACAGGCCGGCCGCGGCGCCCGAAGACAGACCTGCTCCCTACCGGGACCAGGAACAAAGCCCAACAACCGCTTTCCCACGGCCGCGCATTTCGTAATTTGTGCGACTCGACGCGGCACTTCCTCGCTGCGCTCTACTCTCCATTGCGCTCTACTCTACCCCGCCTGGCAATCTATACCAACGAGAGTCTTTCGTATTTGCATTCATTGGGAGATGTCAAATTTGCCACCGAAGCCCGACTTTGATGCGTTGCCATTGGGGCGCTCGCCAGACCAACGCGCCTCGCCACAGCGCAGAGGGCCATATCTCGACCGCTATGACCGCCAAAGAGATTATGAACGTAAACACTCCCGTGCTGGACCTTCGAGATACGAGGCCAGGTCACCTCCGCGTTCCCGGCTGTCTACGGACTTTTATGTCCCTCACGGAAGGATTTCGGATCCGTTCATTTATTGTCCCAGGTCTCCGAATTCGTATTATGCTCGTGGGAGGGCTCAAGACACGTACGCTCCCCGTCCTAGGTCTCCTCACTATCGAGAGTCGTCAGGCTATGGGCGTCACTATGATGGAGGATGCCGAGGACGTGGTCACCCCCCTCGGGCAGACTGAAAAGCGGCCCCCCTCCAGACAGGAGAGATGACGCTAGATACCATTCTAGGGACGATTGTCGAGATGATCGATATCCTGGGTATCGTAGGAGTCCTGACCGGCGAGAGCACGACCGCAGACGAGGGCACGATCGCGAACGGAGCCGGGACCGCAGATGGGACAGCGGTCGCTCTCGTTCTCCCGCTCGACGAAATGGTAGGTCCTACTTGATGGCAGATCTTCCAATATGCTTGACTCATCGAATCGGAGTAGCTTCTTCTCACCGTTCCGCTTCTCCGTCGCATGCTCGCAGTCGACTACCGAGCCCGCGTTCTCCCCGAAGGAACTCGCGAGGTTGGTCTCCGCACAAAGAGTCCCGCCCTAGGTCGCCATCGCGGAGCCCGCTTTCACGATCGCCACCCTCTCGCTCCCACCGTTCACCTAGCCCAATCAAGAGAGCTGACCCTGCACGTATAACCGAGCATGCGTCTCCTCGGATCCGCTCAGTCTCTGTTGCAGAAGAGGGAACGGTCGAGGAGCCCACAGAGCCCGTTCTTCAAGATAGACCCGCGACACCACAGAAAACTCCTGTACCCGAAGTAGTAGTAGAAGCTGTGGTTCGCGATATTGACATCCCTGAAGCTACGTCGAGTCCAAAGCTCGAGCCACCACCCTCTCCGCCTCGTGTGGCGTTGCCCTCCACTTCCCCTTCTCCTCAGTCACCCTCTGTCTCACCCTCGATTGGGCCCAAACTGGAGCTAATCGTCTCACCGGTCTCACCACGACCCGAGACGACATCAACGACACCGGTTCACGACGGGAGTGTATACGAGAAATCGCCCCTATTATCTGCGGCTCCATCGGAAAAGGGAAAGGCAAGGGAGGGATCAGTCAAGGATGCTGACGGGGACGTGAAGATGGAAGATAGCCTTGCCGTGTCCCCACGACACTCTAGGCGCTCTCGCTCACCACCGACCGGCCCCCGTCAACACGCAGCCACGATATCCCACGCTCTACCTCCCAATCCCACCGCGAATCAACAGCCTTGGCAGCGTCGCCGCACAACAGCCGGCGCCCCTCCCAACATCCTCGAAAGGCCTGCACGTACAGAGCGAACTGAAGCTGAGAAGATTGCAGCAGAACGGGCAGCGAACGTGAACATCCTGCCTCGTCTCGTCGCAGATCTGTCTGACTCCTCTACAGTACGCGCGTGTGCGAAACCGTCAGAAGAAGGCCATGGCTGCGTATAGGGAGGCGTCGCTTGCGACGGCGAAGGCGGAACACGAGTAGCGGATGGCGGCGTTGGAGTCGCAGATGATACAGCAGCGCCGGGAGAGAGCGGAGGCACAGCTGGTGGCTGCTATTGCTGGAAAACTGGGCATTGATTATGTCCTGAAGCAGCATCCAGTCTCGCCTGGGCCACTTCGACACCCACGTACGTCGTATTTCATGAGAAATGCACGATCATTGTTTTCTTCGACTCCACTCATGCACTATCGACATTCCTTATCTACAGGCGGCGTGCTGAAGATTTCACTGGATGAAAAGAACGCCCGGGGGCCCCGCGTCTGAATAGGCGAGTAGAATTCATGTGGTCGGGCAGCGACCTGCAGCGACACCTGCACATGCGAGCACTCGTTTACAACGCGAAAGAGAATACAACGTCAGTTAAATAACGTCGCTACAAACTGCGGAGCGAGTGTTGCGCAGTAACATGTAGCAGGATAACGACGAAGCTCGGAGGGCAAGAAATACAAATTTAAAGGCCATGAGGAGAAGCCGACGATACGGACACCTTCCTGCGAGCTCATCCTGCGGAGGATAGCACCCGTCTGTTCAGAGCATCCGTGTCTGCAGGTGTTGCGTCCAATGAGTACAGTGCATTCCGTACATAAAAACGACAGATTCACTAGATGTACGTTGACTACTCTTTTCTTCTATAGAGTCATGACCGGAGGCCGGTGCGCCGGAAGACAAGCACTTCTTTGCTGGAGAAATGTACCCCAGTATGCAAATACTCCCGAGTCGAGACAAAGTGGCTGTGAGAGGGAAATGACTTAATCAACCAACGGTCTCGCACCAAGACAGAAATAGGTGTACGAGAGTTCGATCATTGCGCGTAGGACGCGGCCCGGGGTGTCGAGCACAGTTGATGAAATACGCCTTGATGCACTGTAGCGCGGTTTCACTCGGGGCCATACGGCAGAGAATCTGGCACAAGTCCTTCCGGGCTTGATCGGCGACGCTTTCGTGCTGTCTGGCGTTGACTCCGCGATAGTTGTCGGTTGCACCAAGCTATGCTCCGACGCACTTCATGCCCACTGCTCTAGTCGCTGTTGCTCCAGCCGCTTTTTGTGCGCCCGACTGTGCTGCTTGGACTCGTGCTGTATCCTAGATAATACAATGCGTTGGCAAGTCCAAGGCGTCGACGTCTGCACGCAACTGCCCCGCATCGCCATACGATCGACGATAAGACGCGTGAGACCGTATGGTCAACCCGACGAGACCTTGTAAGCATCTGCAAGCACACCTATCTCTTGCGAGATGCTGTAAGCTCGCGGCCTCATTGGTATAATGGTGAGCACTGGCAGACTGTGCAGTGCAAGCTTGCTTTGTGTGATCTGGATCTGCGTCACGGTAAGACCGCAAATTGAAGCCCGATGGAATTCTAGACGAGTTGTTGCAGCGTCGCCTACAGCAACACCAGGGGTAGCACTTTGGGAGCACTTCCGGGCGTGCGTTCAGACAGTAGAATCTCGTCGATACCTCGTCCGCACGAATTAATAGAACAAGAAAGATGAACTAACAAGTGACAACCGGGGGCCAGACCGTGACAGAAAGGGGCGTATGCGAGTGATATTCATGATACTACTTAGAGACCTACGACTTATTGAGAGTGCCCTGGTCCGGGTCCGGGTTGGCGTCCACACTGCCCTCCTCTTCCTCGTTGTAGTCATGCTCTCTCTGAAGAGGCTGGCTCCTCCATGAGGCAGGATACTGGGTACGGGGGGCGTAAAACGCGGCCTCCGGCGCATATTCCTGCTGAGCACGGTCCTCCGCGTAGCGCTCTTCTCCCATCCATGAGTCTCCGTAGGAAGCGTACGGACTGTTTCGATAGACCTGAGTCGGGTGAACGGCCGCGCACAGGATGCTCGCGCGGCAAATCCCGACTCGCGCGCACGGGCCATTATTGTCCAGGATTGACCACCATACACAACGGCAGGTGTGTATGGGAACTGCGAGGCTGAGCGCATTTATCCACATTTGCTCCGACGCAGCGTCACCCCGCGCTTGAATGCACCTAGGTTTGCATAAGTTCCGGTGATATCTACTTACCATCACGCCATGATCCATCGCGCAGACAATTTATCGCTAAGGTCGTTTATACTGCTGCAGTGAATATATCCTTACGATCCTTTACGGAAGTAGGGTTGCCTTGTGTTCTTACTAATGAGTATTCTTGCACTATCCCCTTTTAGACCGCGATGAAGCAGCTCATGCCGTTGAGCTGGGATACGCTTCTTCAGAGAATGTAAAAACCGTCAGCCGGGAGCTGTGATCTAAGATGACCACTCGTTTTCCAATGCGCCCGCTGAACCAGTGCTGATGGGCGGTTAGATGATGAGCCGTATCAACGTCGTATGATACAGTATGCGACGAATCAATCGACGATAAACGATGAAGTAAGGCACCTTGAAATGACGGTAGCTTTCTGGTGTACCGGGATATAACTTCCCTGTCTTCTGTTCAGAATACAACAAAACTGTGCTGATCCCGACAGTAGATCGCTGAACAGATGATCTGCAGCGATGCCATTAGTTACGTAATCAACATCCAGGCCGGAAGATCATACTATTCGATCAGAGTACAAGGTAGAGACTCTTGGTAGAGAATTTCGTGCCTAAAAGGTGACGGACCTGATGGTAGATCGTCAAATATGGTCGTTGCCCCCCACGTCGTATCGATCAGTTACAGGGCAGTTCGTCTGCCATACCCAGGTCAGATTATCCATTCACACGTGACAAGCACTCTCGCGGCATATCAATCGATCTCTAGCTGCCCCCTGCTTCTTTTCGGTCCTCAAAACCAAACCACAAAATCAGCTGAACAAAGGCTTACACCCAGAATGGAGGTCAGATTGTCTTCATATCCGAACAAAACTACTTGCCGATTTTGAATAATCATTCTAGCATGCATACTTGATATTGGGTGCTTTGAAGGCGCTGCTCTGTCGCGGTGCGATAGTGCCAAACTTCAGTTTGATATAGACAGCGTCGCACTACTGAAGATGAAGCAGACTCGGGTGACGACAGTTACAGGAAGGCGGCAGACATCCGAAACGATGATCTGTGGTCGCGTCATCGATTGTCGCGGGTCCCCTTGGCGCCTGCTTCTGACACGGAGGGATTGCTTCTGGAATACTGTAAAGTATGCCCATGTATTGGAACTCAATCAGATATGTCAAAGATCCCGATATGTCAGATCGAGTCACAGTGAGCGGTTGAATGCGGAGGGACGACCTTATCAGACCACAAAGCCGTTAGAGCCTTCTCTTGGCCTTCTCTGACGAACACCGCACCACAGAAACTCACCCTTGGCCCAATAAAGCAAAGTGATAGAAACAAAGCCCGTCGGTCATATTTTCCGTTTCTATGAACACTAGTCACTGGAAGGAGGATCGCCAGCAACTGACCAGGATGTGGCCAAAGAATGCAGTCCAAGACCCATACGATACCTCTGAGATGGGGGAGCAATGAGATGTTCCCTCTCCATCCCATCCACTTCTGAGCTATCTTAGGAAACCTCTCCTGCTTTGGTTTGGCTTTCCCTTAGAATTTCGGTCATTTGCTTTCTCTATGCTGGTATTGTCTGTCATAAGCGAAATTATGGACACTCAAGCAGTTAGTAGACTTTGGTAAACTTTTAGGGCCACATAGAACTGGAAGTTTTTGCCGGGGATATCTTTTGCAGAATGACTAGGTCAGACATTGCCCCAGATCATGGTCTTGTATTGCTGTATGCTGTACCAAGGAAGCTACAAGTCAAAGAGAATTGTGTCCAAGGAGATGTTCTCTGATCCTGGATCGTCCCACCTGCCACCCACGAGCAATGCGTCACTCTCCGCATCTTTAAGTGAGATGTCATTGATGCGACATAAGTCTGTGATGATTTGGAACGCGACCGCCGTTTCGATATCTTCTTCGTAACGCGCCCCCCCTGCTGGTTCATTATCACGACCTGCAGCGACGTACTCTCCCTCTTTCTTCACCATGGAGGCTAGGGCAAGGAAAGCACGTTTCTTGAGAGCTAGTGGCACTGAGTCAAACTGAATTCTTCTGATGATACGGACTTACGTCGATCAAGGTACCGCAGGTCAAGTGACATCCGAGCCAGAGTTCGTCTGAATCCGACATGGTCAGCGTTGGCTGTGACACGATCCTTGTGGTCATAGACTCGGGACCAGTGTGTTAGTTAGATGCAGTGAATTGTAGCAGAGGAAATGATCTCCGCTTATGATTGTATTGACCGGGGTATAGACTTCATGCCAGGCACCGGGCGGCATGATGCTTTGTCAAGTCAGAGTACCGGCTCTACTGTACCAAGCGAACCAGTATATACAAGACACGACCGCACCAACACCACCCTCGTCACCGTCCGCTACGCTCCAAAGTTCTCCTCCAACACGACCTCCATCGTCACCACTACAGCTGTTCCGGAAAACCTTGTCCGGGCCGTGTGAACGCGCGCGCAAAAATCCGATAAATCATATAAATCATAAAAATACGAAAAACCCGCAGACATTGATTGTACATCGTATACCTGGCGTATACACCACATAGACATCCTCATAATCACCCCCCGACGTTCTGCATCACAGTACAACATTCAGATGGCATCCCAGGCTCGTATTGACCAGAAGAACGAGTTCGAAGCGACATTCTCGCACGCCAGCGGAGATGAAGACCATGCCGGCATGGACTGTGATGGACAGAGTCTTTCACCGGGCCCATACTCAGAAAGCAACTCGGAGAGTGTCGAAGAGGTATTCTCGTCCGATGGTGCGCTTTTTCCCTTCTTGTTGTCAGTCATCAGACACCGACACGAGTCAGGAGAACACGATGCTGGACATCAAGATGTAGACCAACTGACACTTCAAGTTGTGCCGAAGTTCAAGATCTGTATCCCTGCCCGGCGAACGGCTGTTGAGCAGGAGTCTGTGGAAAAGCACTCCAAGGAGGTCGAATCTGAGGGCATGGTTGAGGTCGTTGCCAAACCAAGCACTCAGGCTCGTGCTGCACAGAAGAAGACAAAGACGGAGGCGAAGGCGCCCAGGGATCGCTCACGTTCCATAACCCCGACTCCACCTCCGAGGAAGCGCAAGCATCGTGTCCAAGTCGGTGATGTGAAGGGGAAGAAGAAGGCCCGCGCAGTGTCACCTAGTCATCCTCTGGCCAAGGAATACGAACCACTCTCCTCTGACACCGATCCCGATATTATCGCAACCCTGAAGCTTCTGCCTACCCCAGCTTCTCGGACCGTGACAGCGTCAGGACCCCCTCGGAAGCGTGGCCGGCCACGCAAAGAAACCAGGACAGAGGTGGAGGATGAAGACGAGGAGACCATGGCTAGGAAGTTTTCCATTTCTGTCTTCGTGGAGGTGCAGCTCGACCCAGAGATCGTCAAGAGTAAAGGAGCGCGCAGCACCGGAACGCTCAAAGCTGGCGAGATCCATCCCTTTGACCCGGTGACGCTCACGCACGATATGGAGTGGGAAGACCTGCTCGTGACCATCGCGAGAGAGGCAGGGGTTGAGGTCGCCGCCCTGCAGACAAATTCCTTCGCCTGGAGGTGGTATGTCAGTGCACGAAGTCCCAAGGCTCAACGGCTGCCCTCTCAACAATGAGGCCGGATTTCGTGCGCTAGTTGCACAGATTCAAGACTCACCGCCGAAGAAAGAAAAGCTTGTTGTCATCAGTATGGCGCAGCCACGTCCCAAGATACAGAAGAGTTCACACGCACGTCTGTGTTTCCTTGTCACGCCGTTGTCGCTGACAGTTCCGTCATTCGTGAAGCCTTGGTTATCTGGGACCGATGAGCCAGTTCGCGGCTTCGGTGGTGGCGGCGTCACTCGTGGTCAAGAAGAGGAGGTCCGTTATGATTCATATGCATCGCAAAAGGTGTGTTTATAGGCGCTTCGATGAGAAGATATCGCTAATCAGCCTCGCCTGCTCGCAAAAGGCAAGTATGTATTGCCCAGAAACTCGAGCCCGTTGCCGATGAGCTTGCTCGGAAGTATCGGCCGGGCCTTTGCCATTTGCATCCCTTGATTAGGTGTTTCTTTTATGCCCCACAGAACTGGCACTTCGAATTGGATCCAAATCGGCTCAACGTCTGGGCAAACGAGATTGTACGTGTTTTGGACTTCCGGGCTTCCAGGAAAGGTCTGACGAAATGCCTACAACAGCTTCAGAATCACACAAACTATGCCATGATTCCGCTTCACTCAAAGTTCTTCCAGGAGGACCAGACCATAGGTTTCCGAGCAGGACTGCGGAACGCTGGTCGCCAGCTTCCCCAGATCGGCTCGGCCTATGATCGGCCCGCACCACCACATTTCAATGCATATGACCGACCTACGCGGTACTCAGGCCAACATGACTATAGACAGTCCCCGATGCGTTGGGAGGAGTATGGCGACGCTGGCACTCCTGTGGCTGGACCATCGACTAGGCGCAATCACTCTGCGGAACGACCCGATCCCTCTCGCACCTCCAGCCATTATACCCGGGGTTTGCCTTCTACACCTGTCCATGCTCTCTCGGACCGGTCATCACCCATCCCCGGGATTGATCTCGACGATTGGTGCACACAGATGGCACTAGATGAAGCCACTTGCGAGAAGTTGCACACCCTTGGCTTTCAGGTCGGCGACAATATCAAGACGCTTCCGGAGACAGACTGGCAGGAGGCAGGCTTCAAGCGCCTCGAGTGGCAGCGGGTTCTGAAGGCTGACAAGAAGTATCGTAGCAGCGTCAAACCTTATGCCGATCTCTGATCTTTCGTCTCGTCCCGATCTGTTGCACTAGTGCGACAGACTCGGATTTGGCACTTTGGTTGCTTATGATAGCCTAACTTTAGTCATAGCTGCGTTGTTCGTACAGTAGACATGATACGAACGTCAATATCCCGAGTGGGCAAACCAACCCGAGGCCTTCGCAGCCGTGACAGTCGCCGTGCACGCATCCATGATAGCCGCCTCAGGAAATTCCTCACGGGAGAGTCGATCACCGTGGCGAGACAACCAGGCTTTGACTGTGCACAGCCTGTAAGCATTGCCACTCGAACACGAATCGAAGGACGGCAAACCTGCGCTCAAACTCTCTTCAATCGGATTGTAGTCCGGAGAATATGTCGGCAGGAACCGTAGAACACACCCTACAATGCAAAGACAATTAGTTACACACACGTCGAGATCAGCTGTTGACCACACCAGCAGCCTCAACGGCATCGCGCACAGCGTCGCTCTTGTGGATTGCGCAATTGTCGAGCACGAGGACACTTCTTGGTTGGGGATATGGGTTCATGACCGGTAGCTATTGCATACACTGAGTATCAGGGATAAAAGGAATGCCAAGAAACTCACAAAGCCATTGACAATGAAGTCGAAAAATTCGACTCCATCCACCGAGCCGCGTACAACACGAGTGGCAATGTAGCCATCGAGGGAGAGTGCCGGGAGGAGACTGTACCTTTGGCCTCGAGCCTGACGAAAGCGCTGGACTGCACGTTGTCCCCGAGGTGCTCGTCCCTTGTCACGGCGGAGGTTGCGCTTGTCAATGCTTGATTCATCGACGAAAACCATTTGATCTGCGGTGAAGTGAAGCCTTGTCGTCTCTCTCCAATCGGTGCGCGCCTCCTCATCGCGTTCGGCAGCCGGAGTCAGCAAAGTCTTGTACGTCAGACCCATCTTGCACAAGGTATCGTGGAGTGCGGAGAGCGAGATGGGTTGGTCGTGGAAGATGGCGAGCCACTGCGCGATCTCGTCGAGATACAGCGAGGGGATCTCGTGTACGAGATCTTGTAATTCTGCAGTTATTACTGCATCCAGGATTCGGGGACGGCCTTGAAAGAGCATGGGGATCACTACAGTTCCATGCCGCTCGAACGTCGTCTCCCACCTATCGACACTCTTTGCGTGCACGCCGAGAGCTTCCACCACCCTTTCCATCTCCCATCCCTCCTGGAGATGCTCCAAGGCGCGGCGTTTTATGCCTGGGTCGATTGACGGAAGACCATGGGCGATGGCTGGTGAAAAGTAAGGGATCGGAGCAAGGGAATAGGTGCTTTCGAAGTTTCGATTTCTCTCGATTTTTTCGATTTATCGGATTTTTGCGCGCGCGTTCACACGGCCCGGACAAGGTTTTCCGGAACAGCTGTACCACCTCCTCAACAAACGGATTCTCTGCATTCGCGGCCTCTTCACCCACCGTCTCAACGGAGAGTTTCTCCACCAGCTTGGGGCGCACGTATATCCACGAATAAGCCTTCCCAGTCATGTACTGTGCCACCACCGCAGCGTCTTCAGCCGCCCGAGCCGCCCGAGCCAGGCATCAAGAGCCGGCACGGAACTTTCGCCATCCACCGCGGGCTCACATCATCCTACCGCCACGGGCTACTCCCAACCCTGTTATAATCCTAACATTGTGTCGCGGCCGTCGTCTTCCCGGTCGACACCCTCGTCATCGCCAGTTCGGTCTCCGCGTCGTTGCCACCGTCGCCGTCGCCCTCGCCATCTGTCTCGGTTTCGGTATGCACTTCTCGTCCCGATTTGCAGCTACCGTCGCTATCGTCGGCTGTTTCCCAGCGCCAGGAGCCGCAGTCTAGTGCACATTCCGAAAGCTCTTCCCTCAAAGCACAAAGACAAACAGATGTGTCCCCAACGCCGATTGTCGTGGCACCACCGAGTTCCGAGTTGAAAATTAGAGGAGAGCCTTGCATGATGCGCTGGTACGCCTCCTCTGGCGTGCATCCTCTCTCACAGCCCCCCCAGTGTACCGGCACAGAGGTTGGGCATTTGTTCGTGCACGTGGTTGGACAGAATGAGGACGTGCAGATTTGGATGTGGGACGAAACGAAGGCTTGGACGAGGATCAGTAGGGGTCATATCCTCGGACATCGCCTATGGATTCGACCGGATGGGGCGCCGCGTTGGGTGACCAGGAAGACCGCCACGACGTATGACGGTCGAGAGAAGAAGAAAGGTATATCCAATCCCAGCGATGCACCTTAGCCGCCCCCTTACATTTCCTCATTCCATCAGCGGCTGAGCCCTGTAGCAAATGACCGATTCGGGTCTGAAAGGTGGCAGGAAAGGTAGCAGTAATGTACCAGGTATGCACTGCAGTTCACTTGTCTTGCGACGGTCGGCTTATGACTGCCAGCGTTCTCCGGGCTGTCAAGAGGCAGCGTTGCAATTAAGCGAATAAGATCTGGTACAACGCACTCAACGAATTTATGAACGAAGTACGATAAGAGACGATATCGACTGGCAGTTTGTGGTGCAAGACGTGCCCGATTTTCTCAGGAAATATAGACTAAGGAAGAGGTTGTATGCGCGCTGGCTGTTGCTGCTCGTACAGTTTATCTCTGATATCCAGCAGGTGCTGGGACAGATGGTCTGCGCGGGGGCCGGCCGCGAGGCTCCGTTATCTTGATTTTCCCTATTTATTGACAGGATTGTCAGATCGGGATGGATCTGCATGGCGATGGGAATATAGGAAGGTAAGTAGGTAGATTAAATCGGCGCGATATCCATCTCCATTACCAGCCAGTCGCCGCAAAACGACCGCACAGTGAGTCCCGCTCTGTCGCTGAACTCTCATTCACGCCACGGCCAGATCACTACGGATCTGTTGGCGCGAGCCTGGGTTCACGCTGCGCACGGTGGGTCCATTATACTGTTCATGTTGAATTTGATTTTCAGATTCTTAGCAGGGTTAGACAACGAATTTGCATGCCACGGATGTCGAGAGATTTCGGTCGCGTCGCACTCTGAGTCCCATTGAGTGCTCATTTTTCAATCATTCATAATCCATTCAGGTAGATTCGCGGCGGGAAAGAGCAAGGTACGTACGAGGCCAAGGTAGTTACTTGTGTGTACATTCGCTCACTCCTCGCTTCCCTTTCCTGTAGCACGACACGCTGAAGATGAGGCGCTGCAGCGGTATATCGCGCACAAACCCTCGCATAGAGCTTAAGCTATCAAGCGTGAGTCTCAGTGTCTTCACTTGCCAACATCTCTTCTGTTCACACAAGCTGTACAATAGCCCTCACGCGTCGGCGACTCATTTATGAACTTGTGCGCTATGCTGTTAACTGGCGTGGCTGGCATCCAGTCCCAGAATCATTGCCCCAATGTAACTACGCGCCCTTCGCCGAGTCCTTGATATTGGACACCCCGAACGTTGTGACCGTGACTGTGTTCGACGTTGCAGAGGTGTCCATCTGCATCTCCGCGCTGATGATCGTCGTCTCGTTTGCGTTCTACTCCCGCAACGACCGTCCGTTGGCGTCAGCACCCGCCGCACTCAGTTCACTGTCTATCGCACACCTTTCCCACCTCGTCCTTCATTCGTAACTGACCCATATCTCCCCCTTCTCCTCCATCCTACCGTCCGGGTAAGACAGTGGCCCTCTGCAATGTTAAATGCGGCAGTCAGGGCTCTTACCAGAAACATCATGTCACTCGCAACTCCCCCTTTTCCGACATCAACCCATCCTATGTAAGTGTTTACAGTACACTACGTCTAGATCCGTCACTTACCGCTGTCTTCGGCATCACAACTTTGTACGTTTGAAGAGTCAGGGTGTGCAAACACTTCGAAGCGAAGCCAATGCGAGGATTCCAGATGATCTAGGCAGCTGTTCAAGCACGGCACACTACTGGCACGTCGCGAACCAAGCACTACGCGAACCAAACACTATTTCCGCCTATTGAGCTTTCCATGCCATCCCGCTCACTGTCAAGATGCGCCCTGCAGCTGCTTGTCGACTCGCTCATTTTCCTTGCCTCCTCCTCGCCGTGCCGGCGTGGAGAGTGCCTTACGCGCGAAGGTCGCAGTAGAGCATGAAATTGCCAAGGCCATAGATGCCGAGGTACGTGACGTTCCACCAAGCTTCTTCTGCTTTAAATCCAGCGCCCACAGACAGATCATACTGCTCGAGTTCATGACTATGAGCCCGTCATAGAGGCGTTCATCAGTCAGTTAAGTCACGAGGGGAGACTCAACCAGCTTTTGCGCCGTGGCGAAAACCGACCACCAATTAAGGCCTCCAAAGCGTCTTGAAAGACAGAGGTAGCGTCCTACGTTTGATGACCTTGCTGGAGAGGTTGGTACGTCTGCTTCAACACTTTCTGTAATACTCGTTCTGCTCTAGTTT
>MU277229.1:118083-270740 GCA_022160305.1 Artomyces pyxidatus | reverse complement strand
GCCATATGCGGACGGTGCGGGGGAGCGGACGTACGGTTGGGACATACTCGCTCGGGAACTTGTTCGTCGTGTACGAGATCAGGAGACAGGTCTGATGGGCGAGGAGAGACGGTCGGGCTCGGCGGTGATGACGACAGAGCTCTGCAGACGCACCTTTCCGACGGCACCATCGCCCACGACGACACACTTGATGGTCTGCATATCTCTCTACTAGTCCTGGTGGAAGGCACGATTTCTGCGGACGGCGAGGCGCACTCGGTCAGCATGTCGACAAGATGAGATTGCACCGGGCGCGAGCTCGTCAGAGCGGCTCCGCCAGCGGGGGAGCTGCAGGGCCTCGCAGAGCGCCGACGCCGCCGTGGAAAGAGCACTCACAATGCTGTAAGGTGAGGAGGGAAAAGCTGGCGTGTGCGCGACGTGGTGATGATTCGACAGACGTGGATGTGGGCGTGTATCGCCTTGGCTGTATCAACTGAAACGCCGTCTGATCCACGATGCGCGCAGTGTGAGCATGACCCGCGCAGAAAGGAGTGCTGCGACTCACAAGAAAGAAACCGGGGAGAAAAAGCGAGGAGGACGACGAGGACGAGGACGAGAGGAAAGACGAGGACGAACGAACTGCTTGCCTCGAGGAGGTAACGACGACGACGAGTTGACCTCTGTCCGTCGCCTCCGGCCGGCCGGCGTAGCTCGCCCGAATCAGCCACACCCGGCCGGCACAAACACCTCGCAAACACGGACAAATTTCGCCTTTCCTTCAGATGTGACTGTCCGATCCAGCCGCTATTCAGTAGGAGAACATGTGTCTTATGCGACAGGTCTACGGTACAGGAGTGCAGCACACAGGTGAGAGGGCGATAAATTAGACGCGAATAAGTAGCGCAGTAAGGTAAGGCGATGTGGTGGTGTCCATCGATATCGCACCGGGGCATCAACTCGTCTTCAGGCGTTTGTATGGCGAGTCGTCCACCACTGCGCAGTCGTCAACACCGCGCATGGTAATGAAACGGCGGAGCAACTCACAGTCCGCTGTCTCAGCCCACCAGGTCAGTTTCCCGTCCTGACTGCCTGTGACGAGGCCTGCGAATCCGCCTCCTCGGCAGCTCTACAGAAAATGAAAGCTGTCAGAAACTCGTTTCAGGAACAGATGGCGAGATCGGGCTCACTCCGATGGCCTGGGCGATTGAGCCTGTGCGGGGAAATCGTATGAGCTGACACATCCTCCCACTGCAAAATGCGCGCTCACCTTCCCCGTGATCAAGTCCGCAAATAACCTCGGCTCTGTTCTTATCCCACAGCAGAACATATCCATCGACGGAAGCAAAGATCACTTTGCTGTCTCTCGCGGTGAACAGCGCACCGGAGTCGTAGTTCGCTTTGCCTTGCAGAGACGGCTCCTTGACAGAGTACACCTGCTCGATCTTTCCCCTATTGTCGTCCTGCCGTATGCCGACGAGATGCGTACGCCCCCCGAGTTGTGCTACGAGAGCGTGGGTTCCGGAACTAGTGACGTCGATGTGGTATACGGTGGTCTTGAAGAATGTGTACGCTCGCAGCGTGCCGTTAGGTATCTGACAGTACCACCTAGAGCTCTGTTAGCACCGTCATCCCATGCAATATCATCGGAACAAGCGCACAGCACTCCGTCCTTCGTCCCTCCCAGAAGCGCATCCCCGTCTTCTACGAATTTGATGGCCGTGACGTTCTGCCGAAGAATGGACCGCTGTGATTGCCACACCCCTGCGAGCAGAGAATATGATCTAACGCGGCTTCTTCACGGCAATGGGGAAAGAGCGCACCCTTGTTCAGCAACCACACCTTGACACCCAGCCGCGGAAATGCCACTGCAATTCTATCCCGCACATACGCCATTGATGTCGGGATGTCATCCGACTTCCGTTCGCTCGGATTTGGCTCCGCGATCTTCCCCCAATGCCAGGAGTCATGCGCCGCCTACACACCATCAGGAGCGGTGCGATGGCACGATGGGAAAGGCTTACCGGTCGTGTCCATTTGATGATAAACCCATTTTCACACAGAGCCAGGACACCGACGTCTTCCTCCATCCACACTGCGGCGACGACAGGCGTGGGATGTGGTAACCGCGCAATCTCAGTATGGAGGGTGTTGTCCCATATGCGGATCGTGCAGTCACGACCTAGATCAGATACGCGTTATTTCCCCGCACACGCATTCACATGAATAATGTGACTCACAATTCACGGCGAACAATGTCCCTGTGGAATTGAACGCGATGCCCCGTATGCCAACATCCTCGCCTTTCACGTACCGGGACTGAACAGGGGAGACCGTTGGCCAGTATGATGGCGGCTTGCGCTTGACCGGGGTCTGCGACTCCACGGGCGTGTCTGGCAAGGGAGAGGAAACCTTTCGTTTCACACCACTCGCGGGAGTAGAGCCTAGCGACGGACGACGTGGGTCGCTAGCACGCGTGGCAAGCGGCGATACATGTCTCGCTGTAAGAGCGATAGACAGTATATCAGCACTCAAACCCAAAAGCATCGACGATGGACAAAGAGCGATAGTGCTTTTACTCACGTGCGCGAGATACGTTGGCAGGCACCTGTGGCTTCGGCGGCAAAGGATGCGAAGATCCACTCGAAGACTGCGCAGAACCACCATACGACAGAGGAGTCTTGGGTGTAAGCGGGCTGGACGGTGGAGGCGCCGTGCTGGAGGCCGGAGAAATGATTGCCATGGTGGAATTCGAGCCACGAACGAACGACGGAGGACGTAGAGCACCTGTATAGTTGTTCTTTCCTGACACTGTCGCAATCGTTGGTCGGGCAGGAGTCGCTCGGAAAGGAGGATCTGAGTCCATGTCTACCGTGCTTGTCCAGTCTTGCTGTGCTTTGAAAGGAGGCCACGACGGTGGTGAGTCCAGAACGGGTGGCTGGGGCGAAGGAACACAGATAGGAAGACTGTTGCCTCCGGCCAGAAGGCTGTTGGTACTTCCTTTCGGAGGACCGTTAGTTGCCGCGTTGGACAACTGCTGAGAAGGTAGTGGTAGATCAGCATGCGGCGATTGTTCCCGCTTTACAGCCAAGCCGTTGTCAAGCCCTGTCGTGAGCGAAAGAGAGCTTTGAGAGGGAGGAGACTGATTCAATATGTACGGTTAGCCAAGCTCACCGTAGAAATCGATTGGGGAGGTGTATTCTGCGAAGCGTACCTTCTTTTCTGCCGCTGGTAGAGACGGTGGAGGAGTCGAAGGCAAACTGACAAAGTCGCTCAAAAACCCTCCGGAGACAAAAGGATTGGATATAGGTTTGCTCTTCAAGAATGTTTCCCTTTTGGCGACAGGTAGGGTTGGTGTCGATGGTGCAGGAGAGGGCGTTGGAGGCTTTGGAGGCTGCTCGGCCAGACGTGTAGGGACAGCTGTCGGTGGCGGGGGAACAGTGGCCTGTGGCGGAGGGGAGGAGGCTCGTGGAAGTGGGGGAGGTGACTGGGATGGGGGTAAAGAAGATCGTGAAGGGACGAACGATGCTTGGGGAGGTGTATCGCTGCCCAGCTTGGCTGTATCCACGGCACGTGTGCCGTTGCTGTACGCTGATGGAGCTGGTATTGGTGGATTAGGAGGTACCAAAGCAGGCGCATTCAAGGCAATTGCAGCTGCAGCACTGCTTAACGCCATCGAAGGAACGGTGTCGCCGCCACGTTGTGAGACGTGTGTCGAGCTTGGCGGCAGTGGAACATGTGATGGTGGGGGGTATGTGTGTCTCGAGAGGATGGCGGGAGGAGGAGTAGTCTTCTAGACACGCGTATGAAGCTCTAAACACGATTACAGAGCGAGATGCAAAGCCACGTACGACTAGAAGTGCAGGTACAGGCTTCTCTTCCAGTGGGATAAGTGGCGGTTCGAGTGAGACGCGGGAGGGAGTTTGGGGGGGACTGCTAGCAGGTGAATCAAGTTCCATAGGAGAGAGGCTGCGATCGCGACCGGATAGCTGCAGGCTGTAAGTGTGAGTCGCGTCGGAAAAGGGAGAGTAGATGCTGACGCACCTGGTCATCTTCAAGGGCACTCTGTTGAGAGGCAATTATGCTGGCGCCACGGTGAGGCGAGCGAGAAGGTGGAACAAGTGTAGAAAGCCCTCGAGATGGGGGAGGAGTGCTAGCTTCGGAATCCGCTCTCTCAACGTGTTCAGTATGCGGCCTGGCTATCGGGGAAGATGGCGTCACAACATCGAGGTCCGTCTGAATAGCTATCGTCTTGTAGGAGCGATGTTGTGGCACACCATGATCTGTGAAGGTTGAGGAAGTTGCTATGGACCAGTGCAGAGTCGTATGCAACTCACGGACGACACCAGGCTCTTCAAACCGTTTGAGCCAAGGCTTACGCATCTTGGGAGGTATTGAATGTTCTGGGGGCATAACATCGTCGTCATCCTCTGCCACCTGCGTCTCCTCCTCCTCATCCGAGCTTGACGATGCAGAGGGGACATCTCCTTCGAACACAATTGCTCGGTCCTTGAACGGACCATCTGCGAGGGTGAGGAGTATTTCTTTCCCGGGCTTGACCTCGATCCTTTTCTGCGCAAACAGGCTAAAGTATATGACTGGTTTCTCTTCTCCTTCGTCTGCAGAGTCGCTGTCGAGCTCGACACGGCGCAGCACGACGTGTGCTTTTTGGCTAGAACCGTGGGGTCGGAAACGCAAGCTGCCCTTTATACCGAGGACTGAGGCCGCTGTGGGTGAAGAGGAGGAAGCAATGCCACGGAGATTGACAGCGTCGTCCATGTAGAAGGTGTCGTGAGCGTCGTGCTCACCTCCAAAAGGTCGTAGCTGCGAGAATTGGCGTTGTCGAGGCGGGCAACAGGAGGGCTTCACTTTCAAAAGCCTCAACCTCGGCCGTTCCCGAGTCCGCCGGGACCTCCCTCACGTGACTGGTCTCGACGCGCGTCGAACACGTGTCTGAGCTCTCCCCTCATTTACTTCTCTCTTTTTCCTCCTCCTCCTCAAGCACTGCATGAAAATCGCAATATCTTTCACAAGGAGTGCACAAACTCGGACTATTGACCCGTCCTACAAGCACAAGTACTTCTACTCTTTCACTTCCGGCACACCGTCACGCCATCTGACTCCTGCACTCTCGGAAACTTCCACCGCGATCTGCCTGACAGCCTGCGCCTCTTGAAAGGACGCGCCGCCCCTGCGGGCGTTGTCCAGGTGCCAGTTGATCTGACGGGGGGTATCTCCAGCGATCAGCGTGCCCACCAAGACGTACGACGTCTCCAGTTGGTCTAGAACATCCGTAAACCCGTATACCCCGCCGTAAGCGATGGTGTTGCTGAACCATCCTTGTCCCGCGTGTCAGACACGCGGAAAGTTGTCCGAGGTGCGACGGACTTACCCATGTCAGGGTAGATCTTGTCAAGAAGACCTTGGACATTGTCCGCGGTCTCTCCGTAAAGCGAACGGAAGAAGGTCCTCCCTTTTGCCTCCAACTCCTCGATGGGTATCGCCGTGTCTCTGTACAGGCGTGAGGTCTGCTTTCCTATCTATGTGATGCACGGCACACCTCAACGTTTTAGTGTCACGAAGCTCCTCCGGTGTTGCTTCCAGCAACGAGACCAGGCCGTTGATTGCCTTGTTCCAATTACTATACATTATATTCGGCATTTTCTCAGGAGGCACAATACCTTCGAGTATCCGGCGACCATCCCTGATTTGAAGAGGGCGTCACGGAATCTCCGAGCCAACAGCAGTCTTTCGTTCTGAGCCTCGCCACTGGGAACCTTGAATTGGTCCTGGGCAACCTTCAGTTCGGCCAGGACATGGTTGAATACCAAAGGCACCGCCTCCGGTCTGTTCCCAGTGGAATATGCGACAGTTGCCACCAGATACCACGGGTTTTTCAGAACTGCGAACGTCGTAAATCAGAGAAACGAAAAAGAGGTTTACGATGCGACTCACCATCGGCCGAAGCGCCGATGGCCTGCGCAGAAGGATACAGCGATTTGAGATGACGAAGGACCGCGCTCGTTGCAATCTCTGCCATGCTGCCTGTATGTTGCTGGTAGGCGTGAGGGTGAGTTGGATGTACGATGGCACGATCGATAACGTCCATTCTCACAGTTTTCTCCTGTTTGGCCTTCGAATTTCGAAGTCGGCCTCACGGCCATCACCATCAGGCCTAGTACGGGTCGCGTTCGCGCAAGCTCACTGAGCATCACATGACCGTCCGGGAATAACTGGTAGAAAGGCCAGAACGTGTTTGTAATTGTCAGGATGCGAATGGACATATGAAATCGACGGGGCGTGTGTATCTACATGAAGACGTTGTAAGGAAGGTGTCATAGATGTTACAAGTACATGGGATAAGTGTGAATCCGTGGCAAGACGTGCCTCGCCCCGTCGGATTACATGACGAACTCCGTAGTGTAAGGTTGCGCGATTAACACCTCGTCGATGTGCGGCAAGCCAACACACAAGTCAGGGTGTTCGACACACTGCGCGATGTGGCTTCCCATCCTCTGTCCCTCGTAATACGCGCCATGCAGATAGCCTAGATAGAGAATGTCAAAACCGATAGGTCCTCGCACATATGAACGCGAACATCCGCCTCCAATAGTTGTTGAGGCGGGGCTCCCTGGACGCACCGTAATACTTCAGACTTGTTGCCTCTCCTCCGAACCACAGCCGGTCTCCGACGGAGGCTCTCAAATTGCGATGATGACCACTGACCAGACTCGCTGGCCAGTTGCTATAACTGCCACGGTAAAGAGGGTCATTATTCCATCGAGGAAAATAGAACGCGTCTGGCTCCGGGATCGTCACATTAGGGTACATGGAACGCATGACGGCGAGGACTTCAGCCTTCACTATGTCGTCGGTGAGAGATTCAATGCGTTTCGCGAAGTCGCCCTGCTCACAGAACTTAGCCCAAATAACTTCGACGACCGAGTATGCTTACCGTTACTGTGACGAAGAGAATTCCGGAGCCGGGAAAGAAGCCTTCCAGGTCGAGACCTTGCCAGACGGGATACCAGCCCCGTTCATGATCTGCGTAGAGGGCGAACTGGGAGAGTGTTTGCAGAAGTCAAGTCGCATGGACAACGAACAGAGACAAGACTCTGTTTACCTCAGTGTTGAACCAAAACTTCTCTGGGAACTGAAGGTAGATCTTCGTATATGTCCCCTATAGTGCCCATTAGAACCGTGTCGGAGAAACTGATACCTCACTTACCATGGCCATTCCATGTATCGCCTCCGCTTTCCATTCAGGCAAGGGAGGATCGAAGAGGACATCATCGTTCTGCAGAACGCCCAGACTGAACGTGACGAGGGCATAGTCCGCACTCAAACTCGATCCATCCGTAAGGGACACTGAGACTCCATTGCTAGAGCGCTTAATGGTCTTAACGGTGGTGTTGAGCAGGACCTGCTCCTCGGTCAGAAATTCAGCGGCTTCAGCCTGGAGAATGCTCGCAAAACCGCGCTGATCAGTCGAAAGGAGGTTCTCAGCCGAGAACCCCCCTTGGTCAACATTGAAGGTGAAATTATTCGCCTAGAACGAATGAGATAAGCAGTGATGCTAACGGCGAAGACGACTTGTCTCCGAGTACGATGTGGTATCATCAAACCTCGGAACAACAAACGCGACTCGCGACGGGAAAACGGATCATTTACCCAAGAGGAAGCAAGCCAAGAACTCTGTTCGGGTGTCTGCGCGTACTCCCAATCGAACTGGTAGTATTCTGCGGCTACTTCATGATGCGTCCGAGGTTTTGCGCCGATAAGGGAGTATCCACTGCGGGACGTCCCATCGATGA
Organism: Artomyces pyxidatus; assembly: GCA_022160305.1. Classification (NCBI taxonomy): domain Eukaryota; kingdom Fungi; phylum Basidiomycota; class Agaricomycetes; order Russulales; family Auriscalpiaceae; genus Artomyces; species Artomyces pyxidatus. The sequence goes on along the minus strand of MU277229.1, from coordinate 262,950 downwards.
AGCCTCTTAGCACTCGTTTGCCTGGGAACTCGGTGTCAGTAGAAGCTAGCTAGTGAGTATCAGATATATAGGTCATTTACCGCCGGCAACCGTCAGCTGAGCGAAAGCATCCACTGCGCTGTAGAAAGTGTCAAGATAGTCCACCGGACCCGTGTAGTCATAAGTAGCTGTGAACTTGTTAGTCACCACCAACCTCAATAAGAGTTATGCACTTACTCATACTGCCTCGATAGCTATTTGGGTGCGTCGAAAGATTGTGTTTCCGAGCAAGTTCGTAAATCGGGTTTGACGGTCCGTTGCCAGACTGCGTTCCGTGGATCCAGTCGGCGCCCAACTCCAAGACGTACTCCCTTCCAGGAGCGCCGAACTTGAAACTCTTCATACGCCCGCCAAGCTCTTCGCGTGCTTCGACTATCCTGAAATTGTCGATGCCTCGTTGATGGAGAGTCCGAGCAGCCATGATTCCAGCGACGCCGCCCCCCAGGATGAGGACTTGACAATCGTTGGGAGGGCCAGTAGCATTGATCCGAGCGGGGACGGTGAGACCGGAGGTGAAAGGAGGGTGAACCATGCCGAGGCCAACGAGAGTAGAGATGCGGAGGAAGCGTATTGGAGAAAGAAGGGCACTCAGAGAGGCGGTGAAGAATGCAATGCAAAAGTCCAAGACATCGTCAACAACGTCCACCAGAACGATGGGAAGGTGCATGAGAGGCGAAGAGATGCGGGAGAGTAGATGCCGGTGAGGCGGAAACCGGACATAACAGACTTGTGAGCGTCGCATTTATGCACAAGTCGCTGTCTATCGTCATAGCCCGTGCCTTTGAAGCTGAATCCCTTCCGGGCTCTCGGTCAGCTTGCGGCGTATAGCATGAAACACAGAACACGTACGTAGTGATAAGCCCAAAGCTCCGACAGATATGAGCAGCTACGGCCATCTGCTTAGACGTCTCCCGTCCGTGTCTTGCATCGTGGCCTCAACGCCCAAGGGGTCACGGAAGGAGCATATCCTCTTCAGGTTGCTGGGGCATCGGGAAGGGTCGGCTGCTCAGCCAAGTACGTATGATGGGCACGGGACCAAGATTAGATGGGAATATTTGAGAAATATTCCCCTTGCATGCCGTACGATCCGGCGCTAAGCTGCCAAGATTAGGGCTAGCGAAGGGCGCTAAGCTCCCACCTTATCCGCACGGCGTACGCCCTCGCGGCTTCCCGGATGAAGACAAAGAAGGATGTGTCAGAAGTATCGTGGCAATGACTTGGAGGAGTTTGAGTGGCTGCAATGGCTGCGGAGGTAAGTGCGTAGACGGTGGGAGACTGACTGGAGACAGATAGCACCGGTAGCCGGTAGTCAATGACCTCTTCCGTGTGCGTAGAATACATAAAATCTGAAGACGGAACATCGTAGGCGAATGTCGGCTACATGAGGTCGAAAGATAGCGCTCCGTCTAGCTTGACGGGCGACGTCGTTCATACATACGCAGAGACCACGAGGCCATGCCACTTGCAGGGTTTCGAGCGGATCTCGAGCGGCCAGATAGGAGGAAGCGAGAAGCCCTGACTGTCAGAACCGCGGAAATAGACCTGTGGGGTGCATGAAGTGAACTGGGAGAATGCGTCTTGTAGTAGTGTAGTGCAACATGAAGGAACGTTACTGAATGCAAGCAGCGCTGATCAACCCGAGTTCACCGTAAGCCAACTCGGATCGATCCTACTGCGTCAAGAATGTATGGATTGAGAGTGGTATGAGTAAGAAAGAGTTCACGAAGGCACTTCGCACCGTCAACACATAGTATCTCTAACACACGGCGTCAGGTGTCCAGAGAGCCCTCATCTGGGTAATCGAGTTCGATACTCATCCAGTCGTCATCAGACTCTTCCGCACTGATCCAGTTCTCATTGGATTCTTCACCGGAGCTTCCACCTTCGTCATCAGAGTCATCTTTAGCCTCCTGCTCGTCGGGATTGGCTGGATCAACGAGTTCTTCGAGCATTCTCTGAGCTAGAGTGGCGAAACCGATTTCAATGTCATCAGAAATGATATCGTCTAGATCATTGACGAGCGTGAGAGGTGCTGGGGAAGGAGGTGTTCCGCAATCGCAAAGCCGACCCAATGCCCTGTCGGATGTCACATCCTGGAGGACCACTCGTGCGCGTTCGGAAGCAAAAGCACGTGCTACAGGTAGATTCGAAGCAGTGACGGGTCCTGCGACAGTGACTCCGTGCACGACAACACAGACGGTGTCATTCTGTTTCGACTCTGCGCGACTTCGGGATTTCCTGACAGGGAAAACCAGTTACGCGGAGATACGTAGCAACAAAAGTCCACCTACTGAAGACAAATCCGTCTGCACCCGGATCGCGCCGTCCACACCATGAGTTCCGACACAGGATCTGGACGCATGTCAGGGGATAAGACTTCTAATATCTCCTCCATGATTGTCTCGACGATGGCAGCTGTCTTGTCCAGATTGTATGCGGAGTCAACGAGAATGGCAGCTACGAGACTTTCCATGACGTCGCTGATGGCCTTCGGTGGATCGTGTGCCCAGCTTTGCATGACGATGTCTTGGGTGGAGGTCGTTTCGAGAATCGGAACATACTTGCTTATGGCCATGCTGAGCTCAGTGTTGTTCATGAGAATGAGATTATGCAGCCCCAAGCGTCTGATAGCAACCGATGCAAGCACAGGGGCGCAGACGGCCCGAGCTCGAGCACAAGACAGCTGGCCGGATGTCGCACGCGGATATTTGTTGTAGAGGTATGTCATGACCACCAGATCGATGACAGCTAAGAGTAAGTATGAGCTCAGGCGATATGACTGTGCAGTTGTGGCGTCATACCGTCTCCCATGAACTCGAGCCGTTGGTAAGACGCGCTGTTTGATGGGAAAGAAGGATGCGTCATAGACTCCAGTAGTATTTCCGACCGATGGAACTCGTAGCCTAGTTTCTTTTGCAAATCAAGGAACAAGGCCGGGACTGATGATGAATGTGGCGGTCGACTGTATCGCAGAGACCAGGGCACTGTGCCACCTAAGTTCAAGCCTAACGCGGTACCAGTTTGCAGGGCCATGGACAAGCCTCCTGTCAGATAACTTGCTCCCAGAATCGCCTCCATGCAGTCTTGTAAACTCCGACGAGCCATTCGCCGGTGAACACGGCGATCCGTCCGCGATCCGTCAAGACACGGACTTCCTTCCGATACGATGAAGCGCCAGGTCTTGATATTCTGCTTCTCGCCGGTCAGGTGATGTTCCAGCCCATTCTCCTTCGCACGGGCGAGTAAGGTCCTATTCGAGATACATTGCCGCCGCAAAGCATCGAGTTGACCTTCATGACGGTGGGGAAATTTGTTGAATAAATGCACTGAGGCGCCAAGTTTCAATACAGCGTCACCGAGTGTCTCCAGGCGTTGGTTATTGTACCCAGCACCAGCGCCGGGGAGTGTAAACGCTTCGATGAATAAATTGTCCTGGATGGGTGGAAGTCCGAGGTCCGCACGGGCGCCGCGAGCACGCCACACGTCCGAAACACGATGCAGAATTCGAGGAAGGAAGTGATACAGCCTGAACATATCCTCGGGCATACTGAACCATCGACAGAAAGCAAACGGTAAGAAGAACGGACGATCGTCGACAGCATTCATGTTCACGTCCGCTCCTTCAGTGTGAGGAAGGTGGTACGCGGCGGAAGTCTGCCGCGCAAAGTGGTAGGCCTCGACCAGGCAACCGTCGAATGGTATCTCGGGTACGACACCTCTCCGAGTGTACTTCTGGAGATAGTAATCACGGAATGTCGGGAAGCCATCTTCCCTAGAGCCTGCCGGTGGTTTAGACATCGGGCTCAAGTCTCGGCGAATGCGATGGATAAGATATGGGCGCCCATGCTCCTTGTTGTTCATAATGAGAACATGGTCATAGTGGCTTTCGTTGATCGCTGTCCAGTCGTAGCTGCCGTGCGGTTGTTCGAGAAGGCGTTCCATTCCATCGAAGTTCGGTTGGCAGGAGTCGGCATATGTGGGTATGAGGTAACAGGAAAGGGGATCAGCCCTAGGACGACTCGAGACGCACCACCAGAGCCCGAGGTCCGTATAGTCTTGCAGCAACGCCCTTTGTCTCCTTTCCTCGTCTTCGTCGAATTCGATGACCTCACCTACATGCGTACGCAGAGTTTTACCATTCCAGGATAACTCGACAGGACGCAGCGGTGTCCCTGTGACGAGTGCCGCGATACGCCTGCCGTCGACACTGACAGGATGAGACCACATTCTCGGCCCAAGCGTCCACGGATCTCGGACCACGACGTCCATCATGGCTGGCACGTTGGAGACATCCTCGACAGGGCGGCCATCAACGTCCTCGTGGTCCTTGGCGCTCCTTGTCGGAAGCAGATAGTCATCGAACACGTTCAGTACGTAGAGCGCCTTGACAGCCAGAAACGCGACGGCCCGTTTAGCCTCTTTTTTCGACCCCTTGGTAGGACCGACATATACGAGGTGCTCGCGTGGTAGCGGCAGTGCAGTCGGGAGGTGGAGGGTAGAAGTGAAATCGCCGGTATACCTGGGCTGAAGGGAAGGAGTGAAAGGATCTGAAGGAATGAGGGCGCAAAGATGGCCAAGCAAGCCGATTGCCGTGTTGTATGACAGCACAGCGCCGGTCGAAGGGACGACAAAGCGCTCTCGTGCAGCCAGATCGGTAGCGCAAACCTCGTCAGAGTCGTCGTCTTCGTTATCCCCGGGCCTATCATTGAGTAGACTGTGATAGAGTTGCTTGATTTCCGGTTCGCTGTCGATGAATGCTTTGTAACGAAGCATGTCGAGCGCGTTGCCTTCCTGTACCATGATGACAAACGTAGAATCCTTGTGACGTGCTCTGCCGCGGGATTGGACATATCCGACCATATGTTGAAGCGAGTCGAAGCGCACAACCAGGTCGCAAGCCTAGCAAGCAAGATCGGCAAGTGATGTGAAATGTGTTCGCGGGAACTGACCGGAAAGTCGAATCCTTCCTCTGCGACGGGCGTGGCAATGACTGAGATGAAAGTATATGATGACAGTAAGCGCAAGTGAGAGATAGAACTCACGTAGGTTTATCTTCCTATCGCGAAAATCCTTGACGATATCCCTTTGCCTGCTGTTGCGCATTCCACCACCAGTCCCAGAATCATCACTCCCATGCCCTACAAAGGAGGCACACTTGATCATTCCCTTTAATTGCGGGATCCGTGAGATAACCTGGGCCAAGCACGAAGCGATATGGCGCTGCTCGACGAATATGATACCCTGGAATTGTGGTGTGTGGTGCGCAATGAGGATCTCAATCAGAACCCTGACTTTGGGCGTACACCAGTCCATATTGAACGCCCAGGGACCGGGTAGGTCCTCCTTCTCGTGGTGAAAGTCCAGGAAAGGTTGATACTCGAGGAGAATCTCGTGCAGGTCCAAGATCTCAGGAGCGATCTTCTTCGCAGTGTCCATCATTCCTTCTTCGGAGACAGAGAGATACTGCATGCGAAGGATCTCCATCTCGTTCTCGTTAGAAGCCTGCATTAACTGGACAACTCGCGCCTGCAGATCGGAATGCAGGAAGAGCTCTGCTGCGAAGGGTCCGAGATTGTGCTTGGTGACATCGTACCGAACCAAAAGACTATCCCAGGGGATATCGATAGTAATTGGAATCTTGGACCTGTCGAAGCGGCTCCAGATAGACGGGACTGGATACTCGAGGAAGGCCTCAGGAGGTGGAGGAAAAGCCCGAACCACCTGGACATTTTTGGGTCAGCACTGAAGCAGTCAAATACAAACCACCTCTCACCTCGATCGGCTTTGGTGAGTGATAGTGGAGCTCTTCTGCGTGTTGCTTGACAGTGATCACCTTGGCATCCAGATTCTTCTCCAATGTCGCCAGAGCCTCTTCCGGCCTCTTCGTACTCCAAGTAGGAGAGGCAGTCATTCCAAAAATCTTCGGCCGATCTTGCCCGGACAATTGAAAATATTCTTTCATCACTCCGTTGTATGGATGGTTCTTGCGAGTATGATGACACTCGTCCATGATGATGAGCGAGACCTACGACAGCCCTTGTATGCGAGTCGACTTCGAGCCAAAAAAGATCTCACGTTTTTCAGCGTACAATACGAGTGCGTCAGGATGTTGAGAAAGATTTGCGCTAGGACAGAGTAAGAAGTAGCCTCGGGAGAAGCGCGCAACGTACCGGTCATGACCAGGACGTCCGACTTTTCCAGTTGGTCCTTCCACTTGCTGCGGTCCATGATGTTGACGGCTGTGCCACCGTGGAATTGTCTGACGCGTAGAGGGGTGTGCTTCGAGATGAAATCGCCTTGCTGCTCGACCAGGGCTACCTTGGGGACCAAGAACACTATGAGCTTGCCCCGGGCAGCGTCCTGCGAAGCGATCCATTTGATCAGGAGGGTGCTGATATACGTCTTCCCGGAGCCTGTGTCCAATGCTGCGATGACATTGCCTTGCTGCGCTTTGCTGAAAATCTCTTCTTGATAGCTACGCGGGGTGAGTGTGGTGGGTACCGTTGCGACTGTCATCGCTGGTCATCGGCCGACGAGTACAATATACGATACAGCTGCAGCAGCGACGAGAGAGGTGTCAAAGGGGGCTGGAAGAGCATAGAGAGGGGAGCATATCAGGAAGTCACAGAGAGCTCGCAGAGAGCAGGAGAGCGCACGTCGACGCGACTGGACGCGACGGAGTTCGATGCCGTGACCGCGCCAAAAATAGGCAAAAATACGGTCGCGCCGCACAGCTACACTGTGCCGCAGTTTGCTTGCTTTCTTATATCCCGTCGGCTGTTAAAGCTCTCTTTCTGGTGGACCTCCACGATGGCTATCAACCCCAACGAAGACACAGAATTGTGAGCCTCAAAAATGACACACGTAAAGTACTGACGTCCTATCCAGTAATGAAGCTTTGCGCAAGCACGGCATTCTCCCACCTCTCGAGCCGACGCCGCCCTCTCCTTCTCCGCCCCCATCACCGAAGTTTGACGATATCCTGGATGAGTACACGCCCGATGAGCTGCATGAACTCGGAGAGGATATACAAGATGACGAAGCCGAACGGTATGTCGAGCAATTCCGGCGCCAGAGGCTCGCCGAGATGAAGCTCGAGGAACGTCGGGGGCGATTCGGGCGTGTCATCCCCATAGGCAGAGAGGACTACACGAGGGAAATCACCGATGCGAGCGATGTGAACGAAGAAGAGGACGAAAAGAAGCTGGGGACGGGTGTCGTATGTTTCCTATATAAGGACGGGTATGTCAGTCTTTCTATTTCACGATCTATGAATCTCATAGCTATCTGCTTTGTGTAGTATCCCAAGAAGTGATCGTGCATATGAACACGTGCGGACATTGGCCGCTAAACATCCGCGAACAAAATTCGTCTCCATCGTGGGCGACAAATGTATCCCAGACCTCCCGGATTCCAGAGTCCCGATGTTCATCGTATACCGGAGGGGCGAAATCATCAATCAAATTACATCACGGGGAGCTGATAAAGAGCGGAAGCTTGAAGGTCCGGAAGTTATGTTGGCGTTCGATATATTTTCTCACGAATATACCTAGAACTTGAAGCGCTCCTCATCATGTCGGGTGCCATCATTCCGGCGGAGCGGCCACCACCTCGAAAAACGGATGATGATTCAGAGGACGATGAGGACGACGATGACCCATCCTCACAAATGCAATCGAAGTCTACGTTCACCAATCAGTCGTCGAAGAACATACGCAGCTCTGCGAAGAAGGATGAAGATTCGGATTCAGACTTTGATCTATGAAGGACGAATGAGATGGTGTATTGCTACTGTATCACTGTTGTATCAATTGTCAGTTGAGCATTCAACATAACGGAACGCGGAAAGGATGCATAATTATGCATGAGGACGCGATCGATTATTTGGTGTCATTTCTGATTCGGAAGAGGATAAAATGGCATGCAAAATTGGAACATGAGCGTCAGAATGATCCCTTCATCTTTAAAATGGTACGGTCCCTTTGCAGAGCTGAGTAGGTGCTGAAGCACACGACGCGACCTGACGCGACGCGTTCAATTCATAGTGCACGTGCTCTAACTGCTATGTCACGTGCCATTCTCTCACGACTTGGCCAACCCGGAATCGACAGCATCCATTGCTTTATTACTCGTTAAATCGTCGAGTTTCCTTTGGATAATCCACCTTTCAGCGATAATTCTCTCATGTCGCTGTCGCTTGACTATGCTTCGCTAGACCACTCGAAGTGAACACTATCTCTTTACTTCGAAGTATTCGGCCGCTGACACCATTCTAAGGTGGCGGAATCTCCCCCCACCCCTTGGTTTCGCTTCGTTGTCCTCAGTGCGTACTACCCATCTATCGGTACCCTCATACTGACTCTCCATATTACAGAGCAAGACTCCAAGCAAATCTGCGGCGGCTGCTACCGAGTCGTATGAGGCACTGAAGGAGAAACGCGCATGGGACTTTGCCATTGCCCCGGCCAAGTCGCTCCCCATGCAGGGATTCATGCTCTACATGTCCGGAGGCGGTGTGCAGATATTCAGTATGGGCATCGTCGCCATGCTCCTGCTCACGCCGTTCAAAAATCTAGCGGCCATAAACCCAGGTACGTCGTCTACTCCGAGCTTGCTTGCTCCCGCTAACCCATACGTGCAGCATTTGCGCAGTTCGCCCCGGGATCGACGACTTCTTCAAAGGCTAGCTCCCTGACCACCCTCGCCCTGCCGAAACTCGTTTACCTCGCATGCAATGTTGCCACCCTGGCCCTCGGTTTGTGGAAATGCCGTGCAATGGGCCTACTACCGACTGGTACAGGTGACTGGCTGGCATTTGAGAGTCGAGGTCCGGCGCCGGAGATGTCACTGTTTTGACAGCGGTATATGATAGTTGTGGGGGCGTAGTGTGGTACTTTAGCGCATTGACAAACGAGGTGAGTATCACTTAGGTATGCCTGGCAGCAAGTCTGATACATACTTTGTTACTAGGTGCACGCATGGACCGTGGAGAGCGCTGGATATCAATTGCATTGACAGGCATCGTCATTGGAGGGTCTGGACAACTTCGAGCATTTCGAGCCGAACGCCTTTGTAGCTATCGGTCTGTCTGCATGCTCTGCGAGCTACTTGTTTGACGATCCAGGTAATTCCTGGAAAAACATGGTGTAAATGAGCAGACTCGGTATGTATCATCGCGTTCACACCGATCCGCCTCGATATCTGTACGGTCTACTCGGATAACACATGCGCCTGGTATATTCATATGTACTAGACATTCGTCTCTGGACCTCAACCGATATAATGAAGACACTAGCTACTGAGCATTATGTAGTCTTCAGGGCCCAGCTGGCTAATAAGCTGTGCCCGAGCAGCGGTGACGCGGACGGTGGCGGTGTCCATGCTCCTCTCATGAGTCGCGAATCGATGTCTCCTCCAGATAGTTTTCCTTGTTCCTCTCCACCACCATGGCTGAAGCCTATACCCTCCTGAATATCCCAGGTGCATCGCTCACAACGCCCAATACCACATATAACGGCGCTCTCGAGCTCGAATACGTTACCTTCGTACCCAAGTCTACCTCAGCCCGCGACGTCTTGCTCGTCCTTCGCCTCGGCGCATATGAGCTTGTACTCGATCCGTCACGAAAAATCACTCTTTCCGTCCTTCCTAATGGGCAGCAGAACTACGTCTTTCAGAGTACGCCGGATGACCAACAGCAGCTCTTGCTCAGTCTCCCCCATGGCGGCGACGATGTCGAGCTCTTCCACGGTGTGCTCGAGGAATATGGTAACTTTCGTGCCATCGGCGACGCAGCGACTTTGGATGGTGATACCAAGGTACCTGCGGACGAGAAGATAGACATGGAGGATCTCAGAGGACGCTTCGTGCTCATGAACGAGGATAATGGTGAGATCATCGGCGCGCTGGACAGCAAAGTGACAGTCCGCGAAGACGAGTCGCTCCGCGAGAAGGGGGAAGAAACCGCACCCGTTGTCGTCGAATTGCCAGAGGGTACGGATACACTGGAGGAGTTGAACGAGATGGAGGTGCTCGTACGCACGGTGCCTGCGGAGGAGAGGGACTGGATGCTCAATAGTGCTGTGTTCGTCAGGTGAGCTCGCCCTTCCTCGCTGATCGTGCGTGCTTCATTTATCTTCAGCCATGTCATATCCGGGAGTACAACGTTACTGGAGAGTGCTATGTCGTCCGCCTCATCGTATTATATCGCGCACTCGACGCCCTCCCCGCATGCCAATATGCCGTCCGGGTCGCTTACGCCGGACCCGCGCGTACCGTCCCCCCGTCCGCCTCCGCCCCCATCGCGGACGCTCCTACTTCTCCAGTCGCCGACAACGCGCAAGCACCTTTCGAACATACGTACCGTCAGCGGGCACGCCGTCAAGCTGAGCAGCAAGACCGCGGCGGTCGTCGACTCCATGATCACACGCATCACCAGCTCGGACAAGGGCAAGGGCAGGGCATCGTCACAGATGCAGACACCAACTCTCCAGCAGCCAGCGAATGAGAAGCCCCCGCTACCACCGCGATCCCCCGCTCCCCCAGCATACGCAGAGAAACCGCCTCTCCCGCCGCGCAAGTCACCACTCCCGTCGAGGTCATCGTCGCCCATCCCGCCGCAGCCGCCGACGGGAGAGGTGCGTCCGAAGCTCGGGACGCGCGCACGCCTTGCGCTGTCCGCCGCGCTCGTCCTGGCATCTCTCGAGGCATCGTCGACGCGCCTTGTTGACTCGGGTGGGTCTGCGCTCTCCGCAGCGGTGAGCCACAAGTATGGCGCGCAAGCGGGCGAGAACGTCAATATCGCGGCGGGCACAGCGCGGAATGTCGTCCTTGTCTACGTAGATATGCGGGGCCTCGGGCGTCGTGCGATCGTCAAGCGTGTGGCGAAGGGCTGGGTGCAGGGGCGTGTGAGTCAGTACAGGGGACACAAGTGATTTTGTCCTGCAGGTCTAGCTGGCATGTGCCACATATACTTGTTTGTATTGTTCTGATGTAAGCACCAGCTTTTAGGCTTTCCTACACTGTTCTCTGATCGCTAATTGCGGCATGCCTGTGTACAAGGAGAACAGGGGTGTGGAATTACGAGATTAACTTTGTGTCTTCACCGCCGTCGCTAAGTGACCGTTGTGCGGCCTCAGCGCTCAGCGTCCGATCTCTACTAAGCGCCGTCAAACCAGTGGCCTCTCGGCAATGGAAGTGATCGCTGCGCACAATCAGCATGAAGGCCATCGCGAGCCACAAACGCGTCTTCGCTGCTCCGTATGCTCGTTGAGCTCGCAGCCTCCCAGCCTTGTGTTGCTACCGTTTGGGTGTGCCGGCGACGGGCGTGGCACAGCCCCCGCCACTGGCGCGTCTCCATACCCTAATTGAACAGAGTAGTAGGTCGACACACAGCATATCATTGAAGGCCTGTGTGGCGTACGCTTCTATACGGAACCAACACCGATGCGTCTTCCTGCGATGAAGTGCCCTCAACAAATCGACTAGGCTGCGCACTCCCCTTCCCCACCATATGGTAGGATTGGTGCCGCATAACACACGAGGTACCACGGGTAGCAACATCGTCACGCCGCTTTGTTAGACGCCCTGGAACGTGTGTGGCATCGACCACCCCCTCTGAGGGCTCTGCCTCCCTTTTGCTTATAATCTCCTGGATTGCGCATCTTTACCTGCAGCACATTATTCCACCCTACTTATCCGACTCAGAGCCAGCACTTCTCTCCGACGACGACGATGCACTCGAATTCATTCCATGACACGTGACCATCACTCTATGACGGTTATAAGACCGGAAGCCCAGCTCCTGAGTCTATCCAGTCATTCTCTGGACTCTTCTCTCCTACTTCGACGCCCTCCGCTAGGTCCTTCTCACCCTCAGGCTGCGTGACCCCTCCACAGGTACTGCCTAACCAGGTTGAGGACGGCCCGTCGGTCCTGGACTACTCATGTCCAATTCCAGACCTCCCGACGACATCGCTCGTTCAATCGAGACTCGGCGCTTCAACACCTCTGGGGCCTTCAAGCGAACAACTTTTCAGCGTCATAGGATCCCCTCAAACCGATGCGTTTCCTCGTGATCATATACCAGAACCTCGAGGCGTTCCGAGGTTTAACTATTCCCAACTGAACTCCTTACCTTGGATGGACTTTCTCAAAGACAATAACCCTTACATGCTGGAAAACCCAATACACACAGAGGTATAGTCGTTAACGGCCTGGTCCCTCTCTCGCTCTGATGCTGACTCCCACGCAGAACATGGATGGGACAGCCACCTCTTCAATACAGTCAATCCTTTTACTACCCCTTCAAGACGCCACGCATGCCGTAGCAGACGATTCGCTTCGCTTGTTCCTATCATATTTGGAACCCCGAACCGGGTTACAGATTGAGACATACTCCCTGCCGAAAGCATTTCACGAGTCGCTTCGTGGGCCCCTGGCCCATGTTTACACCCGTACGCACCAAATCGAAGCAACAGATTGCTCGTTTTACGAACGAAACGAACTAAATTATCGAGGTGTGTTCGCAATCATGGCGTGCCAGGGGTTCGTATGTGCGGGCAAGCAGTCTGACACTAATCCGGCGTTACCCAGTTATTTCAATGTTTTCAGTACTCGTCAATAACAAATGTCTGGACGCACTGCGTGGCGTAGAAGTCACGTTTGAGTGATTCGAGTGACTCTCTGATCTGCTTTGAATACAGGTCCACAAAGACCTGATATAACCCGGGGAAGCTATAACTAGAAGCCTAACTTACAAATAGAGGCAAGGCACCACGGTACCCTTCCGATGACAAGAAGTTAGACCAGGACCACAACATGACGCTTATCAGGCCCGAGCCCTGACACGACTTCTCCAAAGCCACCCTCCGCTCTGTCGAAACCACCGCTCGCGCGGAAGGCCAGACTCTTCCATCATGAGCAGCGTGACTCTCCCCAAGGTCTGGACAGCAATTTGGTCTTCTCCGTCGTTAGCGGTGCCTCCGAAGCGAACATCGCCGCGACGGAGCGCTTTGCGCACAGCCGGCGAGCACGAAACACGGGGATAATGGGGAGTGCCGTCCGTGGAATCGGGGCGTGAACGGATCACAAGTTTGCCACGGAAATCCAGGGGCAGAACAATGGTGACCGGCTCTTTCCTGGCCATTATGGACAGACCAAAAGCATGCTCTTCGGCGCCAGATAGACGAAACTGGATCATGGATCAGTAACAACGAGCTAGATGAGAGCATGGGACCGAATACGCACGATCTCGGCACGCACATGTCCCTTGTAGCTCCACACATCGACTGTGCTGCGCGCAAGAGGCTCGGGAGTATCACCGGGAAAAGGGCTGAGGAGGGTCAGTTGAAGCAAAATGGGCTCGCGCAACGTGACGATCTCCGCCGCGCGACGGGAATCGCCGACTACGCGCTGGGGGAGTGGAAGCACCTGCTCTCCAATAACGCGGGTCGGCTTCTTCTTCCTAGGCTTCAGATGAGCGCGCTTGGGTAAGTGTATGCGTGGCATAGATAGTTTCAGCCCGGAGCTCTTGGCTCGGGGTGGGAGGAGGTGCGAGAACCGCCGAGCAGGCTCTGGTGCCAAATCTTCGCCGGAAAGAGGAGGGATGAGGTGGGTCTTCTCGGTTTCGGGCACACCGAACGCTGTAATTGATGGAGAGGGCTTCAAGAGCTGTTGTTGATAGGTTGGTCAGCATACGATTCGACAAACAAAAAGTCTGGAAATTGTCGCACAGATAAGTAATTGGTCATCTCGGATAGTGAGACAAAGGTCAAGGACGATGTTTCAGTGAGATTGGAAGATGAGGAAGACTTGGGATGGTCTGGAAATGAGGACGCGACGCGCTTTATATATGTTTCTACACTGGTGGCTTTCGGTGGTGCAGGCCGCATCCATTGCAGACGGTCGAATGTGAGGAAAGACAAAGGACAATGAGCCACAAAGCCACTGGCGTCAGGTGGAGCTTTGACTCGTGCGATGACTTACACAATGCGAAGCGATTGCAAAAGCCCAGGTGGTTCGGAAGATCCCAGATCTGTCCAACAAAAGATAATTGAGCAAAAAAGCAGAATAATTTGACCTTGTATGCTTACATCCAGCTCGTCGCGATGGTCTTCACTCGATACTACCTGCGGCAAATCGTTCAGTCTATAGGCTCAGCTCACATTCGCTGTCGGTGTGATGACCCGACGAAAATCCAACGCGTTCCTGAACTAACAGGCACCACACGATCGCTTGAACATGAACATCGTATCTTGTCTCTTGCTTCGCCAGACACTGGACATCTGCCTCTAGATCTTGCTCCTGCGCGCTAGGATAGGGATCTGTCGGGTGTAAGCCCGCAGCATAGATCCGCAGACAGCCGCCGTCCTGACTCCGTCGTCCTGAAGAGTGTACGTCGACCTGACAAAACCCTGGCTTTGCACTCCTACATCCAAGACGACTGCAAGCCAGGGCACGGATGACATGCAATTGATGTGCATGTGCGCACGAGTCGGCACATTGCACGATCGATTGATCATAGGTTAGCTGACGTGTTGGCTCATGAAAGTCAGTCCAAGGCAAAGGGCTGCGATCAAGTTCCCAAGTCGTCGAAGTAGATAGGAATCGTCTGCCTGACGAGTCATTGAGTGGCGTGGCACTGCACAGCACTGGTGCGATACCCATGTATTGAAGTCCAGGCTTCGGAGCTAGTGAATAGACGACAGCGGTGTATGTCAGCGGGATACACGTCGAACAATGGTGGAACGCACTCGAAGTCCGGATCCTCCGAGCCGACGACCGTGGCTATCCTCCCGAAAAGTTGACGAATGCGTTCTTGAACATGGCTTTCACAGCGTTTCTTACCTGGTCGTCTCCAAGCCAAACAGCCATGCCAAATATCAGTGACATGTAAACCTGGAGCATACCAAAAGAAAGTCTTATATTCAGAAGCGAATGTAGGAAGCCACTAGGCCTCGGAATCTACGTCAATGACGACCATCCCGTTCTCTTGGGTTGCCGTGATGTCAGCAACAGACTGCTCGTCATCCGCTTCATTTATAGAAGTATGGTCCTTCTTCACCTGGCCTTGAGGTTGAGGCAAGTTGGAAGGCAGTGATGGCTTCTTCGGTTTCGCACGCTCAACAAGCACAGCAAATTCTGCCTTGTTTTCCCGCTGTGCAGACGATGCAACTGCAATCAGAGGGCAGCACAGAACGAAAAGGATGAATAATACCCGATATTCCGACACATTGATACTGAGGGCTACTTCGCGTGCGGTACCAGAGTTTGAGGTGGCACGTCGGCCTTCTTCCCACCGACGCATTTCTGCTCGTAATTCTGCCTGCCGTTTACGCTGTGTCGACATGTGGTCAAGGTTGGCGTTGTAAACGGAAACCCATCTGAACAGTCATCCATGTCATTGAATCAACCGTGACGCGTGAGGAGAGAAAAGCACGCGGACCTCTGATGTCGGGCTATGAGTAGTGGACGGTCGCCTGTCGTTAGGAGATCATGCTCGGCGAGGAGGTCTCGTATTTGTTTATCTTTCAAGACAGTATACGAGACTTTGGGAATGGGGGAGTCTGTATCGTCGTCGTTTACGTCTGCCTTCAGTCTAGAAGAGGTCAGAGGACTGCTGCTCGCACATCGGGACTGTAGGTCTACGCACCTGTCTTTCCCTTTCTTTGGCGCCTTGCCAGCAAACAGTTTTGACCATTCGTCTTTTTCCTTCGCATCCGTTATTTTTGTGGGAGGCATTTTACACCCGCTGTCTAAGTGTTCGTTAATTAGGCTGGCATTCACTTGCCTTGCACAAGCAGGGCATTCGACACAACCGTCATCTGTGCTCGTGGGTCAAATTTTGCTGAAATTTTTGGCCACGTCTTGTAGCTTACCTGGAGAATTTGGAGAAGAAAATGGCTCACCACTCCTTTCAATGGAAGTGAAGCGCGCCTTAGATTTGGACTTCGGCTTGGTGATTCCAACATGGCTCCTTCTAGGACTAGAAGGGCCTGAGACAGATTCTATCAGTTCGATTTCAGAGTCCGGGCTAGTCTTCCGTTTTTTGGTTGGTCGTGGATGGCTTGACTCTGGAGTGCCTCTGAGTGTGTTCTGACGTGTTCGATCGTCCGTAGCCAGGCGCAACACGTATGCTCTACGCGCTCAGGTTAGTACGTGGCATTGTGTCAAGACGTGGCTTTTCCACATGCCATGAGTGAAGACGGACCTTGCGCCTTTCCATGCAACCACAGCCTCCTCCATAGTCGGGTTCACGCGTAGATGGCCTTCGCTTGCCGGCTTCCAGCAGACAGGGCACACAGCCTTCTCACTGATCTGATTTCGCGCACACTGGCATATCCGGCAGGCGCATCAGCTATAGCAGAGCTGCGGCAACATGGAACGCACGAGTGAGCAGAAACAATGGCCACATGCGAGCACGACAGGCGCCTCAAACAATTCTTGACAAATCTTACAACGCAGGGCGCCGTCGAGGTCCCGAAGCCCGGGAGCATCAGCTCTCCCCGGAAAGTCTAAAGGGTCTTGGATATCGGCGTTGTTAAGCAGGTCGTGAACTGTGTTCTTGCCCATCTGGCACGACGCGTGGTGGTGGGAGAAGAGGAGTAAACGAGAGCGCGTCGCGCGCGTCTATTCCGGAACCGTGTTTTACGCACGTGACTGCACGCGTAGACGCCCGTTGACGGCACTGGGCGCTTATTGGGTGCGCGCTTGCCGGCCCTCATAAGAGCGTATGAGCACGTCGAGGTCGCTTACATCGCAAAGCGAACAACCCTATCATGTCTTCAGCACTCTCCTCCGTAGTCTCTTTTTACGACTACACGCTTCAGCCATTGCCCGCTTTTGCCGCGTTCGGCGCACCCGTCTCCAAGCTCGACGTTATCGGTGCGCTTCGCTTGGCGCTCGTAATGCGCCAGCTGCGCGAGATGCTGCTCAAGATGCACCGTGCCAAGGTATCGAGCGGAGAGGCTGTCGAACAGGAGGAGCCCCGTGGCACAGCACGCGATATAGCGACGACGCTCGTCATGGTTTATGGCGGCGAAGCCATCGTCGGTGCGCACAGACGTACATGCTCTCCTTAACTGCTTAGACATCTTGCCGGTTTATCGTGCACCTGTTCACGACTTATAGCGCCGTGGCTTGGCATACAGCCTTCGTTCCTCGTGTCCCCTGCCTACCCTGTCCTCTTCGCTGGGGCGCAAGCCGTTATCGAGCTGTTGCCGGATGTCCCAATGATGTCGCTGGCCACCGAAATCCCGTTCGCACCTCTGGATGCAGCAACCCGTGCTATGCTCCTGTGTACAATCGTTCCATCCATGATCACCACGCATGCATCGCCTGCAGTGGCCACGTCTCCGTGGGCGCTGCTTGTTACTTCCCTTGTATGTGCTGCGACGCCCTCCTGCCGCCAGCTAACCTTTTGCGCAGATAATTGCAAATACCGGTCCCTTTATCGCCAATATCACCTCCCTTTTGAACCCTACGCCCATGCGTTTGACTACGCCCGCCGAGTTCCTTCCTGCAGGATGGACAGCTACGGACCTGTGGGCTGCACCGCTCGTCAC
The DNA here is from genome assembly GCA_022160305.1 of Artomyces pyxidatus. Lineage (NCBI taxonomy): Eukaryota > Fungi > Basidiomycota > Agaricomycetes > Russulales > Auriscalpiaceae > Artomyces > Artomyces pyxidatus. The sequence continues at coordinate 245,347 of MU277229.1, read as the reverse complement.
CGCTCTATATGCGACCCTAACTCACGCGATGCCTTTCTTCGCCTCACTCCATGTTCTCTTCTTTGATTTCTTCTTCTCACTTGGGCTGGGGAATCTGTCGTTCAGCGATGGGTCAGATACCGGAGTGGTGGCACCGCTAGACGCCGATAGCGCGCGGGCAGCGTGCGCCGTTGTGCTTTCCCTGTTGTTCAGCATGCGGGCATACAGGACGTTTGGAGTCGGGCTTGAGAGCCCATTGTTGGATGTCAATCCTGAATTGGAGGTTAAGAAGAGAGAAAAGGATAGCGAGCTGGCAATGAAAGTGGCGGGTGGGGGAAAGAAGGCGGCAGCCAGCAATCGTGAGTTCATAAGTCACATTTGTTACTCGATTTCTGACTTTCAAGCGGATAGACATCGGGAAGACGAAAAGACAGTGAATCCATTTACGAACCATCTATTTGTGATATCTAGACATGCTTCCTCTCTATGCTACAATCCGGAGCCATTCGCCCTCGTCCGCTAACAAGTCTTACATCTCACCTACGCTTCTCTTGCACCAAGTTACATCAAGCTGAGACTAGAACAAATATACCAAGTGATAGAGATGCGACGCACAACCCTCTTGTGAGTCGCTTTCTTGCTGATTGGTCGCTAAAGTAATTACGATAACCGCTTTAGATCGTTTCCTTTAGACTTTCCTCGCCCAATAAATATGGCTTCTTCGGGGTACCTTATTGGGAAGCAATATTTTCGTGAACGCTCATCGCCTCTGTTATTTACAATTCTCCTGGCCGTTGCTTCTCCATCGGTATATAAGCAGCCCTGGGGCGTACATATGCTCGACATCAGTGCAATCGCCGGACTCAGCGCCTCTCAGAACGATGTAGCGAACAGCCTTCCGTGCCTTCCTCATCCCAATCCTTGGGACGCCACATCCGAAGTCAGTTCCATTTCAGCCCCACTTGGAAATCATCATCATATCATTCGACAGATATCTCCTATCAGCCCTGTGGATTATGAATACGCGCTGACGCGCTTTGTCAGGTCCCAACAGCGGAGAACATACGGCGTAAGAGGCAGCGTTTTCTCAAGAATACTACTCAGAGCAGACAGGCTTGACGAATGTATCGCGGCCCGCAGGAAAGTGGCGCATCTATCGAAAGTCTACATCTCGAACGGGCGGACCTCCACGCTCTGCCTGTAGGTAGAGCCGCCATTTGACGCTGGTAAATATAACACTTGGGCCTACCTTCGACGTTGGCCTACAGCCTACGATGACTTCACCTCTCTCAGCACTTGTGAGCATTATCTCTTCCGGAGTCGAGGCTCTTGAGTCTGCGTACGCGGGGCAAGGGATCGCCTTTCCGTCTTTAGACGAACCATTCCGCCCGGGGCCACTTGACAAAGATCCAGGTGTTGTATCCGCCACGCGTCTGATTGTTGCGGCAGCGCACCAGATCATCGCGACCGTCCGGCCGCCCTTGGAAGTTGTGCTCGAATGCGGGTCCGCGATGCATATGCCCGCTGCTATCGGACTAGCGGTGGATGTCAACGTCCCAGATGTGTTGAAAGACGCTGGCCCAGAAGTGTGCATGACTTCGTCGATGTGGCCCGCTTCTGACACGAGCTACAGGGAGTCCATGTCGACGAAATTGGGAGGAAGGTCGATATTGACGGGGAGAGACTAGGTGAAGAGTACATCGCCTTGTTGAATAGACGCTGGCTAATCCACCATCCTGTTGATGTCAGCTCGTGTCTTGCGCTACCTCGCCACACGCCACATCTCTAAAGAAGTCAAGCCAAATGTTTTCACGAACAACCGCCCATCTTCGATTCTCGTCAAGACGCGTCCTCTGGAAGAATTGAAATCAAAGTAAGCTCCTTTGTCGTAGTCACGGAACTAATCCTCACGGACTGTCGCTCTCAGTAAGATGACGAAGTACGACGGTGCACCCCTCGCGGCAATCATTGGACACATGTACGTCTCACCATCTTCGAAGCCTTCGACGTGGAACACAGTACGCTTCAGGACCGATGATGCTCTGCGGAGCAGCGTCTACATGGGCACTTATCTGAAAGACGCTCCTCACGGTGTAAATGCGCCATTCAACCTCGCTTGGAACACACAGGCTTCTATTTGGGACTGGTTTGAAGAGCCGGGTAACGAATGGCGGGGTCGTCGCTTTATTAACGCGATGTCAGGCGGAGGGGAGCGCTTTCCGCCGAAAATTTTCATCGACGGTGCGCTATATGAAAACCCTGTGGATGCCATGCTGACTAGATGCCATTGAACAGGCTTCGACTGGAAATCACTCAAGGACGATAGCGTGGTCGTGGACGTAGGCGGGAGCGTCGGCACCGTCGTGCTGACTTTACTCAAGGAATTCCCTCACCTCAAATTTGTCGTGGAAGACCTCAACAAGGTTATCGAAGAACGCGCTACGAAGGTACACCATCTCTTCTTTCACCGCGCACCAATTTGACTTACCTATATTCCGGCAGTTCTGGGCAGAACAGGACCCGCAGGCAATTTTGGATGGACGCGTCACGCTCAAAGGTACTATCCATCGAATATTCTTGTCCTGCTCGCAGAGCCCTGACGACCCGCCTAGTCCAAGACTTCTTCGAGACGCAGGCGGTCAAGCAAGCTGCCGTGTACTTCCTGCGCCTAGTGATCCACGACTGGTCGACCCCCAAGAGCATTCAGATCCTCAAGAACCTCCGCGATGCCGCGAGCCCCACTTCGAAACTCGTCATCTTCGACAGCATCATGCCGTATGCATGCGCCGACTCCGATAGCGCGGGACCCCCACCTCCACCGTCGCCTCTGCTCGCGAATTTGGGAGTGGCGCTCGGCGGTTTCATCACATCGATGGATTTAGGGGTACGTGAGATATACCCTACGAGTGTCTGTGCGCTGCGTTGACATTCTTGACAGACTATGAACCTGCTTAATGGGCAGGAGCGATCCCTCTCCCAGTTCAGGGCGCTGGGGAAGGCAGCAGGGTGGAAGCTAGAAAGTGTGAAGCCTGGTATGCTGGCTGCGTTCCAATTCGCAGTTGATACTGAGTGACGGAAGTGGGGGGGGTGCTCTATGGTCTATGGCGTTATAGTGTAGTTTCCGTGTCGTAAATGATGTAAGTCAAGAGAAGATTGTGAATATTGTACCATCACGTTTAGGAGCAAATCCCGTGTTTAGGGACTTCGGACGTTGAAAGGAGGCGCGTGGCTCAGATGATTTATTAAATTCCCAAGTCGAGCTGCGTACCTTCCGCGCTTTCTTATTTTAGTTACCTACTAGCTTAGCCTATCTTTCGCTAGGGAAGAACAGGCCACTCTATATCAGTCAAGTAATGCGTTCGGCGCCCGTATCAAGCTCCACATTTTTCATCACGACATAAATAGAATCATATATGAAGTATAAGCAAACGCCATAAAGATAGAGGAACAGGACAGAAAAGGTGGTGGAGACACGCCTCAGGAAGTGAATGATTCCGACCACACATCAGGCCAACGAAGATTGCACTCAATGGAAGGATAACTCACCAATTCCTGGAACACCACCAACGTGGATAGTCCCGAGATTGAGGTTGCTGGCAACCCGTGCACCTGCATGGGAAGGGGACTCGGACTTAAATGTCGACTCTGCAAACGCTGCAGAGTTGTGGATGATGGGCACAATGTGCGAAGTGGTGGTCTTCAAAGGGTACGAGTTTGCAGAGTCGCTGCCCATGCTGTGGGGTATGTCTCGGAGGATTATCCGGTTGTTGAACATGACGAGCAGTGTGTTTGAGTAGCTGAAGGGTCGGAGCGAGCTTTAGAAAGCGGTATACTCTACGAAAGAAACGGCGACGGACATCTTTCCGATGACGGCAGTCCTAAAAAAAGCATTAGCCAGGTCAGATTAAGTACTTTCGGTGAATCAATTGGCACTCACGGACAAAAGTAATACGTTTGGCTCTGAGGTGACAGTGTTGGTCCAGTGAGAAAACCGATCCTCCGAGAGAGATAACGACTACGTACTGGTGCGGCAATATACGCCACCAGCGCAATGATGGCTACACTAGCTGGACGGCTGTTAGAAGGAGCGTATAGATCGCGCACTGACAAATTATCACCAGACAAGACATTCGTCTCAACAGTAAGGCGCAGAATTCGTGAGATGGCGTTCTTCGAGTATTGGTGCTCTTGCTTCCGGGTCTCCGAGAGCTGTCAAATTTCTCCATCAATAACTCAAGCACGCTCGATGCTCCAGCTTTCTCACCAAACATGTCATAGTGATAGCGATCATGAGGTCTGCAATTACATCGCCGATAAGAGTTATCTAGTGAAGTCAGCAATCAGCGGCGATTCGAAGATCGCTAGAACGTACATAGATCAAGACCGTCAGCGTATGCTTGTGAGCCTCGGCGAAGTTTGCGACAGTATGGCCCTAGACTCAAATAAGCTGGGTGCGCAAAGAAAACACATTGGCAAAAGAAAGATTACATATATCCCCAGGGTCATACCCGCGACACCTTCCGTGAAAGACACCTGACGAGAGTCCAGTCAAATATATGTTTATAGGTGAAGGCGTGGACGTACAAGGCCGATGACGAGAGCCAGTCCAGAAAATGACCGCTTGAGGACCCAGATGCGATAGCAGAAGAATGATTGTATGATGAGAGCGACAAGCGAACCCATGAAAGGCGTGTCGAACGAAGAGAGATACGGTTTTTCGAGTCGGGCAAAGTTTCCGAATCCCGAAGCAAGCCAATAGTACAAATCTGCGCCGGTGAATGCTGTCTGGAGAGATTCTATGAAGAACACAAAGTACACTGCAGATCATGAAGTTGATGGTCTGGGCATCTCGGACGATGTGTGAGACACTTACCCAGCATCTTGAACATCCGTTTATCCGATGGAAAGTAGAAGTCATAGAGATCTGTTGGAGTGTTGATATGTCAGAATATCGGAAAATGATGTGTTTGCTGTCTCAGCCGTCTCAACCTACAGACTTGCACCACTAGGACACCATAGAGACACCAATTGAAGAGGGTCCCGAGCAGCTGAGAACATGAAATCGATCTCGAGGATTTCCCAGAGGAAGCTTGTCACTCACAATGGGGGCAATGCTTCCGATGGAACCACGTCAGACGAACGGATAAAAGCCATATATAGAACCACTCACGCGCTGGTAACATTAGGGGGTGGTGGAGGTGGGGCGGACATCAGATGTCGAAATGACCGAATCGAGTTTGCCAACACAGAAGAGCTTCAGACAATCGACGTATGGTCGACGGCGGTTATCTCTTTGAGCGGGAGGATGATTAGGCAGTAGTATAGCACCTCAGGTCATCGCACTCAACTTATAACAGTCTCACTGAATACGAACGGGCCTGAGGGAGAGAATCGCGACATGATCAGTGTGCGCAGAATATAGACATATCGACATCACCATCGTGCTTGAAGGCGTACGCCACATTGATACTCAGCCAGCCAATAAAATTGTCGACGAGATGGTAGCTGATCGTTTGTGTCACAGGTGTGCTCAGCGAGGTCTCAATGCAGCAAATCAAGAGTGCCTTGAGGACAGCATTCAAAGAGACGCTGGCATCATGAAGTATCACTGTCAGTGGGGCCGCGGAAGAAAGACAGCCACACTGGTTTGAATTTGACATGCAGAAATCCTGCGCCTGCTGATAAAGATTACAGTCAACCGAAGTAATCATCAGCCTATGTGAGCGGCGGGAGCTAACATCAGAGTGATCTGATCCGAAGGCAAGGAAACCATGGAGTGGGGACCTCGGATGGCTGAAGCGAGCGACGAGCGCTGAGTACCGAGAAATACGATGTACCCAAAGATATCATACCTTCTCCCCTCTCCGGACTCAGAGCTCGGGAGCGGAGCGCTGAAGGATCATACGTTCTCGTAGACATCAGATACTTGGGAAAGGTACGAGGTACACCCGTAACATCGATTGGGAAGATTGAATGTGTCCGAAGAGAGTAGAAGCTTGCGCCGATGTCGTGAGAACGAACACTGCTGCGAGTCTTGCAGTTAAGGCATAGCTGGTGCTCGTGAAAAACCCCGCTCGATATACTCCTGAAAGTGTACCTGCTCCATAATGGAAAATTCAGAAGACGATTGGATCGCAGATGCAATGTACACATGCAGAGCAAGAGCGATGGGCTGTGCTCAGCTATAGACACTGCGCCGATGGTGATATCTTCGGCGACCCTCCGCGCCACACAGGTATGTTGAGACTACGAGCCTATAAACGTATCTGTTCTCCAGGCCGATCAGATCCGCGTTCGTGAATGGCGCAAGGGCAGACCAGGGGCAGCGAAAGATACTGGGCGAGGTCCAAGTCGGTCTGACTCGGTCAGGAGAGACCGTAATATAAGTTCACGCGTTAACGTTGTCATCCGTGAGTCTAAACATAATGGAGTCCTCATGACTTACTGCCCTGTCCTATCAGTAAACAGGTGACTCCGAGGATAAGCGAATGCTAGTCAACGGACCTCATGGTCGATAATCACGCACTGCGCCGGCGGGGAGGCCAATGGGAGCAAATTCGACAGCGCTTTCCTACTGCAGAGCGTCAAAAGAGTAATTCTCTTTAGATGTCCTGCATCTATTTCCTTCCGGGACGTGAACGAGATGAAGGTAGGAAAAGCGACATTCGAGATGGAGGTCGGAAGACGCGGCGGGAGCGACGCGTCGGAGGCTGCCGGAGGTCTGCGAAATTTGATACTCCGACGTGGTGACCGTGGCGCGCGCCTGGCATTCCGCGTCGCCCTCTCGCGTCCATCATACAGATGACATGCATCAATCCTTCGACGCTCACCGCTGGATAACTCTGCGCTTGTTCCCGTGGGATACAGGCACCCGCCGCAAATTCGAGGTGCTCCTCATGGGGATTTTCGTCGTGCGACCTTCGGCTCACTTCGCCTGACGCCTACATTCCGAGTCCAAGAACTGCATGCTTGCTTATATTTCGGGATCGTATAAGACTTTCTATCGCCTAACATGCTATGTTGCTCCATGTTAACTTTCAAGCACCTCATCACCACCTACTTTAATGCCTCCTACGACCGTATCACCCTCTCTGTCTATCCTCCGGCCATGGGTCCGTAACGACCTGCACTGCTTGATAACTTAGTGCTGATACGTCGCACAGATAGAGCTGTCGCGTGTGAACACGCCTTCCGGCACCCTGCTCATCTTCTGGCCGTACGGTGCGCTCTGACGATCAGATCCGTGCGCCTCACCCAATATAACGTTAGCAGCGTGGGCCCTGACCATGTTATCGCGGTCGCTGGCGATGTCGCTCCCAATTTACGCGTTCTGTTTGATGTATGGGTTCGCGGGGGTGGCCCTCCTTCACAGGTAATCGCCCATTACGACGAGTTTTCCGTGTGTTGATTTTGACCTGGGTAGTAATCGTTGTTTGCTATGCGGTCCGCAGAGGTGCGAGGCTAACGTGTGGCATCCTAGTTGTGGGCTGCGTCTGGAACGATATCATGGACCGTCAATTGGACCGTCAAATGGGTAAGTTGTGTTTCGAGGCCCCCATTGACATGGACTAACGGGACATACAGAACGTACAAGACATCGCCCTATTGCAAATGGCCGTGTATCGATTCCGGGTGCCTTGGCATTCATGTCGGCCCCTCTTGCCTTGCTCCTGGCGCTTTTGTGGCCGTTGAGCGAGTTAGCGTGAGACTTGTATCTCTGCGGACGATGCAGTCGACGGCTGATATTCTTTTAGGTGGTGGTTCGGACTTGCCACTGTGTTTCCGCTAGCGGGACTGTACCCCTTGATGAAGCGCGTTACGCACTGGCCGCAAGTGTGGTTGGGTACGCATGTGTGAACACCCGGTAGCGCCGTTGTGCTGACGATGCGTCGCATCAGGGTGCACACTGAACGCGGTCGTCTTCATCGTGTGGGCGCAGTTCCAAGGTAGCGTGTCTCCCGCTGCGCTCGCGTTGATGATCGGTTGCTGTTTGTAAGTCTTTCGCATGCTTCCCCTGTATTTTGCACGATCAGCCTGTTTCCCTCAAGCTGGACTCTGCATTACGGTACGAATATGCATCCCGTCCCTCTCCGCTTCGTCATACAGAACGTTGGAGTGTACAGACACAATGTACTCTTGCCTCGACAGGAAAGACGATATCAAAATCGGGATCAAGTCCACCGCGGTCCTTTTCGGCCCACAGGTTCAAAACATACTGCGGGTCTTCACCAGCCTCACTGTCGTCTGCCTTGCAGTTTCGGGATATCTCCATGGCCAGGGCATCTCCTTCTATGTGCTCGGGGTAGGCGGCGCATCTGCGCATCTACTCCGCCAGCTCGCGCGGCTCGATGTCGACAATACTCGGAGTTGCCTGCTTACGGTGGGTCTTCCGTTCCTCCATGTGGGCATTCGCGGGCTGAATGGGATCTGCTTCGTGACATGCAGCTCAGATCGAACGCGTTCGTGCTCGGGCCAGTCATATGGCTGAGCTTATTTATTGAATACGTTCTCACTTGACTATACAGGATCACCCTTTGTATGTATCTCTCCGATTCCACTGTACTATCAGCAATAGATCACCTCTCGTTGTACGTCTCGACCCTGCCAAGGATTGAATATTGGAAATCTGCATCAGGTAGGCTCCAAGGTTTGTGATGGTGCTCGCCGTGGCAGCGGCGGCGGCGGTTCCGCTACGGGGTCGAACAGGGAGACGTGTGGAAAATCAATAGTAAGGTTTTTGAGAAGATGGAAGCGTATAGCCGGACCATTACTACGTTCATCTTCTGCTTCTGTCTCCGACCCTCGGATGGAGAACCTCGAGAAGGCGCTGGCTTCCCAGCTACAGCAAACTTCGTACTTGTGCATCTTTCAACGGACTTTGCAATCGTTATTGGTTGTGCGTTGCTCTCCAGTCGCGTATCTGTGTGAGCGGTTCGCAAGCTTATACCCTTTTCACGGAAAGACCGTGATGACATTTCCCCCCGTTGGATACGTATCGTACCAACTCATCGAGACCATAACTATTTACATGGTGAATATGGTTAGGGTTTCATTACCTGATTACTTCATAATCAAGCGATAACCTACTTTGTTGGCCGGCGGCAAACCCCAAAACGTAAGTAGTGTGGCAATTATTATCCATTGCACAGAATGCAAGAGGCAAACCGATACTGCAACTGCCTGAGGAAGCTTTTATAGAGTTAGATGAGATACGTGCGAGGACGCACGGAAGTGACTTCTCACTCTGGTCATTTTATTCAGATTTTTGTGAAAGACAGGGTACTTTCCAAGACTCCCATAAGGGCCGCTTCGACTGGATGCTTCCAACGAATAACCATCTCACGGTTGTTCGGGACCCAAGTATGACCCTGCCTACGACCCATCCTCGCCTGAGTAGCGCCAAATGGGCTCACTCTCGCGTCACCACGCCGCTTCACCTCTGATGTAAGTAACTGGTCGGTTACGGTATCCCTCTCACCACCTCAAGCATCGTTGATGGCCTTCAAGCGAGAGTCGACTACCAATCTAGAGGATCAGAGGGCTGTACTGTGCGATCGGGCGCAGCACCGCAGCCGACGATGCGCGGTACGTATCGGGCGCGGTGACGGAATGCACAAGGACCAACGCTAACGTTATTTACCGCCAACCATTCCGCTTTCCGCGCCAGCGGAACAAGGCAGAAGGCGTACAACGCTTGCCGTATCAGATGTGGGCATCGCAGGGAAGCTCCGAAGAACGTGGAACGCCCGGAGCTATGAGACTCGGGTGAAAGCCAGTATGGCTCTGGGTTTGCAGACGCGAGGCGGTGAGCACGGTGTTCTCTCGGGAATCCATTGCGTCCCGAATATGGGCAAGCGGACTGGAACCGACTGGAGACCGATCGATGCGCCTCTGCGTGCTTGGCTGCAGCGTGTTGAGCAGGCGATTGATCACGAGGGTCGGAGAAATGGAAGACAGATACCCATCGAAGCAACTGAAGCTATGGTCGCCCGCGCGTTCACGGTGCTCCTGGGCGCAACACGCCTGCACAAGCAGGCGTTGAGTCGGAAAAGGGCAGGCGCTGAGGCGTGACATCGTGGAGACCCCGCTGGAAGAGCAAGGCCGGGATGGGGACAAGTGTGTTGCCAGCTCTTGAGAACACCGCCTCTGAAGGACAAGTGCAGCCGGGGGCGGCCTTGTACTCTTACGAGTGCCGCGGAGTCGAAATGGACGCTGTTGCTTCCTGATCGGGAGTGTTCGCCGGTGCGCCTCGCGGCTCGCCATCTTTTCTTTTGTTTCCAACTACAAGGATACCCTAATACGGCTCCCCACAAAGACAACACAAGAGCACGGACACAACGCCTCGGGGCTCTCAAGGCCCCCTGGCTGCAGTATATAGCTACATGCCTCCCGGCAGTCATCGTCTTGTTGTCTTGGACTTTGCCATTCGTCTCTTCTTTCGCCTTCGCCTTCTCCTTCGTCATTCGCACACCATGGCTCGCTCCTCTCCGGCGACTTTGAGCCCATCATCGGTGCGCAGCTGCCTTTGTCGTATACACCGTATGTGCTAACCACAAATTTCTATGTAGGCTTCCTCCTCTTCATCTGAGGACTCTCCGAAACACGTGAGTACGCACTCCGGATGGTAGCTCGTGCAAAGACTGACCGCCGTGAAGTTCGACAGTTGCCTTGTCGGCACGCACAAGCTGCATTATCTCCCGCGCCAGCAGTGGGACTTCATCGCCGACTCCGAGGACCAGCCCATAGACCTCTCGCTCATCATCCCGCATTACCGCGCACATAATCAGCCAACAGGCTACCGCATGAGCATGCACATCCACAGCGAGCGCAGCGAGATCAAAGCCACCGTCGTAAGCGCCCATCCATTATTCGCACATTCATTAACTCATCCTTCCCTCCCCGCAGTGCCGCAAATCCCCCCGCTCGCCGTTCCTCCTCTACGTGCACTCATCCAGCACCGCGCCCGTGACGCTCTACCTCCCCTCCGACTTCTCCGGCTCCGTGCGCGCGCCCGCACACACGTCCTTCTCCGCGGGCTTCACGAACCACATCCTGCCGCGCGTCGGCGGCGCCGGCGGCGACGCGCTCGAGGTGTGCGCCGCGGGGCCCGTCACGCTGCGCATGTGGGACGTCTGCGCGGGTGCGCCGGAGCGCCCTGCGCGCGAAGCGTGGCGCAAGATGTGCCGCCGCGGCGCGAGCGCCCGCAGCCTGCCGCAGCCCGCGATCGACTGGGACTTCCTGCTCGAAGACTAGAGTCCGTGTATCATTCGCCATCGCATTGCATCGCATCCGCGTGTAGCCTTCGCCCCCGTTTCCTTAGCTGTAGCATTACTACCCACCCCCGCATTCATCACCTATCTGCATTGATACCAATCACCCATTCGCACTGTCTTGGACACAAGTACCTGCCGCCTAATCTGTATTCCACCGTCTCGTACCATTCGCGTTGATACTAGCGAACTTATACTTTCTCGCACATTGATATTAAATTCCACGCAAATTCCTTTCATGCAAATTCGATCAGTCGATTTCGGATTGCAACGCGCTGATAGGAGAATATACTGCTCGCCGCACGTATCGATTGAAGCGACATCTATTATTGCGTGATTTATACATGAGTGTAGGTCTGAATAGTTTAGGCTGTCAGTGTCTTGAATGAGACATCTAATGCATGCAGTGAGCCGTGTAAGATGGCGATGTGGATGAGAAGCGCCGCAGCTATTCGATGTCTACTGGTTGCTCGACGGCAGACGCGGACGCGCCACCCCTCGCTTTCTTCCATGTCACGAAGTCGTCGATTAGCGAGGGCCAAGCCTTTGATCGACTCACATAAGACAGGAGTCCATGAATTGCAAAGGCACACTCACACCGTCAGCCTCGTAGTGCTGTAGATCCGGCTGAACCGTCTGGCAGAACTCGAGCATCTGTAGAGAGGGTCGGCGCATTGCACAAATATAGGAGACATGTCACACGCACCATGGCCCACAGATCCTTGTTGACAGCCTTATAGGTCCCCGCTTCCTGTCAAAGATGCGTCAACCTGGGAAAAAGGCGGAAACGCCTTGTACGGAGCTCACATTGATGTACGTGATCACATCCGAAATCAACGGATACTGCGGACTCAGTATGACCGACCACAGCGCAATGGCAGTCTCCATGTCGATGTTCCGTGAACTCCTGTACGTCGTGTCAGCAAAGAACAAGGATGGCCCGACTCGGAGCACTTACTCAGGCTTGGCGAGCACGAAGCAGAAGCTGTAGAATGACGCGAATGTCTTCTTAACGTCGGCAGCGTACCCTGAATACCGCGTACGATTGTATGGCGACTTAGCCGTGTCGGCTGCCCTCTTTTTCTTGTTAGTTGACGAGGCGATCGACGGCGTGGGCGTGTGCTTGTTCATGATGAGAAGGGCATGCAGGTCGTTCAGGGCAAGGGAAAGAACGGGGAGTGAGGATATGCTGAGGAAAACTTAGATAGGAGGCATATGAAATGCTGCAAGCAAACGTACTGCAGGGCCTCCGATCCCTTCACCCATGCATCCCGAGGAATCTTAGCCATTTCCTCTTTGGCGTCCAGCTGCCACGCCAGCAGTAGCGGCATAGCACCGTCCAACGGAATGCCAGCATCGGTGCACAGGCGTTCGAAGCCCTCCGGGTCGATGACGCTCGGGTCGTCCGCATCTGCATAGCGCGCGAAGAGCGTGGCGGCGTTGACGGCATTATAGGGTTCGTACTTCTAGGCAGCACGTATCAATTAAGACACGCCAGCGAGGGAGTCTAGCATGCGAGAATGAGCTTACCGCCGGTTCCGGGGCTACAGTCCTAACATCATCGCTAGGGTCGACATCAGTTACACTGGTACAGCAGAAGAGGGCGCGGAGACCCATTGGCACAAGAGGACCGCCTGCCCGCCGGGGACACCGCACCACCAGCCAGCAGTAGCACAGTCACCGACGACACGAATCGTCAAAGGGCAGCAGGCAACACGACCAGTGCAGGTGGTGGTAGATGGATAGAAGAGGCGGAGGCGGTACAGAGCAACGAAGAACAGAATCCGGAGCGCATACCTTTTCGGGTTGGCGGAGCCGGACTTAACGGGTGCCTGTATCGGGAGGTCAGCCGACGGCACGGAATCAATGAGGCAGGCTTACGTCAGCCGGGAGTACCGTGCTGCAAGGGCAAGTCAAGAGCTCAGAGCAGCAGGAGAACCGACGGGGAGAGACATACGCATTGCCTTTGGCCTCGCCAGACTTCTTCTCGTTGGCGGATCTTACAAGATGGTTTCGGTCCTGCATCATTGAAAGAAATGAGGTCAGTGACGGTATCATACAGTAAATTGAGTGAAGGAACTTACGGTCAGCGTTTCATGTTTCACAGACATGGCTCGTCGGGCTTCAAAGACCCACGAGCGCGATTCATGATAACGATTGACTCACTTTGTCGTTGCCTTGACTGGCGCAGCCTTCGTAGCTTTGGGTTTCGCAGAAGTGGATTTTGTCGTAGCCGTTTTAGCTTTCTTCGGCTTAGGCTCAACCTTCCAAGACTTTCTTCACTTTATATGCTCCAAAGACGTGATGACATTCGCACTCACGTCGCTTTCTTCGTCAGACGCTGGTGTAGGCTTCGAAACTCTACACGGCAAAGAAAAGTCAGCGCGCAGAAACTCGGCAGGCATAGATCAGTCATGGAATAAGGGAATGGCTTGTCAAAACTCACTTCTTGGAAGCACGTGGAGTAGGTTTACCCTCAGCTTCTGTTGAGGGAGATGGAGACTGTGTAGCCACTCGAGACACGCTAAAACCACTCAGACGCACCTTCAGACGCGTCTGCCTTCCCCGAACGCGCGGAACTTCGCGTTGTCCTCATCGACGCCTCTGTCGTAGATGTATCCGTCGTTTTCCTCTAGAATGTGGTGGCATGACGCGTGAGGATCGTGTGCGCGTCAACTGGGCGACCGTTTGCAACGCACCTTAGGGGGCATAGTGCGCTTGCCGAAACACGATGGTAGAGTCAGAGAGAGAAGACACGACAGAGTGGATGACTTGTATGGTATGAGCGATACGGGGCTGCAGGCTTCTGAAGAGACTTGGAAGGTATTTGGTGGATGTCGAAGAGTGAAGAGAGCAAATGAGCACAGCCACCGTCCACCCCGCGTTCTGGCCACGTGCGGTCGGCTCTTCGGCACGACGGCACCGCACGGAGTTCCGAATCCCGAGGTTCTTACTCACCGAAATTTCGCAGAACTTGAGTCCTGCTTGAGCCCATGTCAGACAAGGCCACTCGTTCGCCGCCACGCAGATGGACTACAACCCCAACCCAATCATCGTGAATCCAGGGACCACCTGGACGCGGAGAAAGACGCAGAAGGAGCGACACTCGCTGTGGCTCTCTGAGGAAGGCGACGACTCAATCGACGCCGACGACAACGAAGTAGAGCTCATCGACGGCGATGAAGTGTTTGGTGGGCTCTCATACTCCTCGGATGGTTCTTTTTGACACTGAAAACCGTATAGATCTTATACGGTCGATCAGCGATCCTGAACACAGGTCTATGACCCTTGAGCAGCTCGCGGTTGTCTCGGCTCCCCAAATCACCGTGTCGAACCAGAAGAATCATGTTATGGTCGAATTCACGCCGACAGTGCCTCATTGCGGCATGTCTACTGTCATCGGTTTGTAGCTCTACTTTCCGACGTTGTACACAGGCATTAACACCGAAGTGTGCAGGTTTGTCTATCCGAGTGCGCCTACTCCGTAGTCTTCCAAATCGCTTCAAAGTGGATATCAAGGTCAAACCGGGATCCCATACCAGTGAGCATGCAGGTGTGTCACAGTTCGCCACTTTGGCACGATATCATTTCCTAATGTATATGTGTTATATGTGTCAGTGAACAAGCAGCTGAACGACAAAGAGAGAGTTGCTGCCGCGCTCGAGAACAATGCTATCACAGAGGTGCTCGAGACTTGTCTCGAGAGCGCCGGTAGGCGTGGGCGACCTGCCGACATTTAAATTGAGGCATGCACGTGCAGAGACGTAGGAAACATATTGTATCGATAGCTTGATCGACCATGCATGGCTTCTTTGATTGCAGGATTACCTTCAGTCAGTCCCTTCTCCGCCGTCGGTACTCTGTCAATTCCGCATCTCAAATCCACAGGAATGACGAGCAAGTATTTGTACTGACCGGACATGATATGATTTGTTGGGATTTCTCGGAAGAATCAGTTGCAAGTGCGTGCATTTTATTGATCTGTGTTTTTACGAAGCACGTCGAAGCCTGCAGTGAGCGCAGCAGGTGAGCGCTTCTGTAGCAATTCTGCGTTTCAGTTCTAAGGCATGATCTACTCGGAGTATAATTCGAAACAAGCCGTCCACAGATCAGCGCGCGCGACTGTCAAAGACACAACACAAAGTCATTACTTTAAATCGCCCCACTGTACACCGCCCCACCGCACAACCTCAGAAAGACTTGAAACCCGACATGCCTGTGTTTCTGATAAGATAGATATCCCAGCGAGCTCGAGGTTCAAGGGAGTTGCCGGTAGGCGCTTCGTTGAGAACGTCTCAGTGCTGACCATGAGTTGACGAGAGGGTACCGTCAATGGGCCATGGCGGCACCACTATAATAAGCGGTGAAGGGATGTATTATTCAAATGAACCTGGACCATGGAGGACGCGCGGGTCTCTTTTGGATACAATCGATACCGCCTGAACCTTAGCTCACGTCATCGCGTCGAGGTCCGTATTCTAAAGTCCCTCAGACACTAAATTGCGTCGTATCTGCACGCTCGAGGGAACAGAACTTGGAGGCGATCGTTAGTCACCGGCCGACGGCGACCGCTATCCCTGGACTGGGCCGGCAGGCGGCCGACATCCCGGGGCATGTCTGGTCACGTCCTCTAAACTCAACTTTTACCAAGTCAAAACGACAATCGTCATAGCAAGCCTGTCTCTGTTTTCTTTCAAGAACTTGTCATCTATCAGTAGTAGAACGCGAGGTGATCTCTTATTAAAAAGGGAAATACGGGCTTCAGCCTCGCACGTTTGACGCGTCAGCAGTTCGAACGTCCTTGTTACTGAACTGCTAGCACTCCATCGTTCACATCTTTCGTTATCCTTATAATTGCTGGAAAGCCATGCCGTTTGACCTTGGGACCATATTTAGTGAGTCTATTGTTTCTGCGGGCTTCCTCCGCGAGGCGACCACCTCTGAACAATCTCACGTACTCAGGCCTACCAGGACCCGCAGGGGGGCTTCTACCATATTGGCAGTTCTTGATCGCCAGTGTTGCACTTCTCAACGGACTTCAAAATATACGCAGTCCTGATCTCTGCCAGAGACTATACAGCGTCAAGTCTGAGGCTGGTCAGCCAGTCGTCGCATCAATATGTTCAGTTCATACTTATGTTTCGAATGCTAAAGAAGTGACGCCTCTTCAAGCGCGGGCATTTGGGACATGGACGATGACCTCTGCCGTGGCCAGGTTCTATGCAGCGTATAATATCACTGACAGAGCGTCCGTATTCTGCATCCTTCTCGTCACAACTTGAGCTGCACTGATCCGTGTGCTGGCAATCGCAGCGTCTACCACATGACCGTCTGGACCTACATCATCGCGCTCCTCCATTTCACTTCAGAGATTGCGATTTTTCGCACAGCGAAGCTAGAGATGTCTTCTGTGATGCCTTTCCTCGTCGCAGGTCAGCATTGCTCATGTCACGGTTGGCAGCTGATCCTCTCTAATTCTTGAGCGTGCAGGGACGTCTATTATCTGGATGATCATGCAGTACAACTTCTACTTATCAACGTGATGTCTTGATATACACGGTCCCTTGGCCAGTTCCGTCCGGGGCTGGAGGGAATCTACTGAGTTGCGGCATGTCAGCTATCCTCGGTGTACGTACACTACCTCTAACCCGAGTCGTAGCTATGTTCCACAAGTAAACGGCGCTGGATTTAGTCTAGGTGATTGACAGCACTCCCTCGATTCTGCAACGCGATCCTGAAGTCGAAACCCGTTCGGCATTCGCGCGAAACTGGGGTATGATCAGTTTGACAGATCACGTGTGTGCATCGCGTCAACAGCAGCTACTACTAGCCAGGCTAGACGCGACGGTGGAGTTCGCGGCCGTATATAGTTGTCGATGGTAGAACCAGATGCAGCACTCCCTACTTCAGAGCATGCACCACGCCCACAAATCAACCCTAGTTGCACACTCGATCCGCCTGTCGTCGTCGCTTCTTGTCTTCCTCGCCCTCCTGATCCTCCTGCGCCGCCTTCTTCGCGAGCCTCCGCCGCAGTCCAGCGGCCTCCGCCACGCAGACACCGCGCAAAAGATCCAAGGGCAGTGGAGAAATGTGCACGCCGTCCTCGGGATACCCACCTTGCCCGACACTGTACCCATCCCGGCACCAGACAGCGACGGCAGGAGATTCGGGTTGCGATTCGACCTTCGAAAACGTATGGACGTACCTGGGAGGGACGAAAAAGTGCAGTGGTTCCTGGCAGAGGACGCAGAGCTTGAGCGGGTTGTTGGGACGGGGGCTATACGTCAGAGCTTCAGGCAGGCTGCCGAGGAGGACGAAGAGCGGGCGCGCGAGCGAGAGAGGGGTAAGGAAGAGAGAATGAAGGTGATCCAAGGAAAGACATCTGAGGGTAGTCACGCGATTGTGAGGGGCAGTTTGCGAGGAATGATAGCGAAAGGCGGTTGAAATCCTGTTGAAAGTAGGAGATACGAAGCTCTTTTCCAGTATTTAGACAACCCAGACGGATTTCCTCCTTTTGTTCTGAACCACGTCTTGAACGTCATGGCGGATCTTATGGCCATATTTTGTGTGCGACACCGAAGCTCGCGAAGGTGCTTGAAGCCCGACTTTATTTTGAGTTTATACGCGGACTCGTGGCACGGCAATTGCCGGGCGACTCCAGATTAGACTTGCACGATCAATATCATTTCATCCGATGTCAGAACTCATGTCCTCGCCTTTCCCTCACGACCACAGGTGAGTCAATGTTGAGCAACCTCGCCGTACTCTTGTTCACAGAAACGCGAAGCCTGTGCCAGGCGGGCAATCCCTCAATCTTCTCGGAGCTTCCTGGTCAAGGTCATTTCTAGGTTTGACCCGATTCGCAATCGGACCACTGTATCGTCGCCGAGGTCCGTATTCGCCTCATCCACTAGGTTTCACGCTGATAAGCTATCCAAGGTGTTCCGTCGGGGCGTTGGCTCTAGATTCCCTCGTGCCCACGATCATGAAGGCCGCCGAGCCCTCTGATCTCGATGGCGAGCGCCTTGCACACATCTCGAAATTACCCGTCGAAATTCTCGCAAACATATTCCTGTGTTTAAAAGATATCGCTGGAAGTGCTCCCCCAAAGTCAGACAGGCCGCCTAGCTGCATGGCGGTCACGCAGGTCTGTAACAGATGGCGACGTGTCGCCTATCGTGCCACCGAGCTGTGGACGACCATCTCATTGGAGAACAAGGAGTGGGCGTCCGTCTCACTGCAGCAATCAAAGCCTTCTCCGCTCTCGATCCACTGGCCAATGGAGGACCGCGAGCCTGACGAACAACCGGACATCGAAGCACTGCGGCTTGTTCTCGAAGAACTTCCCCGAATCCAAGAGCTTGTATTGACAGCACAGCCCCGTGAACTCTACAAGGATGCTTCTTATATTGACATCACCAATCAGCTTCTGGCACGCTGCCCTGCACCCAACCTCAAAACGCTGCACCTCGGGACGTCGCCGCCGCCGCTCTTCCTTCACGATATATTTTGTGGCGAAGCACCATCGTCGTTGCATACGCTCACGCTCGGGACGTGCCAGCTGCGCCCCTCGTCATGTCTGTTTCATAATGGCCTACGGGAACTCGAGCTCGACATCTGTGAGGTATGGGATAGCTACGAAGATCTGCAAGAGACTCTGGCACGTATGCCCCAACTCGAGACGCTCCACATCCTCGCGTTCACGCTTCCCGAAGCCCACGACAGTCTAGCCCCAGCCGGACCAGCTGTTCACCTTCCCAAGCTGGAAAAATTGGCACTCGTCGGCGACACCTTCCAGATCGCAAAAGCTCTCCGCGCTTTCACATTCCCCAACAACATGGCCGAGCTCACAGTCCTTTACCTACATAACGAAGTCGTCGTGGAGCCCGATACGGTCGCAGCTCCTCTGGAGGAGCATCTCACAGCGGCCCTGGAGGCGGGCGACACGTACGAGATGCTCACCATTGACGAGAACATGGACGTCGAGGCGCTAGTTACCATCACGCTGAGCGACCCGCACGCTGCCTCGGGCAACCCGCAGCTGCCGGAGGAGATGGTGTTGTCGTTGCAGTGGCCGTCCCCGGCGGAGTCCATGGACCTTGCGTGGGACCTGCTGCGCGGGTCGCCGCTGCTCAGCGGGCTGCGCGCGGTGGAGGCGGAGAGCTTCATGCTCATCGACCGCGACCGGTGGGTCGCACTGAATGCATTCGGCGGCGCCGTCGACGATATCCTCGTGCGCGGCAACGCGGGGCACGGCCTCGTTCTGGCGCTAGAGGCGGCTGCTGTAGGCGAAGACGTCCTATTCCCCGCGCTGAACACGCTTACGATCGAGCGAGTCAATTTCGAAGAGGTGAAGGGCGAGTCGGGGGTTGCATTTCAGGCGCTGTTGCTTGCGGATTTGAATGCACGGCGCGAACGCGGGGCGTCCATCGCATTATCCGTCAAGGAGTGCAACGTGACGGAGGCGGTGATTACAGAGCTGCGAGGTATAATGGGAGTAGATGCGGTAGACTGGGATGGGGATATCATTGGAAACGCTCGGGCTTACATGAATGAAGACTGGTGGTGACATCGCGGGCGAAGTAGGATAATACAGGTGAAGTGTGCTCCTTCTCGAACTCTCGTTGGTCTAATGAGGGAAAGTATATTCTCTTAGAATGCCGTTGTACTTATTGGCGTCTTGCAGGCGTCACGATACCAGGCGCTTTCCTTTACAATGAATGACTCGGGCCATTCATGGACCTCATCGCAGTACTCGAAATGCTTTGCTGGCATTGCAAGTCGGATGGTTTATCGAGTCTCTCGTCCGTATTAATCCGTGCAGGCTCAACATTATTTAACGCATGCATATATATACCCTTGTTTGGGATTCCCGCCCCTTCGGATAATCGAGCTCTCGCGTCCGTGTCCTCGTCCTGTCGAGCTCCCATCGACGTGGCTCGTCATTTCTTGCAAGGTTTCAATGATGCTGGGCGTCGTGATTGCTTGAGGCCGACGGTCCAGACTGCTGCAATGATCCATCGCTTGTACATAGCGCATGTAAGTAAGTATAAGCTCCGGACAAGTTAGTGCATGTTCAGGCCCAGGTCCAGCCGCTTGTGGGACAACTGATATTATTACGTGATTCCCGCTACCTTTAGGTAGTGGGTCTTGTGGGACGTGATCGACGAGCTTTTGGCTGCCCGATGCACGATCTGGTCATTGCTGCGCATCGCGCCGAAAAAGGCGTTCGGACTGTGAATTTTCCCGAAACATTCCGAGGTTGAGCGCCACATGTTCCGAGTCGTCCGCTCCTCCCTCAGTCCTTCCCAAGTCCTCTCCAGCTTCACAAGTACTGCACGCCCCAAGCACGCCCTCATCTCGAGCCAAGATGTCAATCACCATCGACTCCCGACAAGCGGACGTCGGCTTCGATCCGTCGTGTCCGCATTCACGGATTTCTCTGCAATTTGCGAACAATAGCTCGGAACGGCGCCATCGAGCGTCTGTCTGCATCGCGTTCCCGGCTGGCGCATGTCAGTCAGTTGTTGACTTTGTTATCGTACGCGATCTCCCTGTAGAGGTGGTGTTGGGTGCGGATTGGAGAGAGTCTTGCCGCTTTGCAATTGACAGTGGTGAGTTCCAGCTTCCACCCCAAGTCTGCATTCCCTTCCAGTATGCCGCCTGTGTGGACACCGGCAGGCCTGGCGGCAATGAATGTTTGTCTCAATCGACGGCGGAGTTGCACACCCATGCGGGCAGATTTGACATGCATGCTCATGCGAGCACGACAGCCATGGACGTGGACTCGAGCTCTGCAAGCGGCGGTGACTGTCAACCTGGACGTGAAACATTCGTTGAAATCCGCGCGGATTATAGTCTCTCTTCCGTTTTCGAGCCGACAGGCATGCTGACGGTGTTCTCAACAGATGCTGACGCCTTGAAATCCCATGTGTGCGCCCATGGTATCACATTTCCTGAGCACGTGAATGTACACGAGCTGCAGCACATTCTCCTGGTCCATATATGTACAGGACAATGTCATCAATCGCTCACAGGCGGATCGGGTCAAGGAGGCGGTAAACCTGTTGCGTGCGTGACACTGTCCTCGTCGTACAATTCCAGTACTGAGATTGCGCTCGCCAGCATTGAACATGTATTGTCTTCGTCGTCGTTAGCGATCCAATTTCTTTCTGTCGTAGCCGAAGCATTGTCAATAAATGTTCCCCCCCTTTCGTCCCCCCACCGCCGCCGCACCATTATCCGCTTGCTCCAAGAGCGACGTGAATATCTGCAGGGTCACGTATCCGGCCCTTCGAGTGGACGAACGCGCACCGCGATCGAGGATATCATGAACTCTCTACATCGCATGTCACGCCCGTCGTTGTTGACTCTCCTTGACGACCATTCTATCGAAGTCACGTCGAAACGCGTGCCGAAAGCTGAGCTACAGAGGTGTTTCGTGTATCACATCACCTCGGGTGAGTGTCTGTTATCTGACGTTGAAGCCCGGGGATGTGTAGAAGTGGTCGACGATCAGTCGCAGAACGTTGTTGGCACTCATTCTGTGAATTCCGCGGATGATCTACAGATCGCCATCCTGACACACCTTGTGCGCAAGCTCAAGAAAACAGGCTTGCGGTCCATCTTGGACATGCATGACATGGAGTATGATCCCGAGGATTCAACGGGCCAGCTTCGTCGTCACGTCAAGAAGCTGATCAGTGCATTGAAGAGAGGAAAGCATGCCATAGACACACGGCTGATTCGAGCGCGAGCGCGGCGCGAGCATGCAGAGACACTGCATAACGAAACGGAAGCCCTTCGGCGTCGATGGCCGCAACCGGTACCGCAGTCTCTCAAAGACGAGCTGGTGAATGTGTTCAAGGAACAAACGTCGTCTGCATCTTTATCAAGCTTCACGTGTGCCTCGTGTGCAGAGGACTGTCTGCGCACACAGTTACATTCGGTCTCAACTAAAGACATCGATCTAAGTGTGTTCCAGCGCCCCGATGCGAGCCCTCATGCGGTTGTCACCGATGACAGAGCTGTGTGGTTGGATGAAGACTGTACAGCTCCGGATATGCCATGCTCGGACGGCCCTGCGCCTCTCCGGGAACTTATGCTGGATCGAGCAGGTGTAGTTGTCGACGACGCAAACGGGAACATTACTCTAAGCCTCTGCTCGACTTGTCATACCTCGGTGAAGAAAAATAAGGTCCCGGCGCTCGCGCTGGCCAATCGACTTTTTCTCGGTCAGTGTCCAGCAGAACTGAAGGACCTCACAGTTGTGGAAGAGGCAATGATTGCCCGCTGTCGAGCGAAGTGTTGGATCATCCAGCTGAAAGAAGACAACCAGGACAGGGCCCTTCCGAGCGCTCAGCGCGGCATGCATGGCCACATCATCATCTATCCTCAACGTCCACAAGCAATCGCGTCCATCCTTCCTCCACCGATGCAGGACATAATCACCCCAATATGCGTCATATTTGTCGGCTCATCGCCCCCAACTCAACAGTGGCTGCAAGAGAAAGCAAAACCTCTTGGTGTTCGCCGCGAAAAGGTGCGTGCCGCACTGGAATGGTTGAAGGCTCACAACCGATTTTACAAGGACATTATCGTCAACCATGACCTTTTGAACACTTTACCGGAGCGGCACATCTTGCCCGTCCATATCGAGCACATCCTACCAGACCTGGCCGGCGACACCCTCACATCTCGATACGACGCCACTCAAAAGCTGGACGATGATGCTGCCATCGCGG
Source organism: Artomyces pyxidatus (assembly GCA_022160305.1). Classification (NCBI taxonomy): domain Eukaryota; kingdom Fungi; phylum Basidiomycota; class Agaricomycetes; order Russulales; family Auriscalpiaceae; genus Artomyces; species Artomyces pyxidatus. The sequence goes on along the minus strand of MU277229.1, from coordinate 222,354 downwards.
CTCGAGCACGCGCAGAGGCTTTTCAAAGTGTGGTGATTACGGACGTTGATGGGCACGCACCGATGAATGAGCTGCGAGCTGGAGCCGTGCGCCATGTGAAGCAGAAGGGCGGTGCGTACGTCCAAGTCCCTCACGCCCCTGATCCTGCTAACGAATTCTTCAATCCGGATCTGTTCCCTATGATCTATCCCACCCTGTTTCCTTATGGAATAGGTGGTTTCGAGGATCGCAATCGACGAACAGCGTTATCCATGAAGAAGCAGGTGCAGCACTGTTTCAGTCTCGCTGACCGTCGGTTCCAAGAACACTACTCTTTCCTTTTCACAGCGTTCAACATCTTACAGAGACGCGCACTGCTCTTGCACACCAGCCTGAAAGTGAAGCGCGCAAGGTTCAGCAGGGTTGCTGCCGACTTCGCATCGGTGTCACTGGACGCGATCCACCGGGTATGTGAACGCGTTGGGCGCGGAGATTATGCGACCGCACATGATGCGAGCGAACGCAGAGTTTTGCAACTCATGAATGAGGTGAAGGTGATCACATCTCATGTCCCAGGTTCGGCCGCTGCGCGCTTGAACATGCGTAACGAGATCCGCGCGTTGACCATGGACCAAGGCCTTCCAAGTTTCTACGTTACCATCAACCCCGCAGACGTGTACAATCCATTGGTAAAATTTCTCGCGGGCGACGAGATTGACATTGACCACCTTCTGCCTGAACAGGTCCCAAAATATTGGGAACAGACACTTCTGGTCGCCAAGAACCCTTTTGTCGCGGCCCGATTCTTCAACATCTACATGAAGGCCTTTCTCTCGGCAATACTCGGCTATGATCCCTCTCAGGAAGATCTCAAAGGAGGCGTGCTGGGAGTCGTCAAGGCGTACTATGGGTGCGTCGAGGCACAGGGGCGAGGAACTTTACATTGTCACATGCTGGTATGGGTGGAGGGTGGTCTGAATCCAAATGAGATACGCGACCGCCTTTTGAAAGATGAGGATGCCGAGTTTAAAACAAGGCTGCTCACTTTTTTAGATGACACCATTTCAAACGCGGTTCCGCCTGATCCAGATCCAGAGATGCCAGTGCCTGCTTCTGAATTTCACCCGTGTGCTGTGCGTGCACCGGCGTGTACATCAGACGACGCATGCAGCGAAAAGGCGCGGCAGCGAGACCGGCATCTCCTTGTGAAGAAGTGTCAGTCTCATGCACACTCCAATACATGCTACAAATATTGGAAGGGGCCCCCGAACCCGAAAGAATGTCGCTTCGACCTCGACGAAAGCAACGTCCGGCCAGAGACCACGGTAGACGCAGAGACAGGAGAGATTTGTCTGCGATGCTTAGATGGATTGGTGAACAACTTCAACATGACCATGCTCGAGGCCATCCGATGCAACATGGACATCAAATTCATTGGCTCCGGTGCGTCCGCAAAAGCAATCCTGTACTACATCACCGACTACATCACCAAGTCGCAGCTGAAGACACACGTCGCTTACGCTGCTCTCGAGCTGGCAATCCAGAAGCTCGGAGTGTATGATGCGGAGGCCGACGACGTGACTGTGCGGGCAAAAAAGACCCTGCAGAAATGTGCGTACGCGTTGATTTCGCACCAAGAGCTCTCGGCACAACAGGTGGTTTCGTACCTGATGGATTACGAGGACCACTTCACCAGTCACAAGTTCGCCGGGCTGTACTGGACCAGCTTCCAGAACTTCCTGGGTCAAGAAGATGCCTCGTTCAACGATGTCGCACATGTCGCCCGTGATACCTGCACCGCGTCCGAGTCATCACATCCACAGACCAATGGTGGCCCATCGCGATCTAACAGCACGCGAGAAGGCTCAGACACAGATGGCAGAGAGATGGAAGGACAGCACTCACACAATGACGACGAGTATGGTCATGACACTGGAGCTGAAGATCGGGTTGACGACGAGGATGATGACGATGTGCCCGTGGCCGTTGACGATAGGGGGCAGCTCATTGCAAAGGTATCACAGGTAGTTGACTATCAGCTGCGGGGAGACGCTCTCCGTGCAGTAAACTTGTGGGATTTTGTCGCACAAGTTGAGAAGGTGAAGATGTCGGAGCCGATTCATGATGGCGGTGAAGACGAAGATATTCACATGGTGGATGGGGATGATGCACCTGAGCAAATGTCATATTCGCTGCGCGACATATTTCGAGTCGACCGCTCACACAAACGACCCCGGTATCGGCTGGATGGCAGGCACGTTGACGCGGATACACATGTCCTCCGTGTGAGGTCCATAGTTCATCGACATGTACCAGTCCCCATTGGTCCTGCCCTGCCACGTCGGGATCGCCCGGAGTTGCGGTCGCGATATTGCCGCCTGATGTTGATGCTGTTCAAGCCGTGGCAGCATGCGCATGATCTACGTGCAGAAGGACAGAGCTGGGAGGACGCATTTGAGGAATTCTCCACATTGTGTGATCCCTCCGTTGTTGCCGTTCTAAACAACATGCAGATCATGCATGAATGTCGGGACAGTCGAGATGAGCATTTTGCACAGCGACGTACCCGGGTGACGTCCTCTCGGTCTCAACGGCTGCCACGGGACATGACAGGGACTCGCGCCGTGGAAGACGACTTCATGGGTGACGACGATAACCAGGAGACAATCTTGGACCACCTGCAATCCATCGAGGCTACACGATCGCGGCGCAGCCTTGCCTCAAAAGAATCTGTCTTCTTATGCTTGCAACACGCTGAAAACAGTGGTCTGTTCAATGTCCCTCGTCCGCGAGGCGGTAGGGACTCACCTGAAGGTGACCACAACATATGTGATCCTACCCATCTTGTAACTTCGGATGGCATGCTCGAGGAAGTCTGGAGGAAGGCATATGAAGACCGGCGGATGAGATGGAAGCAGCAGGCGTCTGCATCGGGAAGACCGACACATAATACTAACACCTCGCATCATCCGCCGGATGTAAGAGAACCGTGGACACCTCCAGCATCCATTGGCCGCGCCCCTCCAAGCGTCCTCGAACCTGTACAACCCGCCAATGCGGATCACATCAGCCGCATCCAGCAGAACATCCCGGCAACAGATGGAGCTCGCGACATTGCGCTCACCTCGGTCATCGACAAGTTCACATTGAATGCAGAACAGGCACGGGCATTTACCATCATCGCAGAACACAGCCTGCAAGACAAGCCCGAACCACTGCGGATGTACATCGGTGGCGCAGGAGGAACGGGAAAGTCGCGTGTGATCAATGCGCTGCAGGACTTCTTTGCTCAGCGAAACCAGGCCCGTCGTCTTCGGCTTTGCTCGTACACTGGCGTCGCCGCGAGGAACATCTCGGGAATGACATTGCATTCCGCACTTTGCCTCAATCAACGCTCCAGCGGCACGTCAAAGGTCAACACACGTCGGGACCTGACTGCAATGTGGGAGGGCGTCGACCACCTGTTTGTGGATGAGGTGTCTATGGTAGGCTGCGAGTTGCTTCTGAGCATCAGTGAGGCACTGACTGAGGCGACCGGTCGCACGAGCGCCTTCGGTGGTCTGAATGTCATATTTGCGGGTGACTTTGCACAGCTGCCTCCGATCGGCGAGTCCAAGTTGTTTGCTCACCTTGACACTAGATCCATAGCACAAGGAAACACCCCGAAAGGACAGAGGGCGGTATTGGGCAAGTTGCTGTGGCTGTCTGTAACCACCGTCGTGCTTCTGACACAAGTCGTGCGACAAGGCGGCACCGAGAATGCCGAGTTCGTTTCCTTGCTGGCGCGCTTGCGCCTGGGAAAGTGCACAGACGCCGACTTTGACCTGTTGAACACGCGCCTGCTGGAAAACAATGTCGTCGACTGGTCCCTCCGGTCTGGCTGGCTCTCAGCTCCTATCATCGTCAGCGACAACGCTGTGAAGGATGCCTTGAATGAACGTCTCGCCATCACCTTCGCCGCTCGCACGCACCAAACCCTGCACTGGTACGAAGCCTCCGACGTGCATGGCAACGAGGTGCTCACCAACCGTGACCTCCTCGATGAATTGGCGCGATTCCATTCAGGTGCGACGAACCAACGTCTCAGGAAAATGCCCTTGCTGATTGGCATGCCCGTCACCATCTCGCAGAACTTTGACGTGCAGGGCGGCGTGGTGAATGGCAGCATCGGAACATTGAAGAGCGTTCGGTTTCGCGTAGACGACCAAGGCATTCGACATGCTGTGTCTGCGGTGATCCATGTCGCTGACACCTCTCCTGAGCCATTGCCTGAGTTGCCCGCTCACCACGTCGTCGCGCTCGAGGACACCACCCCCATCACCTTCACTCACCCTCATTCTCATGCGCGTTGCGCGTTGAAGCGCACTCAGCTCCCCATACAACCAGCCTTCTCTCTGACCGCTCACAAGGCACAAGGTCAAAGCCTCGACAAGGTGATTGTGGATCTGGAGAACTGCAGTGGCACGGAGAGTCCGTACGTCATGATTTCGCGCGCTCGTTCCTTGGCTGGGTTACTGATCCTGCGTCCGTTCCGGAAGGCCAAAATCACCTGCCGCCAATCCGAGGATGTTCGTCGAGAAATGCAGCGCTTGTATGTCCTCGACCTGCAAACCACCGTTGCGTACGGCCCTGCAGACGCTGCGCAGGCTGCGCAACTCGCATTGACCGACCGCGGATCGACAGCTGTCGGTCGAGTCCCGGTGCGTCTCGAGCCATCCCAATGCAAGATGGGGGACCAAGCGGCACGCTCCCTGCGTGAATGCCAAGACTACATTGCGCTGCAATACCCGTTGTCCACCGCCGCCACTCCCGTGACGCGGCCTCGCCGCACTCGCGCTCGCGGCAAGGCGCATGCAACTGGCTCGTCGGGAACGGCCTCCACCTCCGTTGCCCATGGTCCCAATCGAGATGCTGCCACCGACATTTCAACACGTCTGCCGATGCCCCAGCGGATGCGTGTGCGACACAGAAACCCTGTTGTGGCAGACGCTCAGACGCTCGCTCCAGAACAGCCGTCGATATCCTCGTCTCTACAACATCTGTCGTTCGAACGTCCTCAGCGTTCCGATCGGGTGCGCGGTGCCCGCTCTGCAGAGTCCACCTGCACAGGTCAGTGGAAGCAACGTCATTTTATCTGAATAAACTTGCTCACGTCCTCACGCCGTTCCCGCCCTCGACTCTATCTCCACCCAATTCTGCTGACTACGATCTCACTTATTTCCCTCTCCTGTCGCCCCTATACCGCTCCTGCCATGTCCGCTCCCAGCAACCAATAACGAGCGAGCGGGATCCCGTACCAACCCCGTCAATTCAGCTGGACAAGCACTCGTGTCTCGTCCTCTACCCACTCGTCTCGCCGCCGGTGACGCAAGCTCATCACCAGGTCGACCGTCTTCCAATTCCATCGTGCACAGCTTCCAATCTGTCCCCCAGCCCGCTCTTGGCCATGACGTCCTACACCGTCCTCCCGACCGCCCAGCCTGCACTGTTCCCGAATCCTCACGACGACTTGCGAGAAAACGCGGGTTTGCAATTGAAGATAAAGATGTCCCCCCGCGGTCAAAACGACGTCGGCTGTAAAGCACACTCCGTTCGTTGCTTATAATGCTCCCCACTTTGTCAAGGAGCAGTCACCGTGTTTTTTTCCCCCCATCCACCACCAACCCCTTCCCCTCCTACCTTGTCCATCGACGCCAGCCTCGCAACCGTTCGTGCTCCATTCCCTCTCGTATTCAACCATGCACTCCGAACCCATGTCTGCCTTCTACTCTAACCTACTTACCCTCATCGACGAGAACCCACGGTTCCTCGCGAACTCCGAATGCGTCCAAGAAAAGAACCTCTTTCCCCGCGCAATGAACCCCAACTCGCCTCATCGGGTGTTGTATGAGGTCGTCCCAAACCCCGACTCTCCCTCGCTTCCTGGTGTTGAGCGTGAATTCATTGCATATGTCGTCGGTCAGGCCGGTGCGTACTCTGATGGGCATCGTGTGGGTGCACTCGGCTCTGTCGCCGACGACGTCATCGTACGTTTACTTGGTTCGCTGCCTTGCTCTGCCTGTCTAACACCTCCCGGCTGTGTGCCCCATCCTAGATCGATGACACAACACATGTAAAACTGCACTTTGCCACCAAGGCGGCCGGTGGGTGCCTTCCAGAGCTCGAAAATGTCTGGAAGGATCAGTGCGTTGGCCTGCAGGAGGTCACGGCGGCCTTGGTTGGGGGGTGGGAGAAATATTCCGAGCTGCAGTGTGATCCCAAAATTGTGCGTCCTCTTTTCTACTATTCGTACCGGGTGTTTGTGAACCCCACTCCTGCCAGCTCCTCCGTCCGATGCTCAAGTTCAACATGGGAACAACCTTCAATTCAAACACATCGCAAGGTCGCATGCGCAACGAGGTCATCCACATTGTCTCCGAGGATTTCTATACTACAAAGGTGAGTGCTTGCGGCACACGCTATCCGCCTCGTCCCGCTCACATTTGCGCAGTTTCCTGTCAAGGGCTCCGTACCCGCCAAAACCGCCGCACCCGCTCGCTCGAACCGCAAGCGCAAGTCCACCAACACCGAGGGAACATTGACGCGTAACGACGGCGCACCCGTAGTCACTCAGGCCGCATCAACGGACGCGGCAGCGTTCCAGACCGAAGGTGCGTCCGATCGGATAGGTGCAGTTCCACCTCTAATGTCACGCTCCCAATCTCACAGACATCAAACTCACGTCGAGGTACGATCCAAGATGTCTCCCGGACCATGTCGGCGACCGCTTCGCACACACCGAAGCACAGGTCCTTCAGTTTGACATCAGGGATGAGACCAACGCGTTGGTCCCCCCTTGGAAATACCGTGCCGTCCTACGACCTGGCACGATCTTCTTTGCGGCTGTCGGGTTCAGGCTGTGGGAGATGTCCCCACGTGGGAATATGACACGGACCTCCCTCGTACGTACCCTCCATGCTCCTCTGCTGTACACCTCACTCACCGTGGTCTCTTTCGGACAGACGTTCCAGCTAGCATTGAAGACCATCAAGGTCTTGCGGCAGTCGGATCGCGCCGAAGACGCCTCTGACCTCGAGCCCACGCCTGCCACGGCCCCCGCTCAATCCTCCCGGGTTCCCGACGATGTCGCTAAAGACTTCGATGCCTTCTGTCTGGAGCTTGAGGTCGCACACTCTCCCCCCGGCGAGAAGGACGTCCACATGCCGGATGTCAATCCATCCGAGCCATCTGGTTCTACGTCCACAAAAGCAAAGAAGAAGCGGCTCACTTGTATGTACTTTCTCAGATGCGTGTGCCGTACCTACACTTCATTCCTCCGCTCCACAGGATGCCTACCTTCGCACGCAGATTCGTACTTCATGTTGTGACCCAGACGTGTTTCTTTTTCTTTCCGTCTTTGCGGTGCTTGGTTCCCGTCTATTTTATGCTTCTCCTTTACTTGGTGTATTAACTTCTTCATTTCGATCATTTCTCTCTCCTCGTCGATGATGTATGTACCTAACGTGTCGATAACCCAAAAAAATTGTAAAAGGGGATGCCGGGAGGACGGCATCCTAAAAAAAAGGGGGGGGCTCATGAGTCACACTCAACAGTAACTTAGCAGTTCTCCGCCGCGGCGGCCGTTTTCGCGATCACCACCAGTACTGTTTGCATCCGCTCCGAGTGTGTCACATCCGTGCCTGCACCTCATTTAAATCCTTGGCCGTCTGCGACGGCACCGCCGGTCCCTATCCGCCAATCCCCGCACGACATGTTTGCCTCACCTCGCGACCTGCTCATCACCAACGTCCATCTCGCCGATGACGCGCCCCATCAGCTCGACCTGCCTGCTGCGGCCGATGGCTTAATCGACAGCAAGAACCTCCTCTGGGATGTTTGCTGCAGGGACGGGAAGGTCCACAGCATTGTGCCTGCCAGCAGTAGCTGCACCACACGCTGGCGAGCTCGCCTCAACAAGCACTTCACTCGCAAGCGAGTCCTCAATGCGAATGGACGTGGAATCCTGTTGCCTTCGTGCGTGTGTCTTACTTCCCTCAATCGGCTCCCGCTCAACATCACCTGGTATTCAAAAGCCTGTGCCATCCCCACATTCACATCGACACTTGTTTCCAGATCAACGGTGCCCCACCCAACGCCTCTCGGTACGCATGCCCTCGCTCTCACCCCCAAGAAAGTCTGCTGAGCCACATTACAGATCGTACGTTGCTCAGCTCGATTACATGCAAGAGCAACGCTACTGCCCGCCGGAGATGCTCGTGCCTGCAATGTACGCCCGCGCGAAGTCTCTTGTCAGCGAAAGCATCGCATGTGGGGTCACGGCGATCCGCGCATTCGTCAACGTCGACTCCGTCGCACGACTATATGGAGTTTTTGTCGCACTGCTGATCAAGCGCGAGTTCCAGCATGCGTGCGACATCCAAATTGCCGGTGTGTATTCAGTTCGTCTTTTCATCTGCCAACCACTGACCGGCCCTCGCCTCACCTCGCTGAGAGCCAGCATTGGCAACGGAGCCTCTCTATGCTGCCTCAGGTTGTGAGCTCCCCGACACCGCCAACTTTGCGTGGTTCAAGCGGGCGATGGAACTGCCCGGCGTTGACGTCGTTGCCTCGGCACCGCACTACGAGCTCGACTATGTCCAGCAGTGCCGCAACATGGCCTTCGCAATTTTATTTGCCAAAGACTACCGTCGTCACCTTGACCTCCACCTCAATCTCGACCTCGACAACACGTTCCAACACCAGCGCACGCTCCTCACACTACTCCCCCGACAACTCGATAGGATGCATTGGCCCGCCGACCTCCACGTCACCGTCGGCCATCCTAACGCTCACTGCGTCTTCCTCGAGAGCGAATGGCGACGTCACACCCGTGCCTTCCTTCGGCATGGCATCTCATTTGTCGGCACCCCCCCCACGGACCTCTATCTCCTCGGGAGACAGACGGCGCAGACCTTGCAACCTGCGCTCGGTGCGAGAGCGACGATGCCCTTGCCTTACATGGCGCGCCTGCACCTGCCCGTCGCAATGGGTGTTGGCCACGTCGGCAACGCATTTGCTCCGCAAGAATCTGTTGACCCTCTCGCTCTGTGCCCACTCGCCGTCGCTGTCTACCAAGATAGCTCGGACGCCACTTTGCGCACCCTTTTGGCGTGTTATTATTGTCTTTTCTACTCTTGTCCGCTCTCTCACCAATCGAATGCACAGGAATCGGTCAGTGTGGCTGCCAAAGCTGCGATCGCGGTCAACAATTCTCCTCCACCATCGTTGCGGCCGCAATGCGGAGATATAGCTGACTTTGTGCTTCTCCACGACAACGACACGCTGCGAGACGCCGCGCTACGCCCGTCCTACGCGCGCACGACGATCCGCGCTGGCGTCGTCGTCGCCTCCCGGACCACAACGATTCGCATGTCGTGAACTCCAACCGCAAACTGGACACTGTCAGAGACAATGAAATTGGCTACTACTGTGTACTTCTTCTCCTATGTATTTGTACCTTGTCAATGCTAGTCCCGCTTGTCCGTGCGGCATCGTCGTGCTCGGCCGCGTAACTCCCTCGGCCTCTGCGGGCCCGGATCTGGCGGAGGGATCTTGGGATCCCGACGTCGGGATCCCCACATTCTTCCAGTCACGTGAATGCCTCACACTCTGTCACGACTCTAACTCAGTTCTCACTGAAATGCGGAGGCTTCACGCAATTTCAACATTGCTAAAATCGTTTTTTATTCCTACTAGACTGCTGTTCAATTGAGAGAGCTTAGCTATATATGCCCCGAAAGTTACTGTCATTGTGTGAGGGTGTGTGACAACCTAGTCACGGCATCTCCGCAAGCAGTCACGACAGTGACGCTAGCCCTCACCTTCACGTAGAAAAAGCGAACCACGCGGACGAGAGGTGGTAGCGGGCACTGCCGGGCAACCGGCCCTAGCCAAGCTTATTATCGCATGGCTGTATATGCAACAGGGCATTGGAACAGTTGAACTTCTCCGCCGACTCGGAACCAGCTAGCGTTGCAATCGGCCTTTCGAGTCGTGCTGCTTGGTAGAAAGGAACAGCATCAAGGGCCTCAGAAGCAGAGCACGTAGGTTGTCGGGATAGCACTGTCCGCCTCGCCCCTCTGTTTCCGCTATAACTTTTCTTCTGAGCGCTTTGAGGCAAACGACTTTCCTCCAACCTAGTCTGCCACGTCGACAACTTACCAGTCGACAAGACTAGAGCCATGACGCCTGACTCGTACCTAGTCATCGGGGGCGGAGGGTTTCTGGGTCGGCATATCGTCGATCTTCTACTTGCTCGCGGCGAGCTGGCTGTCGCGGTGTTCGACATCGCACACGTTGACTTAGGCCCGACGGTGAAAGTGTTTACTGGTGATATTGTCGACGAGAACGCACTTGGAAATGCCATTCGAGTGGTAGGTCTTTCCGTTCTCCAAACGCAACGATGCTCACGACTTTCTATGTTAGTGTGGGGCGACCTGCATCATCCACACTGCCGCTGCGCTGCCTGGACGGCCTCGCCAAGACCACGAAAAGATCAATATCCAAGGAACGGAAAACGTGATCAACACCGCGCTCGCCAACGGCGTAAAAAAATTGGTGTATACCAGCTCTGCAAGTGTTGTATTCGAGGGCAAGGACCAGGCCGGTGTCAACGAGAGCGCGCCCTACCCTGCTCGTCCGCTGGACGACTACAACGACACAAAGGCCATAGCGGAGACCGCTGTGTTACGGGCGAACGGGACCGACGGGCTCGAGACTGTCTCCCTCAGGATTGCCGGAATATTTGGGTAAGCTCAAAGCAGTTGCTATCTCGGGATGACCTATTGACGATTCTGCCTCGCAGACCGAGGGATCGTCTGACTGTCCCAGGATTCATGGCACTCATGACCCAGGGCCGCACGCACATCCAGCTCGGCGACAACACGAACCTGTTCGACTGGACGTACATCGTCAACGCCGCCGAGGCGCACCTCCTCGCCGCGGACAGGCTTGCGCCAGAGCACCCCAAGCATGCGCAGGTCGCGGGGCGCGTGTTCTTCATCTCGAACGGCGAGCCGCGCCCGTGGTGGAACCTCGCGCGCGGGCTGTGGAAAGAGGCGGGCCACGTGCAGACGCGGAAGGTTATTGCGATCCCGCGCAGCGTGGCGTTCGTCCTTGCTGTCTTCATGGAGTTCTTCGGCTGGCTGTTCGGCAAGGCGCCGTCGTTGACTAGGTTCAGGGTCACCGTCTGCACTACGATTCGATGGTGCGATATATCTAATGCCAGAAATGCACTGGACTATGGACCTTCGATACCTTTGGACGAGGGTATTCGACAGACCGTGGAGGTTAGTTCCGTCTTTTTGTACAATTTTTGTTGGCTTACCGTTTTCTTAGTGGTGGAAAACGACTCAATCTCACCCAAAATGAGTCTCGTTGAGTTTAGCCCATGCTATATCGGACATCGAACTACACACTCTCTTTACTTACAATACTGTTCCTCTTGTGTTGGAACTGACTTATTGCATCGCGGAACACTGATTTGGGTGTTGCGCAGAGTCGAGGTCTGCCTCCAATCAGCGACTTCAGACGCACTCGCGTTGTTCTTCCCTCCACCCCGATATTTGTTTCATCGCTGGTATACTGTACTGATTCGACCGTAACTTCAGTCACGCGTCATATGCATCAAGAATCACCAGCACTGCGGCCTTCTCGCCAGTCTTACCGAGATCGATGATAGGGAGGGAGATGCTGAAGGCTCGTTGATTATGGCAGTCAGAGAGATATGTGGCAAGTACTATCAGTGTCATTGAGAATTTCGCGACGCTAGATGTTCACAAGACGAGAAGCAGCTTCGACAAGGATAAGCTCCGACGGGTAGCCCGAGCGGATGTACGTGCGATCCTGGGGCACAGTATACGATCAATTGGTAACTGCCGGGTGCTGAGAAACTCCTCCGAGCCGACGCGCATCTCGTTGCACGTCCTCGCGTCCTCGGTCCTAAATTGAACTTCGCTGCTATTCACTTGAAAGATATCGAGTAGCAGTATTGAGTGATAGAATTATACTTGACGATTTCTATACTTGCTTGCACACAAATCAATACTGCACTGGCACCCACTGCATCTTGCCCATGACCTCCTTCAGCTCCACCTCTGCAAACACGGCCGCTTCCTTCGCGACCGATAGCTTCTTCTCCAGCTCGTCGACGGTCATCAACCGCATGGCTCCGTTCTCCGCCGTCATCCCCAGCGTGTCGAACTTCTGCAGCGTGTTCCCCATGCGCGGCGCGAAGCCGTGCGGGTCCCAGCCGTTGTCATTGAACGACAGCACCGCGCGCACGGCGGCAGTGTTGATATCACGGTGGAGCTCCTCGAGCTTTGACAGCTGCACCTCCATCCAGCGCGCGCGGCGTTCCAGCGCGAGGGTCAGTGCCGCGACCTCGTCCTTCCCGACGCCCTCCTCCCCGTTTTCGTCCAGGAAATCGTCGCCCTTGAGCATGTCGCGGAGCACGCCGTCGAAGGAAGAGCTATCATCCCACGTCGTGCGGGGAAGGAGACGCAGAAGATCGGAGATGGTCTGCGTCAGCGTCTCCAGCAGCTGCTGAAACGAGGACACAGCATTGTCGATCGAGCCTGAGGGCATGCTGTTTGCGAACGAGCCCCCTCCGACAGAAAGCGCGGACAACGCGTGTACCAAGGGGCCATACTCTAGTGGCATCTTCGCCGTAGGGTTGATCTTCGTGATATCGAAGAAGGGATGGCTAGATAAATTCATCGCCGGATTCTGTATCGCGATCTGGGCCAGCAGTTCTTCGACTGACGTCGGCTCGTAGGTCGTTCTCTCCAGGGACTGGCCGCGGGAACTGCTGGAGTTCGTGTCGACGATGCTCTCGCCTCCCCCACCCGCTCTCTCGCTTGCAGGAGCCTCAGATGTTGCAGCCGACGGTATGACAGAGGACGGCTCAGCAGGCGATTCGTCCTCCTTCGGGATCCTAATAGGCTTGGCAACTGGTCGATTCTTCTTCGGCATCTTGGACAGCAGAGGGCCCTGGCTGACGACCTCAGGCGCTGTGACGATCGGAGCAGGTGTAAGCTTAGCAGAAGAGGGTTGGCGAGTGGCTTTGCGAGGCGGTGCCGGCATTGCAGCCGGCTCTTCAACCGGTTTCTGGACGATGGCGGACTTGGCGGCAACGGCTGTTACTTCCTTCACCTGCTTGAGTGCCAACTCAACTTTCTCGAGCTCAAGCTTCGCCTTCAAGGTGTTCTCAAGCTCGATCTTGGCTTGCTCTTCCCGCCGAACCCTGACTTGCTCCTCTTTCTCACGCTTGACCCGGTCCTTCTCCTCTCTCTCCTTGCCCAATTTCGCCCTCTTCTCCAGTCGCTCCCTCTCCCTCTCCGCTTTCTTCTCTGTAGATGCTCTCAACCTCTCCGCCGCACGCTCGGCCGCCGCGGCTTTCTTCGCGGCCTTCCGTACAGCCTTATCACCATCTACCTCACCGGCCTGCTCTTGTAGTCGCTCTGAGGTAGCGATAGTAGAGAGCTGTGGAGGCTGCGCCGTCAGCGCGGGGAAATCGGATGACGAGAGCAGGGGGGATGGAGATGGCGCAGTCGAACGGAAGCTCGGCTCTGGGTGCGGAGCACGCCGAACGGTCAAGAAATGTATCATTTCCCGTGGAGAGACAGAAAAGAAAGGGGTGGCATGTCAGCAATCCGACCTTCGGGGGATCATACCGGGATAAATGAAATGAGGAAAGGAGTGTGGGCATTCGTCATACATAGCCGAGTTCGTGCGCCATAGCGGAAGGAGTATGATGAGACGGTGGTAGAAGAGGATACGTGCGCCAGGTCGACTGGCGATCAATGTCGGCGATAGAAGTTCCGCACTGGGAAGGCACGGCGCTCTGTACTCGGTACTCTGGACTGGGACTCCTCCCTCGACGCGAAGAATGGATTGTACTCACCGTTCGACGCCAAGTCTACGTTGCCACCCATGTTATTTTGCGGGCTTGGCGAAAGTCCGGGAGGAGGGTAAGAGAGGCCTGGAGGGGGCCCGTATTGGTGAGGGTTTGGGGGATACGCCTCGAGCGTTGCAGGCGCGTTTGAAAACCGGGCATCATTGGGCATAGGTGAAGCGAAGCTCGCCGACATGATAGCCGGGTCGTTGAAGTGTTGGTTGGCAGCGTACCTGTACTGCGCGGCGTGCTCCTGGTCTGGAGATAAAAATACAACAGATGGCATTACAGGTGTGCAAGAGAAGCATACACATGGCAGCAGGAGAAAGGCAAATCCAGCAGTCAATACATATGGCATGGCACATCAAACAAATAGAGAACTCCTACCAGCTAGTGGAGCAGCATTCACTCTCGAGATGTTCGTCCGCTGATCTCGGCTAGACTGGATGAACTCCCGTAGGGCTGCTTCACTGACACCTGACGCCTGATCAAAAGGCTGGAATCTGCCGGCCTGCGCTGCCGCCAGCTGGGAGTACGCCTGAGCCTGGGCCTGAGCCTGAGCTTGCGGCACGAGCGGAGAGCTCGTCGCCGAGGTATTGGGGAATTGGGGATGAGGGTAAGCCGACCATTGCGAACTCGGAGATGCCATGTCATTGCTGTACATAGCACCTTGACCGAGGCTGTCGCTGGGACTAAGGGGTGTCGACGTGATCAGAGGGCTTGATGTCGAGCTCAAGTTGCCTCCACCTTGCCTTCCACCACGCGCAAAGCCAAACCGGGACATCTTCCTAGACGGGTCATCGTCAAGAGCTAGCCGACGAGCGGCTGCCGCAGAATCTGAGTCTCCGTTCTCCGCGAAAGGGTTGAACGACCCGGTATATGATGTGGACGGTGATGGCTGACTTGGTATCGGCGAATTCCGAATGGCCATAGGGTCGTAGATCGCCCGAGCCGGATTATGCTGGTATGCGAGCCCGGGTGGGCCCATATTCGTATTAGGAGATGAAAGGGTAGAGCTTCGAAGGCCGGGGAACGCGTCGATGAAGGAACCGTGGAAAGGCGTATTTGCCTCGGACGTAGACAAATCAGGGGCATCCATATCTTCAGCTTCCGCCAGCTTCGGATCAAGATTAAAGCTGAAGCCGCCAAACTTGCCATCCACTTCGCTCAACGTTTGCAAAGTGCGATCGAAGTCCGGGAAAGGGCTGATACCTGTGGTCGGCAAAGCAGATTCGCGACGGGCTTTCACGTCGTTGAGGAGCGCTTGCACCTGCGTCGACATCTGATACGACTGAGTACTTTGAGATGGTCGACTGCCGGGAGGGGGAAGCCCCGGGGGCGCCGACAGGCCAGGTGGTACAGCAGGAAGACCCGGAGGAATTGCTGGGGTAGTAGGCTCTGGCGAAGCGGAAGACGTAAGTGCATCCTGCGAGCCAGAACCTGCATCAGAATCAATGGCAATAGAAGATGTCGGGGATCGAGGGGGTACTGGAGGCGGGGCTGCCACCTTCTGCTTCGCACTTCTGCCTTTCGAGGGCGTCGCGGGTCTGATTCCGGTAGCAGGAGTTGACGGCCTGGACGAGGATGCCACGGAGGATGCCTTAGTTGGCTGTGTCCCATTTACAGGTTCCTTCGTTGCATCGCCGCCAGCGGGGGTTGTTGCTCGTGGGCGCGCAGTCCTCTCACCCCGACGTGTCGTGCGAGCCGCCGTGACAGTCGCAGAGGTATTGGTGTTGTTATGTAACGCCGTCGCTGTCGAAGCACGGTCATGGGATGTCTTCGCCCACGATGCGGAGCGCGGCAGCCGAGCTTAACGACTGTGTATCAGGACACGTCTACATTCGAAAGGTCACAAGCGCACCTGTGGAATCATCTGCCTTCTTCCCAAGCACAACAGTTTTCCGTGTCACCTCCATATCCTTGATGGCATGTTGCCTGCATGGTCGTCACGTCAGTCGTGAGAGCAGGATTTCGAACGCATATACACACAATGTAGCCAAGTCTTCCTTCGTGAAGCAATCCTTCTCGTCTCCCCACTCGTGAAGGTTCATACAATTATGATCCGGACAGTTGACCCCGCGTAGGAAGGACATGCAGTACTTGGTTGTGCCATAACTAGCGCGCATGACTTCGTTGCCGCCGCCAGGAGACGCCGATCCGTCTACGGCGGCGATACATCGACCGGCATCCTCTCGCCTATGGTAGGTGATGTACAAGCCCACCACTGGTGTTTGACTCCCGGGAGGTGTGCGCTTCACTAAGACGATCTTAGAGATGCGACCATATTGTCCGAAATAATCATTCGAACGCAGGGTCGAGATTAGCTGTGACACGCGTTAGAGGGCGGCGCAATGGTGTCCATCGTTCTCGTACCTCTTCCTTGGCAAAACGAGGGCCAATGCCAACAACATAGACAACGTTACGCTGCACGACGCGTACATTTGCAAGATGGCGACGCCCGAGTAGGTCCAGGTCTTTGCGTTCTCGTTCCCTCTGCTTCTTCTGCTGGGTCAGGCGCCTCTGACTAGATGGCGAAGAGAGGTACAGAAGTAAATGACTGCAGGGTGGCCCGAATGAAAAAGGGATGTAAAGCTTACTCTTCCTTGTTAACTGGCTTGAATTGTACGATCTCGTCGGCGTAGTCCCTCCTGCATGCTGGGCACTTGTTGTTTATGTTGCGCTTGATGTGGTGCCAACAGAATCGGCAGATCTGCGCGAAAGTGTCTCAGAGATCAATGGGAGAGAGGGCGGGCAAGGGGTATACCTGGTATCCACACATGCAGGGTTTGAAGTTGAGGTCCGAAATGTCCATCTCTTCAAGACAGAGAGGACACTCCTTGGCTTCCTGTAGTTAACAAGTCAGGGGAGGGTTGTTGAGAAAATTTCGAGTAAAGATACGGACCTCTTCATCGCTCCAATACGCGTCTTGAACGCCGGTCAAGACATGAGACTTGCTTTGAAGAGCAACGCTTGCGTGAACGACTGGCGCCGGCAATGATGGATGTGGGTGCAATTTAACTGAGGACATGGCAGGATGATGATGCTCTGTGGTGGCAGAGATGGGCGGTGCGGGCGGTAGGGACGGCGTGGAGAAGAAAGAGACAACGACGCGACAATGAGGCGAGCGAGCAGGGCGGGAGAACAGGGCGCATTTCCTCCCACGGCCGATGATTGATGAGCCACGCCCCCGGCCACCCCTGTATAGACCACGTGACCCCAGCAAGAGGAGGACCCGGGCACCAGTCGTTCCATCGCGTTCCACTCTCATCTACAAGTCCTCCCTCGACAGATGGCAGATCCTGAACTTGCTGCTCTTCGCGCTGCTCGACTGAACCAGCTCCAGCAGTCGCCGCCTGGAGGAGGTGGGGGCGGAGAAGAAGATGCCGCGAAACGACAGAACGAGGAGCAGATGAGACTCGACCTCCTGGCTACCGTTCTAGACAGTGCGGCTCGAGAGAGATGTACGCTAGCTGCTACCACTGCCCAAAGCCTTCCGATGCTCATTGTCCTCTACCTTTCCGCGCACGTCGCTTGTCATCCTCAATGGGATCCTTGTCTTCCGTTTGCTAAGTGTCTCGCATCAGCCTTGTCTCCCCATCGCGATCCCGGCAGATTGAATCCATCCTGCTGCGCATGGCACAAACAGGGCAGCTGCGGGGAAAGGTCAGCGAAAGCCAGCTTATTGACTTACTCGAGCAGGTACGTGCGTCTGAGCTTTTATGCCCATCCTGGAGTCCGATTGCACCGTGCAGGCCGAAGACGCTGACTCAAAGACATCGGCGAAGAAAGGCGCAATTGTGGTGAGTGATCCAGCGCAATTCCTGACTATATCTCAAGGATATTCCTCCCCTAGTTCCAGCGGAAAGAGCTTGACGATGACGACGATTTTGACATTTGAACGGCGTTTGTGGCGGAAGTAATCCTGGGAAATAGTAAAATTTGTACATCGGTTTGACTTCATATTACTATCCATTGCTCTCATCTGTTTGGTGACTCCTCCATCTCCATCTATGCGTGTGGATTACAGAGATGTGCGTATATGTTACTTTTTCTTCCGCGCTGATCTCTGCTTCGCGTTCTTCGTCTCCTTCTCGAAGCGACTGCGCTTCCTTTGCCTCGGACCCTCATCTGCGGCCTCCTCAAAGTCCTCCCTGCCTCTCGTCCGAGATCTGTCCAAAGCGCCCTCTCTCCGCCCCTTCATCCTGAGCTCCTCATACCCATCGCCGACGGCCCCAGCACGCGACCGCCCGACAGACTTGAGCACATCCGTGAATTCGTCCTCGAACCCTCCGCCCCTCCGCCGCCCGGTGATCACACCCGTCCCACCCAGCGCGATGTCCTCTTCGTCCTTCCTCCGCCGTCTCTCGTCCTTCTTCTTCAATACAAGACGCGTCATGTTCTCTTCTTCGAACTCCGTCATACGCTGGATTTCGCGCGCACGCGTGCTCTGCATGGACGGCGCGGCGCCAAGACCCGACGTCGATTCGACGAACGGCTTCGAGGGGTCGAGGTGCGCGAGGGAGGAGAGCGTGGTGGGTATGGGAGCGCGCCGCGCCTTCTTGTCCTTCTTGGGCTCGGTGTATGGCATGGGAGCGAGTTTGGGAGGACGGTAGATCCCATCGCGGTTGCGTTCGGGGACACTATCTTCATCTCCGTCGTCTTCGTCTCCGCTGGCATCTCCGCCAGCGAGATTTTGAGGGTTCGGGCGGAATGCAAGGGGGTCTGTACCTCGTGATGAGCTGCGCTGACAGAAAGACTGGGAACGCACGTACCATTGATGGTGTTGTCGGTAGAGGGTCCTTCTTCTGCCAGACGCACCAATTTTTCGATCTGGTAGCGCATCCTGCCCTCGAGTACCTTGATTTTCTCGAGGGCGATGCGACCTTCAATCATTGAATCGACGAAGTCTCCAGGTGCTGCTCCCCTGAGTTCTCGCTCTGCAGAACTGAAAGGCAAGGATGGCCGAGAGCGCTCAGCGAGCGAGTGGCCAAGAACGCGGTGAGAGTTGAGAACAATAAGGGACTGCATGTAGGAGAGAAGAAGCTGATGTTTGAGCGACAGCAGTGAGATGCCTTCTGTAAAGTCAAAGTCGGATGTCGTTTCCTGTCTAGCCAGACCATGGAGAAAGTAAATTACTGGTAGACAGAAGGACAGAGCAAAGCGTACTTCTCTCGCAGAGTTTTCACAAGCTCCCGCACGGACGACATGCTCTTCGTCATTTCCTCCATGACCTCACAAAACTCCTCCCGACTTGCTTCGATGTCCGTCATAGTTTGTTTATTACCTGAATTCTGTAAGAAGCTCAGTACATATGACATGGATCGCACGACGAAAAGAAGGGACAATAGATCAGTTAACGGTTTTCTAGGCCGCCGCTGTATATGGCGTAGTGCATTACATCGAGGTTCATTCAGAGCCCAGTGCGTTTCATCTTGAAAGATAAGAGAAAGACAGATCCGCACCTATACTTTTGTACGCCCGCCTGCGAATGTCGAGCGAGGACGTTGCGAGCGTTGAGGCGGTCGGTCTGTCGTGACCGCAGGTGCAAAGAGTGCTTACTGCCAAACACGGCCCTACAGCGCCTCGCGAACTGCCTCGCGGTCGACCATGATCTCACGCAAGTCATATCCCCAGCACGCGTCCCTTGCGCCTCTTTGTCCTATAAGACGCCCTCTAAGTATCGTTCGATGCTTCATGCGCCCTTCTGCACCCATTCCTGACCTCCCAGTCGCTCCATGAGCGACCGCAACACCCCCACGCCCCGCGGCGGGCGCATCGATAGTGACGGCCGCATGCACCAGTTCATCGAGAGCTTCGACGCGCTCGCCCTCGCAGGCAAGAAGTCTCCCCAGACGAGCCCCGCGCGCCCAGACGTGCCACAGCCCCGTCCGTCGGGAGGCGGCTTCGTCGGAGGCTTCCTCCCCGCGCTCACCCCGCCGGGCGCAGCGCCGTCGACGCCGCAGCGCCCCCCGAGGCCTCCACAGCCGCATGGCGGCGCGACGCCCCCCCTCCCGCGCCCGCCCGCCATGCCCATGCCACAACACGCACCCATGTCGCGGACGATGCAGATGGCGAGGAACGATCCGCCTCCCACTCCGCCCAAGACGCCTCGAGTCCGGCTCCCTCCGTCGATGCCTGCGCTGGTGCCCCCTGTGCCTCCCCACAGACCGCACTCGGATCCGACCCCGTCGTCGCCCGTCGGTGCCACGAGCAGGACGCCGCAGCCCGCGAAGCTCGCGCCCCCGCCCATGCACCGGCGCGCGCAGTCGGTGCCGTTGTCCCCGACGACCTCCAGCGCGAGCAGCAGAAGCGACAGTGTCTCGCTGCAGTGCAAAGCGATGACGATCGCGGGAAAGCGCTGCAGGAAGATGGTGAAGGTCTCTTCGCCGCGGGCTGACACTGGGGGAGACGTGTTCTGCCATCAGCACGAGAAGAAGCTGCAAGAGCCCTCTGGGTTCTATTCGCGCAAGACTGGCGATGTTTTCATTGAGTTCAAACGTGAGGCTTATTGCTCGCCTCCAACGATTTGGGTCATTGACATTTCTCCCTTCAGATTGGATACCAAGCTATCTACATCCATCTACGCAGGCTACTCTTCGTGCGGAGATGCAGAAGGCAAAGTCCGAAAGCGATGTGGATGGCTACATTTATACCTTCGAGATTCGTGGTACGTACCACGCGCCCTTCAATCCAGCCCCGAAACAGATCTGCCTTGACGTCTATCACCGCAGATCCCGACAACAAAGACGTTGTCCATCTCAAAGTCGGCCGCGCTACCAACCTTACTCGGCGCATGGACCAATGGGGCAAGCAATGCGGATCGAAGGAGCAGATTCTGCGTGGCTTCTGGCCCGGCGGCGTGCACGATCAGGACGCGACACTGATGAAGGGCCTCGTGCAGGCGGGTCCGAAGGGCCGTTACTGTCATCGTGTTGAGCGCCTGGTTCATATTGAGCTGGCCGATTTGGCTGCGAACACGCCGTACCTCGATGCGGATTATCCGAACACGGTCAATGATGGAGGGCAGCCCAAGCATGGAGCCACGAAGACGGATATCAAGCTTTGTCCGGATTGTACGTTCCTACATCTCCTACTTAGGTCCCTTGTGCTGATGCTCGGCGATGTCTAGGTGGCAAGGCGCACAAGGAGATCTTCTCGTTCGAGCGTGCGAAGCAAGGGCGGTACAAAGGGAAAGAATGGGAGGTTATCGTGAAGCCTGTTATTGAGAAATGGGGTGGGTTCGTGGAGGCTTATCTGTGACTCGTCTGGCTGGACTGCAGCGCGGCCGTAGGAGGATCATTTAATAGTGTTGTATGACCCTGTGTGTGCTTTATCATCTTGTTTGTACCACTTATATCACTCGGAATGTACGCCCTGGGCTAATCTGCTATACGATTTGATTCGATGTCCTCATTCCGGGTACCTCGAGCTTGAAAGTACAACACGGTGTACTGAGGAACTCTCCTTATTGTTGGGCCATGTGCTATGAGGGCCTCCATATGCAGAGCGGGGACGTCGGTGCACTTTGCCTTATTCTTTCGCGCTGGACAGTGCGGAATGTTGTGTTGTTTTCTGCGGCAGGCAATATAGGCGCGCAGTAGGCGCCGAGAACAATGAGACGCGGTCGCGTTGTTTGCGCATGTTGTGGCACGGCTCTTTGTCCTGCTTTTGTGTGCGAGCTCGCTCCCTCCGCAACGTTATTGTCGTGTTATTGTCTCGTCGTCTTTGCCCTTTCACTATAAAAGACCCAAAGGACAGTATGAAGGGATCTACTCTTCCTTCCATCCCCTTTGACCTGGTCGTCACTCATATACCACCCATACTTCACCGTAATCGCCCTCGTCGCAGTTCCCTCAGCTTCACTTGCTTCTCCCAAGCTTTAACAGCGCATTTAACCACATAATCACCACATTTTGCAATGCTGTTCACTCTCTCCGCTCTCGCTACTGTTGTCAGCCTCGCTGCTATCCCGCCAATCCGAGCCGCCGATCATCAAGTCGTAGTCGGAGGTCCGGGAATCCTGCAGTACACGCCTTCTACGGTCGTAAGTCAGCGTATACCGTCACCTTGAATTTTCCTCACTTGTCGAAGAACGCAGCTATTGGAGACACCGTGACCTTCATCTTCCAGCAGAAGAACCACACAGCGACTCAGTCGTCCTTTGCGGTTCCTTGTGCACCGTTAGCTGGCGGCTTTGATTCCGGATTGTGCGTGCGCTTGGTCTCTTTCTTCAGTACCAGTGTCTCACATCGTTACAGCGTCCCTGTATCGGAGAACAACACCAATGGACCCTTCCAGGAGGCACAATTCGTCGTCTTCGACACCAACCCCGTCTGGGTCTATTGCCGTCAGGCGAACCACTGTCAGCAGGGTATGGTCTTTGCCATCAATCCTGGAGACAAGTTCGCTGCCTTCCAGGCTACTGCCATGGGCAACACGACCGCGTCATCCACGACTCCGCCCGCCTCCACCACTGCCGCGTCTTCTGCCGCGTCTGCATCTGCACCTGCGACGAGCATCACCCCTCCCTCGGCCACCTCCACCCCGTCGAGCTCGGTCTCGCAGGACCACAAGATTATCGTGGGTGGGACGGGCATCCTCGCTTTCCAACCGGCGAACATCACTGCGCAGCCGGGCGACACGATCACTTTCGAGTTTCACCAGAAGAACCACACAGCGACGCAGTCTAGCTTTGCCGCCCCATGCCAGCAGCTTGCGCAGACGTCTACCAGTGGCCAGGTTGGCTTCAACTCCGGGTTGTAAGTTACTTGCCATCTACGTGGTTTGTTCTCTAGCTTATATGCGTGGTCCTCCAGCATGCCTGTGGCCGATGGTTCGTCTTCGTTCCCCACTTTCACCATCCAAGTGAACGACGTGAGTGGAGTTTGGCTTCTCATCGGACGGTGATACTGACTGTAGACCATCAGACCGCACCCATCTGGGCATACTGTGCGCAGACCGCCCACTGCGGGCAGGGTATGGTGTTCGCCGCAAACGCCATCGAGTCGGGCCCGAACACCTTCGAGGCGTTCACCGCTCGCGCGAAGCAGATCAACGGCACGAGCAGCACCAACTCCACGAGTTCGAATGGCGCCGTGCGCCTCGGCCGCGATGCAGGCATCGCTGTGGCCTTTGCGAGCGCGCTTTTTGGGCTTGTCCTCTGAAGGACTGTAGGACGATGATCCAGGACATTTCGTTGACGACACGCACGCTCATGCTTCGTTCCTATCGTTTGTATTCACCTTGCTGTAGCCATAGCACGTCGCAGTCCGCACTGCCGCCTAGTTTTCATATGTTTTCTTAGAGTCGTACATATGGGGTCGATATAATGTAGCATCAATTTAGTTCTTTCTGATTTGTTCAGAGAGTGCGCCTGAGTTGCGTTCGTGGGCGTTGGACCCGACACAAGTGGTCACAACACGTGCTCTGTGTCACCCGACGCGACGCGTCTGACTCAAAGCTAAGGCTTGTTCTCGAGACTCGCGTTCTTCATCTCCTTCATCACTATCATCGCTAGTTCTCCGATGAAGAGGCAACTCACACTGGCAGCTTCCTTCCGGGCTGTCTCAACCGCTGTCGTCGCCTCAAACGGCACCCGTGCTGTCGTTTCTTCGCCGCCTAACAAGAGAAGGAAGGTGGCATCGGAGGATGTCGCTGACAAGTCGGCGTACGTTCTTCTCCCAAACACGCAAGTATGTGCTGAGGAAACAACGCGTACAGAGTGGAGAGTGACATAGTTTTATGTGCTTCGGCAGAGTCGCTAGTACCAGACCCGCCCCCCAGGCTCGAGACGTTGGAGAGTGACACAATGGGTAAGAGCTGGTACAAGGTGTTGCAGTCTGAGTTCAAGACGGCATATTTCCGCAAGGTACAGACGCGCCGCCCCTACGTATCTTGTGTGCTGATGACTCGCTGCCTGTTCAAACAGCTCAAAGATTTCCTGATCTCAGAGCACAAGGCACACACCATATATCCTCCGCGTCCGTGTCACTGCTCTTGAAAGTCCTCATGCTCGACTGACGCGTAGACAGTCTGCGATATATATTCGTGGTCACGCCTAACCCCACTTGATTCTGTCAAAGTCGTGATCCTTGGACAAGTGAGTGCTCCCATCTACTTCTGTCCATCAACACTAACGCATGCCAGGACCCATACCACGACGTCAACCAAGCGCACGGTAAGCACCTGGCCCCTCCTTCCCTCTTTCCTCGTCCCGACGAGACCCAGGCCTCGCCTTCTCTGTCAAGCCACCAACGAAGCCTCCCCCCTCACTCAAGAACATCTACAAGCAGATCCAAGCCGACATCCCCTCCTTCTCCGCGCCCTCTACCGGGTCTGTCTGCCACGTTCAAATAGTTCTGTTCATCATCTCACAGCACGCAGGGACCTGTCACCGCTGGCCGCGCGCGGCGTGCTCTTCCTGAACAGCGCGCTGACGGTCCGCGCACACAAGGCCAACTCGCACGCCAAGAAGGGCTGGGAGCAGCTCACGACCGCCGCACTGCGCGCCGTGGCGCAGCGCGCAGACGGGCGCGGTGTCGTGTTCTTCGCGTGGGGGTTGCCCGCGCAGAAGACTTGCAAGGCCGTCGGGATCGACGAGGTGAGCGCTGCGGTCGCGGTGCAGATGAATGCGGACTGATCACTTCAATTCTGGCTCAGACGAAACATCTCGTGCTGAAGTGCGTGCTTTGCATGCTCGGGCTCCTTCAGCCGATGCTGACCGCCGTGATGCAGGTCCGCACACCCCTCGCCATTGTCGGCGTATAGAGGATTCTTTGGGAACGGGCACTTTAAGAGGGCCAACGAGTGGTTGGAAGAGAAATATGGCCCTGGAGAAGGAATCGACTGGACTGCCCTCCACGACTAGCGACGTCTGATATGGCACCTATCTGTATGTATATTTCAACGTCTGCGGAAGATGCGCTATATATCGTTTCTTGAATCCAACTCGTAGTATATGCTTATATCTCGAACGGTACAGTGTGCACGACATTTTAAAGGTGTAGCTCCGATCGACTGCTCCCAGAGCGACTAGACGAGATTCCAAAGCATCCCTGCTCTAAAACTTCTCTCCTGACCAGGCGTAAATGGTAATCATATCGTATCTCCTGGTTCGCGACATACTTGATGTCTGCCTCCAAGTGTTGTTGCTCTTTCAGAAACGGGAATATTGCGGAGTTCAAGCCCGCAGCATAAATCCGTAGACAGCCGCCGTCCTGCGGAGTGTACGTAGACCTTACGAAGCCCGGGTCGGGAACTCCTAGGTCAAGCACGACTGCAACCCAGGGCACAGGCGACGTGCACCTGATGTGCTTGTGTGCGCGATCGATGGATCCTACGTCAGTAGGTGCGCCTGGCTCTGAGAGTCGGTCCGAGGCGAACAACTGGGACCATGATCCCAGGTCGTCGAAGTAGATAGGAATCATCTTGGTGACAAGCTCTTGAGTGGAGTGACACTGCACAGCGCTTGTGCGATACCCATGCGCTCGAGTCCAAGCTTGGGGACTGGTATGCGATGTCGATGTAAGTATGCAGGACATGAGCTGAACAGTCGCAATGTAACGCACTCAAAGTCCGGGTCCTCCAAGCCTTCGATTGTGGCGATCTTCTCGCCCATCGCAGACCAATGTGAGAAGTTGACGAATGCGTTCTTGTACACGGCCTTCACAGCGGCCCTTACCTCCTCGCCTTCCGGCCAAAACTCTGCGCCGAACATCTTCTCTAAGAAAGACACGAGTGGGACGAATCGGCAGTATGTGAGGAGCCCATCCGGTGAAAGAGCCTCGTTCTGGTCTGAGTCCTGTTCGGGTTCGAGGTCCCGTGCGCAAGAGTCCTTGCAAATCTGCCACATGGCACGGCTGACCGTCTCGCCATGACGAGATGGACGCACAATGCATTCATTCAAGGTTGATGCCAGGTATTCCAAGGCCTCATGTAACACCTCTGGCTCATGCCAAATCTGAGCCGCTGCGTTGGAGAGAATGGGCTCGGAGGGATAACCCGTGATGTATGTCCGTCGAGACTCGCTTGCTGTCAGGCAGACGCGCATATTGTCGGCGACAGTGGCATCTAGCTGCTTCAGCACATCGGGATCATGCAGATCGAGGGCTAGGCAGATGCGCTGGGATAGCACGGCGATATATTGATACCAGGATCCGGGTTTGTAGCCTGCCTTCGCCGAGCCGTACAATTTTCGCTTAGCCAATTGAAGAACTTGCCACGGAGGCAGGCCGTCTTCGAGGCTCTTCCATCTGTCCGACTCGATGAGTATTCAGACGTCTCAAAGCCAATGGGACACCTACAAAGGTCGCCCGAGACACTGAAGGTGGCGGTAAGTCGCGATCTCACGAGGATTGACCAGGGTCTGAGAGGAGTTGAACTGATCACAGCCGAGGGAACAGAACGGCTCGAATGACCGTGCGTCAGCACTTTCAGGGTACATCTCTAGAAGGTCTTTAGTGTTACTTTTAAAGCCCACCAATGACAGGACGCACTCGGGACCGTGAAGTCTGCGACACGCCGCTCAGTGGAAATAAACAACACCCAGATCGACACTCGCGCAGCGCGTGAATAAGAGGATATGACCTCGCACAGATGTTGTGAACGGTCGTCAATAGATGATGCTTCGTCGAATGCGATGACCACCTGCGGTTCGTCCGTTTGGTCGTCAAACATGTTTGAGAGTTCAGTGAAGGCCTCTTCCAGGAGCCGCCGAGGGTCTTTCGTCTCGTCGGAACGAATCTATTTTTGTTATTGAATATGGCCCAGAGAAGAAGCAATTAAAACTCTCACATCGAATATTCTCTTGATCGTTCCTGAGAAGAATACGCGACGATGAAAGTAATCCGAGGAAGTCATGCAGGCGTCCCATTCCTCGACCATCTTGGAGTGGTCACCATTGCACGCCTCTGCCAGTCGTGTAAGCGTATTGGTAATTTGCGCGAACATCGCCGCCATAAATTCCACCAACAGCGAGTTTCGATTATCCGGTAGTAACACCATACGAAGGAATTCATCGCAGGGTGGATAACTCTCAATGGTTCCACGATCTTTGAAATTCATGTAAAGCACGACAGTGCCGTGCTTGCCCAGCTGCAGAGAATACCAAGGGTAGCATACAGTACACAGTTCGACAATACAATTAGATACGTACCTCGTGAACCAGCCTTGATTTCCCCGTGCCAGCGCTTTGAATGATGGAGCAGAATTTACCGGGATATTCTCTCAGGTTGCGATTTGGAAATCGCTGCTGATGACGGATCCTGGCGTTGTTTGCCGCAAGGTGTGCTTTAAGACATAGCGCTGCATTCCCAACAAAAGGGGTTTTATGGAAGGAATCGCGGACACGCGCATAAGCGTGGGCTGGAGGAAGGTCAGGTACGACTCAGTACCAAAAACTGCACCACGTACAATACGCAGCGCCAGCCACGTCCTTAATACGCAAGGGGTCAAGCTCCTCTACGTTGAGTGTGAACATCGAGGTCTACAAACTTCACGAATTTCACTCACTGCACAAACGGTATTTGAGGTACGAATCTGTGTCATACAGCGATTTGACTGAATTCAGAATTTCCACCAGTCGAGGGTGACAACTTAGATAAGGCAGCGACGTTTGGGCTGTGGCAAAGGACTTGTCCAGAGTCGGGTCCTCAGCGACGAGGACCGACAGAGTACGGCATGCATCATCCAGGGCCTTGTGTTCTTCGAGCTCGACGCGACGCTTTTTAGATTGGGGTAGGTTATTATCGAAATGCGAGTCGGTAGACATTTTCCAGATAGTTAGACAATAGTAAGACAGCACGTTGAGATGTACAGGGGTTCGTACAAGTTTCGTGGAGAACAGCGCACCGGCGACTACTCCGAAGATTTTCCTAATCAGGCGCCGGCCTACGAGCTCTCCACCCAATGCTGATGGGTCACCGCCAAAGACCCATAAACAGACCTTGGTTGTACTCGCTGGTTGACTGAAAATCGGGCGCCTGGAAAGGACGGTGCTGTCGTGGGAAGAATCCTGGCTGGGGGGGCGGGAGAGGTGCCGAAGGGACTGGAGCCGGTGTCGGTGCAGCGCTAGGCTGCGTTGCTCCTGGAGGCTTCCAGTTCTGCGGAGAATGTCAAGATAACTAAGAGGTGCAGCAAGGTAGAGGAAACTCGCACAAGCTTTCGACCCTCCCGGTAGCATTCTTCAAGCTTCTCGTCGAAAATACCTTGCTCTTCGAACTCGTGGTATGCCTTGTAGAGTAGCAACGCGGAGCGTGCGTCTTCAATCGAATCGTGCGTATCTTGTTGGATGTTTTCGCCCAGTATAAACCAGGAGAGGAATCGCAATGACAAGCGCCGCTGGCGGGCCCGCAGGAAGTACAGGTCGACAGTATCGATAACTTGCTCTGCAGGAACGAATATATCTATCGAGTGACGGTCGGTGAGCATGACCGCGAGTGAAGGGGCGCTAAACGCACTGATGATCCGGAAGTCTTTAGACAGACCGTGCCCTATAAATATACAGCCTCGGTCCACCAGAAGACGGAGTTTCTTGTACACTAGCTTTAGAGGCGTTAGAGTGTGCTTCGACATGTGAGGGTCAAGGTCCCCGTCTGTCCAGTGATGAGCGACGGCCAGCAGAGATGGGTGAGCAAGACTGACATTTGATACCAGAAAACTCGGTTAAATAGTCCACGATGACCTCGCTTGTATGGATGTGGTCGTCGATCAGCGGCACACCCTGCTTGGGACCATCCCCACGAAGAACAGATACGCGAGCGAGACTCAGTCTGGCAGGCAACAATACTTTCTTAGTTCCGTCGGAGCGATATTCAGTTTCTTCCTTTAACCAAAGATCAGTGATGCAGCGATGATGTGAATCGAGCAAGCTCTACCTGCTGCATGGAAACAAACTCGGCGTCGATAGCAACAAGTGTGCCAACTTGCGGAAGTTCATCTGCCTTCAGTAGCTCCTGCTTGATGAGGCTCTTGTCCCGATTTCTGCAGAAAGTGGTCAGCAGACGACTATAGCAAGTTCGCTAAATACTCACAATGATATGGATGTATCATAGGTCAATATCGCGGTTCCCATGACCTGCGGAAGTCCTGAAAAGTCAAGTTGATCCCGGACGTCGAGGCGCTCCAGGTACAGTACGGCAGGAACCTGTCATTCGGATGAGCTTTGTGTCTTCGAGAGCGAAGTCTGTAGACCCACTTTCCACTGGCCGGGGAAACTGAGTGCCTCCTCTTCGGAAATGTTCTGCACGACGAAGTCATTGAACAAGTACCAAGGGCTGGCTCCGTCGCGGCCTTCAGCTTCAGGGACTACATAATGCATCAGATGTGTACCCCAGAAAGGGCGTCACTGGAAAGGAAACCTTTGACAATGGCGACGAGATGAGAGTGCGTATCGACGATTTTGACAATCATGGACTGAAAGAACCATGAGACAACGGCTCGCTGAATAACGAAACACGGTCGCGTACTCTCAGTTCATAGGTAGTCGGCACATGATCCTCGACGCCTTCAATGTGGCCATGTACCTCAATCGTTGGGGTCAGGAATGTCTGCTTTCGGTTATCCAACCAATGTCGATGGTTTTCTGGGGTGAAGACATTGGCATTCACAGCTATTACCGGTGGAAGGTGCCTGGTAGGAATCGAGCGCGAGGACTCCAAGGTTGTGTACTGTTTGCATGTTTGGCAGATCGCCTTGTGAGTCAATTGCCGATGCAGCGACGCCTGGACGATAGATGCGAAGTCTGCGTATTTGGACGTGTCGTTGGTCTATATTCGGTGAGTGAGTACTCGAAACCATCTTGGCAACTGTTGGAAAGATACTGACTTTACGAGACGGATAAATCAGATCAATCAAGTGCGTCAAACTGTCTCTCTCCGTAATCGCCTTGCAATTGTTGCACATTGTAATAGTCTTTCCGACGAGCCCAAGGAGCTGAGTGATGGGCGTTCCAATAGAAGTACCCGGCATAAACGGTTCAGGTAAAAATTGTGGTACAGGAGACATCGTCCAGTCGAGGCTTAGTCTATCCATGAGGAGACGATGGAAGGCCTGGATCATGTGTGCATAATCGGGATTGACGCTATCACGGCCGTAGTCAATGATGTCATTCGCGTTAAATGCTATAGCTCGGGTAAGCCATGTCGTATGTAAATATCTGGGCACTCACAGCGGGCGAGAACGCCAACGGTCTTGCAAAAGTTGCTCGATTGGCAGTTTATTCCTTTTGCATCCTCGAGCATGCGGCTGACGAAACCAAGCTCACAGAGAAGACAGTGCTCCTCCTGGCAATCAGTTGCTATATGGCATTTGGCGATAGTGCGAACGGGATTGGTGTAATGCAAGACCTGTACCAAGGGATTTGTGTACGAATTCAGGATGTGAGTCTCTAATCCGCTGAATTCCGTCTTGTTGTAGAATCTGAAGAACCCTCGTCAAGAAAGAGTATGCATATGACCAAAACTATTTACCCAAAGTCAAAGTCTTCGACACCGAACTTCGAATACTCGATTTCCACCTTACGATACCGATGGGGGACCTCGTCTGGGTTGTATGTCGCGCTGGAATTCTCCATCTCGGACTGCGAAACCGTGTCGGATACGGATTCCTAGTAAGAAGAGATTTACTCACTTCAGTGCGCCGAGTCTTGCCACTCCTGAAATGCCCTTGATCCTTTTGAGGAGCGGCAGAGACCACGTTTCGTCTGCCCTTCAGCTCCCGGGGAAGTGCGGCGTATGCTATACTGTCGTTATACTTCATGGTACTCAGTACCTGTGGCGGGATCTTCGCTGCGGGAAGTGATCCTCCTTTTTGCGAGTCGAATTGCGGGGACCATGAAGATAATAACATCGTGTTATAGTGGGGAAGACCGATGCTGTTGAGAGGGCTGACGGATCATGTTTAACGAGATATACTGTGCACGCGTTAAACAAGGGATTTACGTCGTATCTGTCCATTCAATATCTGGCAGGGGTTCAGCAGTGTCGGCCCATTCGATAGGTTGGCCGTCGTAGCCATTGAAAGGTAACATGCCATCCTCTTCCGCTGCGGTCATGATATGTATCGCTCCGTCGGCATCACCGAATGCCATGTAAGCGCCAGTAGGAGAAACAGCAGCAGAACTGATAAAAGCTGGCGTGTCGAGCTGTGGGGCTCAGCCAGAAAACTGACAATTTGAGGCAATTATCTCACCTGATAAAATTCGCTCGCGTTGCTGGGATCTGACGTATCAACGATGTTGATGAGACCTTGATTCGATGTAACGACAAGGCTGGAAGATCGTCGAGGTAACATATTCAGGAAAGCAGGACCTGCGGGGAAGGGTACGGGTGGTAACGGTCGCATGGACCGGAGATCGTACAACTTGACGAGAGGATCAGGGATCGGCCGCCCTTGTCTGTGAACTACCTGGTGAGGAACTTACCGACATGCGCATGAAGGAATCTAGGACTGCGTACTCACCTCAATCCCCAGCCAATAGTGTAGACAAAGTTACCACTGGATTGAAGCCCTTGGATTTCACTAGCATGGGCTTTGACTGAGTTCTCCGCCGATCCATCCCGCCTCATCCCGGTCCTGGGATCGTGGCAGCGAACGAAGCCGTCCGAGGCTCCAGATATCAGATAGGTGTGGGTGAAGTGTAGCTGAGAAATGAGAGACGGTACGGGTGCCTGCCTGACAATGCTTCCGGTCAGAGAATTCAGCAGCACGATCTCCGGTGCGGCGGTTGAGGCAGCGAGAATCTTTGACGAGCTCAAGGTATTAGAAAATGCTGTTACTACTGCAGGACTCCTGGGAGAGTGTGTGTATGTCTCAGCAAATAGGAGGATACAGCGAAGCAGCAGTGCTCACCGGAAGTACCACTTGTTCACACCTCCTTTGCTCCATGCTCCCACCCCTTCTCCAGCGACCCCGCATGCCCGAACGTGAGTCTCATCAGCGACGACCTTCTTCACGGCCATATTTCCGCCGACGGGGAAGGTGACCCCTCGCATACCGCGGGGGGTGTAATAGGCGGTGACATTTCCCGAGTTGGTCCCAGACCAGAGTGTGTCGGAGACGAGGTCGAATGATAGAGCAGTGATGGGTTGTGGAAAAAGATCTCGTTGCTGGGTGATAGGATGTGCTGGTCGATATGCGCCAGACGACATCCTTGCCTTCGCGTGCGAAGGAGGGGAGAGTTGGCTATGAACAGAGCATCCTTCGAGTTCGACTTCAAATTCTTGTGTGTCAATGGCGTACTCGTTGCACGTGACACCCCGCCTGCTCGACGAAGGATCAGCTTCAAGTTCGCACCCATCGCGTTCCTTACTCGTGGTAACAGGTGTACATAGTCGGCACATATACCCTACTGTGTACTGGATATTGTACATATTGAGAACGAAACCTAACTATGCCATCTCCGAGTACGCGTCCAGAACTTCTCTAGAATGTAGGCAGTGGCGTTCAGCCATCCATAGAATAGCATAGGTATCAATCCCATTATCAAGTTTCCGAGTATCCCGCGACGAGTTATCGTATCCCAAAGTTCAGTCTTGATCGTAGGGACGACTCGATCTGACTTGAATGGGCCGACGAGTCGATAGAAGCATGTGAACGCTGCACCGAAGCTTGGAACAGCACATACATAAGTATCTTTGTGGTTAGAAGGACGCGAAAAACCCTACCAGTAGCAGATCAAGACGTGAATACCGTACTCGCGCCATAGTTCCCAAAGTCCCGGTGCAGCTCCGATGTCTTTCGCTAGAGTGCTCATGTACGTCGAGTGGTCGACACCGTACTTGATGCGCGCTTGTTCTTTCACGAGAAGGTGATAGTGCGGAGTTGGGAGGGGAAGTTTGACCTGTCCTTTGAGTACAGAGATCCAAAAGAAGGCTTGCATCTCGGCGATTGGAGGAATTGCCCCTGAGCTCATTTCAAATGGCGATCTCACACCGAACAGAAGGTACACACCTACTCCCGGGCGCACAAACCCAATGTAGCCGACACTCTCGTCGCCAGATTTGAAGACATTCCTTCCATCCGCCTCAGAGGGCTTACTGTATCCGCCTTCAACGTCGAAGAAGGAGAAGTCTTGCGTGTAACCAGTCGCATATATGACCGTGTCGGGCCGTACATCCCGTCCGTTTATTCGTTTCGCGTCCTTGCGCTTCGACAAAGGAAAGACCACCCGGCCATTAGGAAGAAAATGGCTTGGGAATGGAGCAAGGTCCACGGTAAAGTCCGTCGCCGGGGGCATATCTTCTGGAGGGTCGATGTACCTTGATAGGTAGTCCATGAAGGCCGGACGCTTGCGGTATGGCCGATTGATATATGGCATAGCCTTGTGAGACTAACGGAAGTTGGGATGAATGAGTAATACAGACGTGTACCCCGAGGCAAATGTAGCTACCTTGTTCAAGAAGACGTACGCTCGTCCTAGTCGCTCAGGTTCAAGCTCTCCAACCTATTCCGACATGACTGAGTGAGAATGCAAGAGCCTGGTCACAAGTGTACACACCCATTGGTTACAACCCGCTTGCGTTCCTAGAAGAGCTCAGAACAGAGGTGGCAAGACTTTATGGTGTGGGATTTACCCGTAAGTATCCACAGAATACGCTTAATCACGAAGTCCGATATGCTTCGGGTAATGTCAGTCTTCTCAACACTCGTATCTTGAAGAAATAACTCACAACCACCGTATGTGGGATGCGGCAACCCAGGGGTGCTTCGACGATTGGATTAGTCTACTCGTCTCGGAAAATGAAGAAATCTACTCACGACGTAGGCGGTCTCGGCCAGGTTCGTGATCAGCGAATCAATAGGCACGGGGTTCTTGGACTCAA
Organism: Artomyces pyxidatus; assembly: GCA_022160305.1. Taxonomy (NCBI): domain Eukaryota; kingdom Fungi; phylum Basidiomycota; class Agaricomycetes; order Russulales; family Auriscalpiaceae; genus Artomyces; species Artomyces pyxidatus. The sequence goes on along the minus strand of MU277229.1, from coordinate 188,622 downwards.
ACTTGAAGCCGAAGACTTCAAAGTCGTTCTACAAGTGACTGTTACGGCGCAATAGAGTTGGTCATGTTCCTACCCGCTTACAAGTGCCTTGGGAAAAGACAGAAAGCTAACAAGCCGCTCAGCGGAAGTAGCTGATGGTGAACGTGAGGGACGAACCCCGCTCTGGAACAGAGCACAACCTCCTTGGCACCAGCTTTCGATGCCTCATAGGCAAGATCCATGCCCGTTTCACCGGTGCCCAGAATCATGACACGCCGACCTGCCAATTGGGAGCGAGATTTATAGCTCACCGAATGGAATACTGCAGGAGTGGGTCCAGTGGCCTTGTCACGGACTTCTAATACATGTTCGATGCCCGGGATCTGAGGTATCGCCGGAACAACATGCAAACCGGTGCAGATTGCGATGTAAGATACAGAAAGGATTTCGGGGGCTGAAGCAATCGGTCACTCTGCTCACGCGTGTTCCATAGATCCACTCACTGGTGTTCCACCCGCCCGGCGTTTCTGTGGACCGACGGACATATGAAACGATGTGTCCGCCTTCTGGGCTTCGGGATACATTGACTACCTTACAGCCGAGCTGTATCCTATCCGACATGCCGAAATGCGTCACGTACGCGCGTAAATAGCCGACATATTCCTAGATGCACATCTGTCCAAGAAAGAAAGCTCTATTAAAGAGATTCTGCGCACCTCAAGAGTGAGATGATCTGGGTGAGATAACGGCAGACGGAAGTCGGAAAACGAGGTGAGCTGCTTCGACGAAACAAGTGAAGCATTCTGCACAGGCCAAACTCAGGTTAACGCGCGTTGTCGCGATGACTGAGACATACCTCGTATCCACGGTATCTGAAGGTGCCTCCTATATCGTCTTCTTGCTCAAGGATGATAGGGTCGAAAGGGAATTCCGGTGTCGCGGCGTCCAGGAGCGACTTGCAAGTTACCAAACCAGCAGGACCGGCGCCAATAATGGCTACCTTCATCTTGCGCGCGCCTGATCACCCACCCCGCTGAGCTATGGGAGTTCTCACGTGTAGTTGATGGTGAAAAGGTGGCGAGGACTGTCGGGTGCTGCGTCCAGGACGAAGTACTATGAAAGTTATGCGGTGTTCGCTGCTTGGGAGTCGGAGTGTTCAGGGTCCCCAGCGGGCGCTTGTATCCCACCACGAATTGACCGGCGCTCCTGGATCCGCGACTCATTTTCCGACTCGCATCAACGACAGAGTCTTCCCACACGAAGAGCCAGCCATGTAGATCACGGAGAACTGGGAGTGAGCTTGTCACACGCTACGGCGCTGAGCATTAGTCTAGCCTCAGCTTGTGCTTTCCGTGGAGAGACGAAGACGGGATTCTCTATCCGATCCCACCCACCACTGAGGCTTGACGAGACTGGACATGTTTTCTGCTCACTTTTGGGGGGAGTAATTATCTCTACCCGTTTACCCATTGGAGAATCTCCAGCTGGAGAAGTCGCATCGGCAGCCACGGGTATGCACATTTCCTGCCTATTCGCCTTCATACGACTGGTTTCTCATCTGTGCCAGCTTCGAAGTCCAGAACCAAGATAATACCTTCTCCAAATCTCTCACACAATACGCGGCTTCGCCGGATGCTGATAGTGAAATAGACGTGAGTTCTGAAGTTTACCGACCGGGTCGGATTCTTTCTCCACCCCTTTGGGTCTGTGAGTTCCCATTATCGCACGTTCTCAGGTGGAGGTTTTCCAATGTATTCAATCCACACGGGAAACTCCTAACAAGCACCTTCATCGTCATTGGGCAGAGAACACCTTCTCGAGCGGTGTATGAGTTGTGAACTGTTGCTTATCATTCGAGCTCTTCTCATGGATCGACGGTGAGAGACAGCTCTCGAATCGTCTAATCGCACGGTATTGGAAACATACATAAGACGTGGAGGGAGGTCACTCGCCCGCCAAGCAACCCCAGCATTCCTCCCGTGAGTTCCTGTGCTTGTCCGCGAATGCCCAGCCAACTGAACAAGATTGGAATCAGCAGATGATCCTCTTCCTTCTGTCGGCTTTCTTGGCGATATCTTCACCAAGGCTCCTGGCGGAGGCGCGGGGCAAAGCGCCAGCATCACCCTCGACACCCACATCTTACTACCAGACGACGTCAGCTACGCCCACTTCAGCGAATCTACCATCCTCCCCAGCCGCTCCTATAATCCAGTTCGACCCACCCAGTAACACATCGACTTGTGATGAGACCACACTCTCATGGGCGTCTCGAAGCAATAATTCTGTGCCCTTGACCATCCAGGTCACCGATGCGTTCACCACCCCAGCATTTTTCAAACCTGGTCTCACGAAGATGATGGTCACTTTTCGCACGCTGACAACCAGCGTCCCGTCAACAGCCAGTAAACTTGACTGGAGCCCTGTCGACGTACCCGAAGGCCATTACTCCGCCCTCGCATTCGACGCACAAGGTCTCGTCTACGCGCACTCCGCACCATTCTTCGTCGCGGCTGCCGATGGCTTCTGTGTCGCCACTATCACATCCACGTTTTCATCTTCTACAACATCCGCTTCTCCTACATCACCATCGACGCTGCCACAGGGACTCACGACTCCATCGACGGCGGCGGATGTGCATTCCGACCGTCTGAGCCCGAAAGCCTTAGCGGGGGCTATCGTGGGTTCCATCTGCGGAGTCATCCTCCTCGTCGCGGCATTTAGCATTCCGCGACTCTTACGACGCCATCTTCCGTCACATCGAGATGCTAATCGGCCAGAGGGAAGGCCGTACTATTTGTTTTGATGTTTGAGAAGGGGAGTCGGGTTAGACACCAACTGATACATTGCGGACCAATGGGTAATGGTGGAATCTACGCACACTTGTTTTGGGTTATGGACGATGGTTGATTGGATTTCTTTTCTCCAATTTGATTGTAGCGCTACAGAACTACGAGCTCATACATCCTTGACTAGCCCGCCTTGTACGAAGCCGGTGTATCGTAGTCAACATGGTACTGTTTGATACATATTTGCATTGGTCATAACTACTACTGTCGTAGATTATGGATGGAAGTATCGTACAATGTGGTCATCTAAGGTAACGAAAAATGCGATGGCGAAATGCAAGTGAATAAACATAGCGAAATCAATGAAGTGCATTAGCGACCGATGGAGCTCATGAAAGTCGAAAGGTCTAAGTCTTGGTACTCTTCCTCTGCAGGCAAATCCTCCAGTCCATGAAGAACGTTCTTGGAGATCGGGTCTCCGGGTAGCTTTTTCTCCTTCTTTGAAGAAGTACCATCTTCGTCTGAGGTTGTATGCTTGAAGAGATCGAGGACGAGGTCCGTGTCCATCGATGCCAGCCCTGAGTTTTGTTGCGTAACCACAGAATTCGCAATATTAAGCTTGAAGCGTTGCAAACTAGAAACAAAGGGCATTAGGCGACTGCCTCAACGTGGACAGACTAAGAACATACCCCATGATCTTCTCCTCCAGCGTGCCTCGTGTGATGAGTCGATAGACGTTCACGACCTTCTTCTGCCCGATACGGTGGGCACGATCCATAGCCTGAAGATCCTTCATCGGATTCCAGTCGTGTTCCACGAAGATCACCGTGTCAGCGCCTGTGAGGGTCAGACCCAGCCCACCGACATGCGTCGTGAGAAGTAGGCAGTCGATGCTGGGATCGGCGTTGAAAGTCTGGACAACGGCATGGCGCTTATTTGCGTCGGTGCCTCCATCCAGTCGCATGTACGTCACAGAGGGCATGTGCTTCTTGAACAGATCCGTCTCGATGATGTCCAGCATCTGCTTCATTTGACAGAAGATCAAGACGCGGTGTTGAGAGAACGCGCCCGTCGATGTCGGCTCGGCGTCGACAAGTTCACTCTTCCCGACGTCGCCAGCACTGACCAGGGTGGGCGTCCCGCCAATCCCACAGTCGACAAGCAATTGTCTGAGAATGTGCGGATTAGCACACGCTAATGATCAAGGGTCAGATCTCTTACCGAAGAGCTAGTAGCTTCGGGGCATGGTTGATGTCGCTCAAGTTCGCACGGTCCGGCTTCTGGCCAACCTTCTCCAGAGCACTCTTGACCGCGTCATCGTTCTTGAGAACCAACGCAGGGTGATTGCACAGCTTCCGTAGATATTGTAGCGATTGGAATATGTGCTGTTGTCCACCGGTGTTCGGCGCCGCGCCCTTGACCGCGTCCTCGGCACTGAGCCTAGCCTGGGACTTCGAGAAGTCATCGTAGAGCTGCTTCTGCATCTCGGAGAGTTCGCAGAAGTAATCTTGGATGATCTTCGGAGGCAAGTCGTTGAGGACATCTTCCTTCAAGCGTCGCAGTAGGAAGGGTAAGACTTGTTTGTGCAGAGCCTCCAGTGCAAGTGCCGCTATACTCAATGAGTCAATATATGCTATCTTTGCCACAGCCCCGACACTCACCAGCCTCACTGTTCTTGGACTTTCCATCTCGGTTTGACAATATGGGCTTCCCAAAGCGCTCGTTAAACGACGCTTCGGAACCCAAGAAACCCGGCATGAGAAAATCAAATAAGCTCCAGAGTTCCAAGACGTTGTTCTGTATCGGAGTGCCGGAAAGGATTAAACGATGGTTTGCCCGGATGCACTTAACAGCCTTGGTCAACTTTGTTTTCGCATTCTTGATGACGTGACCTTCGTCCAGTATGCAGTAGTGCCAGTTGTAATCCTCCAGCACGCCGATGTCGTTGCGCACAACCTCGTACGATGTGATGACAACATCGTGGTTTTTGAGCTTCTGTAAAATCTTGTTCCGTTCGCGCGCATTGCCAACATAGAGAATGGGCTTCAGATTATCGGCATACTTGAGGATCTCGTAGTACCAGTGTCCGGTCAGAGTAGGAGGGCAGACGATCAGAGATGGCAGATGGACTGAATCCGGGGATTTGGTCTCTTTGTATCGTCGAGCGCGTTCGAAGTGTTTGCTGGCAAGGATGCATATAGACTGCAGTGTCTTTCCTAGACCCATGTCTGCAAACAACGGACTTGATGAAGATTACTGCGTGGGGGAGCCGAAGATGAGGACGTACCGTCGCAAAGAATGCCATGCAATTGGTATTTGGCGAGGAAAGCCAGCCAGTTGACGCCGTCTTGCTGATATTTCCGCAACTCGGCTTTGATAGTGACGGGCATTTGATAAGCCTCGACTTTGCTGCCGTCCAAGAGCTGCGTCAAGAATTGGCGCTCGTCGTCGCGTCGCTTCAGAAGCTCTTCTGGGAAACCTGGTGGATCAGGGAGACCAGCCTGCGCAAAGCAATCAGGAACACAGCGGAAATGAGACATCGGCACGACTGACTTCGAGAGGTACCATCTTAACAAGGGAGGCGAATGTATTGGTCGCGGCGGCTCGGATGTCGTCGTCCGGATCGCTCATCCGACCAAGGATGGGAACGACGAGAAAGATGACATAGGGAAGAGCCTTGTAATCGAGTTTTTGCACGACGTCTACGCGACAATGATCAATGAACAGATCAAGTAAAACGAGTGCTTAGACTTACTGAAAACGAGCTCCGTAGCGCCTTGCCTGTTGGACGTGACTAGCGTATCACCCAGATAAGGAATGATTGTCTTGATCACGAACAGCATCGCATCGCCGGTCATAACGTCGCAAATAGCTGCAAAACATCGCGCAATTGACTGGCGGATGATGGCAAACCTGCTGCGCAGAGCAATAGCCATGATAGGGAACAGCGCCATCAGCTTGGGCCACAGGTCTTGGTGCAAAGTTGGCACGACAGCCTCCAAGACGCTCAAAGAGTCGATTACGTCCTGGCCATACTGTCCCCCGATGAGACCGTCCGCCGCCTCCGGCGAGTCGGCTGAGTTAAGCACGTACGTCAGAAAGTCTCATCGTCAATCACACACTGAAGAACGTACAGCTCCCGCATGCACTGAGCAGACCCCCAGCCATTGACTGCCACATCTTCGGAATCGTATCGAGCAGCTTCGGTCCAAAGCGGGTAGACAGCTGGACAAACGCAAGACCCGCCCCGCGTCGCGAGAGCCGAGCCTTTTCGGCACTGTCAGCGCTATCCGCCTTATCCTCGTCATTCGAACCATTGTCCACGCCTTTAGACGCTGCCTGGAAGGACAGGATGGCAGACAGGTGCTTGCGCATGAAGGCAAATGTTGGAGTCTTTTCGACGTCCTGGCAGAGGAAGGTGCACAGGTTCTTGACGATCTTGTCCGGAGGCTGGGCCAGGCTGTGTTGCGCGCAAAACTCGATGAACGAGGCGACGGCGACAGCAGAGCGCGTCTGGAGATCGACGTTCTCTTCGTTCTGACAAACGTGTTAGTGTCAACTGCATCAGACAGAGACAGAGGATGCTGACCTTGATCCCGTTCATGATACCCTTGACAATGGGGCTGACCTTGTCCGGGGTAGCCTTCAGCGAGACATACGCAGCAGCAAATGCCGCCGACACGCGGATGTCATGCTGCGCTTTCACTTCCTTGTACCGCTCGATGCTCGCCACAACCGTCTTGCGCTTCTCGCCAATGATGCCAAGCTCACGTTTCTTCGTCTTCCCTAGACTCTCCTTCAGCTTCGAGTACATCGATCCGACCGACGCTTCCGCCGTCGCGAGCGAAAAACAACCCGGCTTTGCGCCCGTCAGATCGATCTCCGTCCCGAGCGTCGGGATGCTCGCCCACGAGACCTTGCAATCGTATGCAAATGACTGCAGGAGATTGTGACACTCGCCGTGGATGCGCGCGAGCGTGAACGCCATTTCGTGATACGCGGCGGGTGGTTCACTCTGCAGCCACGCGAGCGTCTTGTCGCTAAGCTCGTGCGCGAGGGACGAAGACTCGATGAGAGGGGGCGCGGTTGGGTTCAGGGCATCAAATTGTGTAGCCCACTCCTCTGCGACGACTGCCGTAAGTACCTTCTGCAGCATGCTGCTTGAGTCCACATAGTGGAGGAGAATGGGCTTGAACATGTCGTCAACAGACTGGCCCTGCAAGACAATGAGCGAATCATTGCACATCCGGACGGAAGGAAAGACACATACTGGCGATCCCCACAGGGTTATGACACGTGCCAAAGCACTTGCCGAAGCTATGCGGGCTTTCCATATCGTATTGGGCGAGATCAGCACAAGGTCCTGAGTGAGCATGTTCTTGTCAACGTTGTGGCGCTCTGCTGTAGCCTGGACCCCATTATCGGAGACGAGGGGGTCGTAGAAGCTAGACGAGTCGAGGGCGACGCCCATTGGGGTCATCATGATGGCAAACCATTCCAACAGCTGGGGTTGAGCGATCGCGCTTTCCATCCAGCCCTGGACAGAATGGAGCAATGAGATTGCTGTGATCCACGTCGCTGCGGTTGCTGCCCTGATGTCTTCGCGCTCCTCGACTATGAAATTCTGAAACAGAAGACGGAGGAGTGGCGTTGACACCCAGTCTTTGGCTAATGAGGGAACGTTCATAAAGGAATGAAGCGTCTCAACGACGGACAAGCGGACACTGGGTATCGTATGCCGGAAAAAGGGAAACAAAGTTGGCGCTAACTCAGTCAATGGCCGCCTATGCGCGCGTCAGACGTTGACACGAAAGATAACCGAGTTGACTTACGATTTGGACTCGTCGCCGAGAATGCCGATGACTTCGTCATACGAGACAAGCTTGCCTATATGCAATTAACGTCAAGCCTCGATGAGAAACGACGTCATCCGCACCTAGAAGGTCCATAACAGCCCCAACACTAGAACTCAAATCGTCCTTCATGTCGCCTAAACAACTCCACAAAACGGACAAGACCAGGCTAAGGCACGTCGGCAGCTGTCGGACGAGGTGTGTCGCGACTGGAAGTAAACATGATGCAGCGACCGAGCGGACGTCGTCATCACGGTCTCCTAATCTGAAAAGAAAGCGTCACGACAGCGTGTGGCCAGAGTAGTCAAACTCACTCGCCCAAGTACAGCTGCGTCGACTACATCTTGCAGTATTTGATGTCCGCCGGACACAGCAAGACCGGGTTCTGACTTGACATCGTCCACGTCCATCTTCACAGCCTCCTCCTCCACGACGTCGCTGCGGACGGCAACTTCATACTTGATCCCCAGAAGACCGGCGTGCCGAACTTCCCAGATGTGGCTCTTCTCCTTGCTGTCAAGGGGGCGCCGAGACTTCGTGCCGATGGAGGGCTTCACGGGAACTTCAAAGTCCTGTCGGATCATCTGCAGCAGCACGGAGTGCACGTGCAGTACCGATCGCCGTGGCATATGGAGGAGCAAGGAGGCGAGAGTCTGCGAGACTGTCTCTCGGACAGGCGCTACGACCTGATTGACGCTTAGACGGCATTCAACTCCCATGTATATGCACGCTCACCTGGTCAGAGACGAAGTCGCCGAATCTGTCCATGATGAATACGCAAAGCAATTTAGCGGCAAGATCATTGCACCATCGTTCGTGGCCGACATCGTTCTCGCCTTGCGATGCTCCGGCTGGGGAACACATAAATATATATATACATGTCAGATCGTGCAATGCGAGATCGACGTACCTTTGGTACCACCATACTTCCCTTGTGCCTTGAGCAATTCGCGCAGAGCCATGGCAGCTCCGTGCCTCACCTCCCAGGCCGGACTGAATAGATCAATTTCGAGAATCCTGACAAGGCCGTCCCAAACCCATTGTCCGGGTAGCACGTCAAGAGCCTGTGACTGTTGCGACGTCTTGGGAGAGACGGCACCACCCTTGCTGGGGTCGATGACGACTTTGTCCGGAGACGCCCCATTGGTTGCAGGGCTTTCCGTCCGCGATGGTGGGGCTAATCTGTCATCCGATGCAACCAAGCGTGCCCTATACGGCCTCATGTCAAGCAAGTATATGCGGATGTTCAAGGTAAACATACTTGTTCGGGGCTCCAGCTGGGGCAGCATGGTACTTGGAGCCGGCGCTTTGCGGTGGGGGAGCGACGAAAGCCGAGGTGCCCACTTTCCGTTTTCTTTTGAGTCGATTGCGCTCTCGGGCAGATAGCGCGGACAGGTCTTGGTCGGGCGCAGGCCCAGTAGAAGTGGAAGGAGATGGGGCGGTGGGCGACATAGACTTTGAACGCGAGGGAGGTGATGTGCTCTTCTGCATAACAGTGTCCACAGTCAACGGTACAGGCTCAACTGAAGCATTGTCTTCTGACTTCACGCCGTTCTCCCCTTGCGCCTCCCCCTCCCCCTCGGCTTCGGCTGCCAGCTCCTTGTCCAGGTCCATGTCGTCCGCGGCGCCGAGATCGTCAAGAAATTCCAAGCCTAGGCGACCCATGGCGTCTTTCCGAGCCTTCTTCACCTCCGAAGCAGACGCGAGTATCCCAGTGGGTTTGATGAACTCCTTGCCCGAGGATGCCAAAAGAAGCTTGCCATTTTGCACAAGCTCTTGGACAGAGAGCGTTGGAAAGTCGGGGGGAGGTAGGGAGAGAGCAGGCGTCTCGGCCAGTGTATCGTCTTCGTCTTGGAACGGATGCCATAGAGGCACGAGGGTAAAGATGTGGGACAGAGCGACTGAGGCGGACGTTCGTGTCTCGTGAGACCTCGAATGGAGGTATGGGAGAACCTGGAAGACAAGATCTTGAGACGAGAAAGCTCGGGGAGCACGCGTGACTCACCCTTGCTATGACGGCCATGAGTTCTGTCCAAGCGGAAGGATCTCCGAGCGGAAGGTGTTGGCGGTGGGACTTGACATCTTCCTCGAGGGCGACGTCGCTGATGACACTCTTCGCTGCGAGCTGTGCAAGCTGTTTTGCCGCTGTTGTCCTCACTGAGGTTGTCGAGCCGGTGTCAAGTAAAAGGAGGAGCCGGTCCAACCTGGGCGTGGGTCGGCGTCTGGGAGCAGCGCGGCAGGCGGAAGACATACCTTGAGGACATAACGTAATGGGGCAGCCGGGCCGGGCGAGCCGGGGGTGTCTGAATGGAATGATCGCTCGGGGTTGGTTCTCACGCTCCACGAACCCTCGCCGACCTTTTATCATTCGCGGGCGCAGTCCGTGTGACACAAAAATGCCCTTCGCGTGACACGCCCATTACCTCATTTGTATCAGCCGGTGGCGCGCCGTCCCTTCATCCGCCTAATCGGGTCACGCATCATTTCCACTTCAATTCCTCGCAACTCGTTGGCAACTCGTCTCTTCGTCCACTGGCCCCCAGAATACCTCAAAAACACACGTCCCTTTATTCTCTTACCCTTCGAAAAATCCCCTTGGAAAATACAACACGACACGCGAGTCGTTTGTCACAGCAGACGACCCTACGCAATGGCGCAGTCGCATGTTATCCAACTTTGGCGTGGAAAGCTGTGCTTTGCGCGATCGGATGATCGAGCGGGTGCGCTCTCGTGAATTGGTCCAATAGAGTCCAGGTCTGACTGACCACTTGGAATACAAACACTGATACAGTTGCTCGCCGTCGCGGGTGCGTGCCTCACGTCGTACGCGTGGATCAGGACCACATATATTTGTACTTGCCCTATTCACTTACAGTCCAAAGTATCGAAGTAGTGCATGTCAATTATCCACGCCGTGGGCGAGCGATCGCTGGTCAGAACAGGTGGGGTTTGGCCAAGGTTTGGCGCGCTATAAGCCGTGGGCGGCCTGAACGGCCCGACATTGGACGGCTCTGATACGCCGTGCCAATGAGCTGCGCTCTATACCCGGCCGTGAAGTCGCTATGTGCGATTCGCAGTTTTCCCCACTACCCACATTTATCCGCGCTAGAACACTCCTGGTGCACTATCTTGTTGATGCCTTCTCACAACCGGTCAGAAGACTGCTGAGCGATCATCAATTCTTGGGCTCCGAAGCACTCACGTCTATCGATTCTTTGCTTCTCGGCTCTAGTGTGGCGCTCCACGAAACAGTCATCTGTACAGACCGTGCGTGACCGTAACAGAGGTTCCTGACGATTCGTCGAAGATGACTCTGTTTAAAAATATAGACAGGGGAATGCGAATAGCCATGCCTTCAACGAGACAGGATAGCTTCGACTGATGCCCTTGTGAATTCTCGCCGCCGCAACACCACCGGGAGCACACTCTTCCCCGTCATCGCGAAACAGCCCATCAGATCCTCTTCCCATATCCCTGCTGATGCATCGAAACGCATGTCGTATCCGTAGAACAACAAACAGATGACGAAACGCATCTCCAGTCGCGCCAGATTGCGAGCAGCGCAGTTTGTAGGCTCGTTCGGAAACGGGATGAAGGCATCCGGATTGTGTATGAGCAAGTCACCAGTTGGTAAACGCGCATCGCCTCGAGAGGAAAATAGCCAGCGGTCTGGCCAGAAGATGTCGGTCAAAGGGCTGAAGTATCGAGGATTACGATGTAATGAGTATATTGGGACATAGAGCTCAGTGCCTGGGGGTACGATTCTACGCGGACACAGTGTCAGATGTCAAAGCCAGATCAGCGCCATACGGGAGTATACGGGACTTACTGTCCAGCCACAATCCTGGGCGTATTGCCCACCACTTGATGCGTACCCCCCGTAGGATAAGGAGGTTGCAATCTCAGCGTCTCATTCCTACAAGCAGATATTGGGATCAAAAGGACGAGTGTGACGGTGAGATAGAACAGACATGCAAGCCGTCAAAAACGGTAGGCTCTCCGGATCCTTGATTACCGCCAGGATATCATGCTCGCTCGACAGCGCGGTGTCGATATCGGCCTTCAAGCGCCGGTAATAGTCTGGGTTCAGGAGAACATGGTGGAAGAAGGTCGCTAAAGTGATCGCCAGAGGCACTGCGCTGGTCGTCGACCGCGCAGACTTGGCGGCGATGCCGGAGGCCGGGACGATTGTCCGTTCAACTTGCATGTCATCTGTCTTCGTGTGCAAGTCAATCTCGGCGCCTCAAGGAGCCCAGAAAGTGCTGCATACCAAGTTCTGCAATGCAAACTTGTCTGTGGAACAAATTGAAAGCTGGGGTATGGCACCGGCTGAGCCAACTGCGCAGAGTTTGCTGAGCGCTTTCGAAATGGTACGCAGAGGCGCTGCGGTACAACGGAGATGTGATACGAGTGCAAAAAATCTGTCAAAAGGGCTGTCAGTGTCGAACGGGGTCAAATTGAATCAAAAATACGCACGACATTGCGTTCTTATTGGTCGGCCAAAAGCCGCCCTTGTCTCTACCATCGAGACCTCTGCCAGATCTGCGGACACATGCTTTTGAACAGGGTGGTAAAATGCACGAGAGCTAAGACATACACGCCATCGGCTGTAAAGCCACAGCTGCACATCGTGAGACACCAGCAGTAAGGGAGAGTGAAGATCAAAACGAACGGCGGAACTCACGTGAAGTCACCCAACCACGCTCCCAAATCTATCGCATCGGACTGATTCTCAAGTCCTCTAACAAGTTGAGCAGTCCGGCGGAGCAGGAGCTGTTCGTATTCCTTCAGTGACTCCGTGCTCATGCCGCGACCCCAAAGCCGACATCGTGCAGTATACCCCTTGTCCGCGAGTGCAAGTAAGTCCTTCGGAGAAAAGGTCTGCGGTGCTTCGTACGTTGTCAAGATTTAGAGAGAGCGGAAGCCAGAGGTGAAATGGACTTACTTCGTCCTGTCAGCAATCCGCTTTCGCTGAGAACGGGGACGACGATGTCCACGTCCGCTACTGAAAGCCTATTTGGACCTGACAGGGTCAGGTTAACATCTCCGGGAGATCATTCCGCGCCACATAAGCGGTATGCTTACCTACGCGGACGACTGGTCCATAGCGGTCGTGAAGTGCCTTGTAAGCAGTTTGCTGCTGTCCATTCCGAGCCAGCCACACGTTCCATAAAGGTGTAAGCCTGCACACGGCCGGTCCAGGAAATTTTGCTAGAGGGTGGTATGGCGAGAGGCGGTACATTAGGATCGAAAGGCAGACAACGGAAAGATGGACGGAGTAGCAAATCAGAAGTGATGTCGATGTCGTCATGAAGTGATGTCGAATAGCTGGGAACGCCAAAATTGGGACCAGAGCAAGTAAGAAAACAGTCGTTGAACTCTTGGGCTCAAATCGCCTGAGTGTTCCGTGGGTCGACTGGGACATTGGTTTTTGAGTAACGATTGCGCAGAGATATAGAAGACGGTGCTTACGATACCCAAGCCGACAAGAAACAGAATCGCCGACATTGAACCACCTCGTCCGTCAGGGCAAAGTTGAGGGTCCATGCTCGCGATGTGAGGTGGTAAGAGGAGGGTGGCGGGCGCCAGAGTTCACCGCAAGGATATAAGGCCTTGACCCTCCCGAATAGGCCGTGAAACGTCGCAGTGTAGATGATGCGAGTCCATGCTCCAGATGCACGCTGTGGACGGAACGAGTAATGGCCAGGGCCAATCGTGATCAAAGGCGTTCGTGCGAGCGCTGGTGGCACACGGAATGCTTCGATGTTATGCTCCGAGGATTGGTATCACCGCCGATGGACAAGTAAACAATCATTTCCGGCCGCTATGCCGGCATCCACAGAAGTTATTTTCCTCAGGGTAACGAAGGGCGAGTTATATATGGGTTCAAGCGGGCGCCCCGTTCGTCCAGTTAGACAGAACTCCTGTGGACCTCTAAGTTGGCACTCCGTAGGTTGAATGGGTATGGCTGCAATCCTACATGGCCACTAATGAATAGATCTGATAATGTCACCCGGGTTTCAAAGACAACTGTTCCGTCAGAATTGACTGACGTTGTCGTCCTGAAAGAAGCACGGCACATGGGGGGGGATGAGAACTCTGACGTGATTGGTCTCGTCCACCATCGTCAACGTCTTGAGTGGGTTCGAGGGTATGATCTGTACACGGCTCGTCAACTAAGTGCAGTGGCGAGTGGGGAGCAGCTCACACCGCAAAGAAATACCGAAAATGGGGAATTCACTTAGAACCACATGGAAACAGAGAAGCTAGTATCCTCGCTTCTCATAGCATGCCACCAACCTGGCGGAAAGAAAAGAACGTCACCAGGTTCAAGTGTGACACTCAAAGCTGTCGGCACGACCTTCTCCCAGAACATTGCAAAACGGGACTCGTTAGTCCGATCACAAAAGACGTCGACTTTGGTCGTATTGCTCATTGATGGCTCCAAATTGTTGGTTGCTGGATTGTGCACAGAATCGGCTGGCGCAGCGGAGACGGGCGGAGGATATGGATACATGTGAGCCGAGGCGCTGGGCGGCGCCAGCCAAACAGTCTTACGACCAACGATTTGAGCTTGAATTCGATGAGTAACGATTGTAGGATTAACCTCTCGAATTGACACCCACCGTACAGGTTGAAGTAGGGATCCTGAGCAGCCTTGCAATTAGACTCAACCGAACAAAAATCTGATTGGATAGGCGCACCGTATGTCCAGGAGACACGGTGCCTTTTGGCCCCAACCAAGCATTGATCACCAGTTGTTCGTCATTGGCTGGAGGTCGATACTGGGGATATCCAGACGGAGGTGACAACGAGGTGTAAGCGTAGTCGGGGACGATGATGTCTGCTCTGAGAGACGGAAACTGGTCAAGGATATTGTGCTGGGCCATATACACAATGCGTTGGTCACGGCGTTGAGTCTCATCGAGACTGTCGAGAAAGCTCTCCCAGGCGATCAGTTCCTGGGTCCAATCGTCAGTCCGATAGTCGCCGCCTACTTCCACAGGAACGATGCGGCCACGCCCGGCGACCGATCGGAGGTATTCCAGCGAGCGCCAAGGATGTTCGTTCATAGCTGGCCAATCCGAAGCGAAGCCAGGCAAAAGAAATGGCTCATGACGCAGCCGTCTCTGGAAGACCGAGATGGAAGGAGGCTGGCCATGACGTGGAACTGCATTCGGGCCAGCTAGCACGAGGACAGCGGCTACGTCGAGAGATGGCACCAATGTAGAAGGCGACAGGCATCGGAAAGGCTCGGAGGGTAGATGGTCCTTTTGGATCTTAGATATTAAGAGGAGGACCAGCTCGCGTCGGTCGGCTCCAGGAGCCCCGGCGATGACCAGTATGCGATCTAACCTGGCGATGCAAAGTTCGATAGTAGCTTCGTCCGGGATCCTTTGCAGCATGAGGTCGGCCAACGTTCGCATCAAACTGGCCTCAGTGTAAAGTCGTCGCCAGGGTAAAGTATCGCTCCTACGAGCGACAAGCAGATGTTGGTATGCGTCATCTGCTAGTTCGTCTAAAACTTGACAAGACTCGGAGACCCGCTTCATGCCATGGACATCTTGCACTGCGGCTTGCAGTTTCTGCACCTGATCCAAGCCGCACAGAGTCAGATCTAGCGTGATTGAGACTCCAGTCGTGACCATCTCAACGCTAATCGGATACTTACCCGCTAACCACGAGCCCTTGGAATCGTTGAGCTGTTCCATGACACCTTCAAAGAGTTCTGCCCATGTCATGACGAAGGAGTATGTGTCGAAGATGGTGGAGGGGGGTGGTTGAATTTCTTGAGGATTTCTTGCTATTTTCGCGACATTTCCCGCGCATGATATGCCGTCATTCCGAGCGGCCGGCGCGGGGCGGAGGGCGCGCTCCGAGCCTCTGAGCGCGCGCGATTGTCCAAGCATCTTGTATTGCGCACCTGATCCTACACTTTCTCACTCTGAAGATTCGCTGAAGGTTGACTTGTGTAACTGGAGCTGAAGATGGCTGCTCCAGAGCGAGGAACGAGACCATCAATTGAGGACGTCAGGTAGGGGCCCGTCGGACGCTACTTTCGGAGAGAACTGATCCCCATTCTATCACCCTTAGGCTCGCCTACGACCACTTGTTTCGTTCAGGCCTCAGCTTGTCGAAGATCAAGGATGCTGCACTTGGTGCTCGTTTGTTCAATCCTGGAAGCGATTCGACTGGTGTAGCGGGGCGGAGCTTGGCATGGAAGGTCCGTTACACTATTCTCTCTCTTTGAACCATCGAGCTCACGGACTCATCAGCTTTTCCTGACGCCTTCTACACCCCTCCATCCTCCACCAGAGCTGCCCCCTACCTCCTCAATATATCTGGAATCGCTGAAGGTCTCTCGCGCGGAGTATACACGACTGCTGTTAGAGAAACTAAAGGCCCCGGACGGAAGCTACGAGGAAGGATTCATCGCCCCTGGCACTGATGCACCACCGCAACGGAAAGGGCCCAATTCCAGCAATCTAGAGCGAAACAATCCCTTGAGCCTGCATGACGAGGTATAAGCCTCTAGTCGGTGCCCTTCTCCGACTCATCTCTGTCGCTGTCTTGTAGAATCCCTGGAAAGAATGGTTCGCCGCGGTTGATCTTCGGAAGACCATCTCGCAAGATGTCGAACGGACGTGGGTCCTGTTTACTTGTCTATAACAAAGACCATCGAACTCGTTTCAGCTTTCCAGACATCGCCTACTTTCGGGAATCTGCCGTGCAGTCCCAGCTCACCCACATCCTTTTCCTCTACTCCGTGATGCATCCGGCGATTGGTTACCGACAGGGCATGCACGAGATCCTCGCGCCATTGTACTATGCCGTCGACTATGACTCGCTTGGGGATCCATCTGGTCTGCAGGCTGGGTCGGACGACGAGATGACCGAGATGTGTGCGAGGCGCTGGGTAGCCGCTGACGCGTGGGCCTTGTTCAGCAGCGTCATGGGTGCGGCGGGAAAGTGGTATGAATGGAGAGAAAGCCCGCAGGAAGCATCTCTAGTGCCAGGGCACGTCAATCTGCACGTCCCCGATGGCCGGGTGAACTCGGAGCCCTACGTCGCGCCGATTCTCAATGCGTGCAATCGCATTCAGCGAGAGCTCCTCAAGAGTGTCGATCCGGCGTTATGGGAGCGCTTGCAGGCAGAGGGAATAGAGCCACAAATATATGGGATGTAAGTATCAATTCTGTGCATCTGTGTCGCTCGGTCACTTAACAGGAATAGTCGCTGGCTGCGGCTGCTTTTCACCCGGGAATTTAACATGCATGATGCAATGGTCCTGTGGGATGGACTTTTCGCGGTTGATCCATCCCTCGAGCTTGGGCCTTGGATATGTGTCGCCATGCTCGTCCGCATCCGCAATAGATGTGAGTCTTTGGACCCTTCCATTTTCCTGGATCAGAATCTGACATGTCAACCCTCCGAAGTGATACCCTCAGACTACAGCGCACAGCTGACATACCTTCTTCGATATCCCACACCTCCGACCACCATTTCACAACCACCCTCGACACCGCATCATGCTACACTCCTACTTCGTCAGGCCCTTACACTTCAAATGTCACCATCAGCGTCCACAGGGGCTGCTGTCGTTTACGAGAACCGAAATCTCCTCAACATACCAAGCGAAGTACCAGAACCGCCGCCCCCGCCTATGCGTAGAACGCGAAGGCCTGGCGAAGCCCAGCGAAGACAGAGTTTGTCAGGGAACGACGTTCCCGAGGCTGGCCCAAGTAGGCATCATCTGGGACGGTCTGCAGGAGGTCAAGGACTGTCCGAGATGATTGCCAAAGGTCTCATGGATCGCGGCGAGGCCCTCGGAATAAACAAGACGTTCATGAATGCGGTTTCGGAGATCAAGGTGCATAGAATGTATGAGAACTACTTGCGAACACATGGCTGACTGGAGGATCCAGCGCAACTTGCCTGACATAGCAGCGAATCTGGTTCGCACGCCGCCCGCACAATCCTCCGGATATGCTGCGTATCCCTTGCTCGACGAAAGACCGCCCGAGGAACGACCGCCATGGGAGCCAAAGACGCGCTTCGAAATAGAGCGAGACGTTGCAGAGATGCAAGTTCTGCACAAGCGGCTCGGAGAGTCGGTCGCGTGGATCGTGGATACGCTTCTGCTGGACGAAGGCGAATCCGAAGAACGGGCGAAGAAGGTGCGAGCTGACAAAAGGGAAGCTCTGGAATCCCTGGCGTACGTGCGCGACGTGCTTCAGGGTAACGTGGCCGAAGTCGAAGAGGAGCGACTGATGGCTGAAGAGGAGCTCAAGAGACGCAAGGAGGTACGGCGTTTGGAGAACGAGCGACTGGCATTGGGGTCTCCTCCGACAAGTGCCTACGAACATGTGCATCCTATTTCACCACCCCCGCCGTTACGTCCTGCAGCTCCTGTGGCACCTCCTGCGCATGTGCCGAAGCCGCGACCCGTTGCTGCTCAGCCAGTTTTACAGCCTCCGTTAGAGCCTCCACGCGCGTCGTCCTTCAATGCGCCTCGCCTAGATTCCCCCAAAGGCATGGCGTCGTCGCTTTCCGCGCCTCGGAACGCGCCACGAGCCCCGTGGAATTACACTCGCTCGAATTTCACGACACCGGGAGGATTTGGCGCTGCTGTGCCCACGTTGGCGCCTCTACCACGCGCGTCTACCGTTCGAATCCCTTCTGCCCCATCATTGTCAACATATCCGCCAGTTGCCGCTGATCAGCAGGGTTCGCGCGCTCTAACACCGCCGACGAAGGGGCCGCACGATCCGTTGGGCGTACTGCAGTAGGGTCTGTTTTAGCTGATGGTGTGATTGGCGCATTCCTGAAGCTGAAGTTTTCTTGCGGATTGTATGTAACTTACAACTTCATGTCCCGCCGGCTGGTGATACGGATGGCTCGACGGCCGCGGCGCACGCCGCGGGGCATCGTTTCGATGTACTATAAATACATTAAGTCGCCCAGCACCCATACGGACGAACACAAATGAAACAGGGAGAAGAGGAGCAGTAGCCACGAGGACTGAACCGAACGTGTGGCCGAATCTAAGTCGATGAAACGACGATCAACCGTAATAGTCAAATAGTCTATAGTACACTGCCAAGCATACGAGAGGCTACAGGAGCAATTGTGCGGCCAGACCTCGGAGCATCGCCGACCTCCATCCAACGTGGGTCTCGAATCTCGACATACTCTGGTAGCCTGCATCCGGGGAGAATACCTTGCCGTCAATATTGCAATCCTGTTGGTGATTTATTGGACATTGATGCCACCCTGATCACTGATCAGTACTCAAAATTAGCTTCAGGAGCTTGGTGAGGCCGAGGAGCCTTGGATGGCTCGCCGATTCTGCTTGTTGCAGACCCAGGCTTCAAACAGACGTGCGCTAGCTTTGAGGGTTAAGAGCGATCTTGGAAAGTGCAGGTGAGTGGAGCTTTTGACCAATATCGTCGAGAACATGGGTTTGAGTTCAGAATGCGCTAACCGCGGAAGTCTCTTAGGACGAGCCCTGGCGTCGAGTCCGGCGACAAATTCTCTCCGTGCTGCGTGCGACATCTTGATTATGTCTCAGGGTCGCTCGCCTTTGTCAGCGCGCCTCATGCTCGCTTCGCAGAACTGAACTTTGACTGAGGACTCTGAGACGATGCAGAGATACGGCGGACCGCGGGCGGTCGGTCATCACAGATTCTCACTTGCAACTAATGCTGGGCACTGACTTCAATACAAGACAGTACTTGGCATTCCTGCAATTTTCATCCACAGGTACGCCTGAAGCTTGTAATGCCACATTGACACTGTCCGGATACGCTAACACCCCGTACTCCTGTTACCGCGACAGGAAAAACCTACCCATGCAAGATTACCGCGCTGCTGCCTTCCTGTCGAACGTGCCTATCATTCAACTCGCCAACGGAAATCTGATGGAATATATCATTTAGAACTGGAATCTTGTGTATACATGATGAAGTCTTGGATCGTCGACACGAAGTTGGCTCCTACATAAACCTCAACGGGGTTTCGATCGACAGGCCAGACTTAGAGCGCGCTCCGCGAACTGCTGCATCACCATGTCTCCTTCTGACAATAGTCCCGTTCCGATTGCGATAGTATGTTCCAGTTACCGTCCTTCCTGTCTGTCATCTTGACTTAATGACCCTCGTAGGTTGGCATAGCGGCCGAGCTTCCAAGCGGACAATGGAGCCAAGAGAATCTGGACTACAGCTCGTTTTTCCAGTTCCTCTTGGAGTCTGGAGAAGCCTACGAAAAGATTCCCAATGAGCGTTTTAATATCGACGCGTACGTGTCCAAGATCTACCTGTGTTAATTACTCTCTGACGTATAGTTGTCACTCTAGTATCAAGGGCAGCGGGATGGGCCAAGTTCTCACGGACACGGGCAGTTTCCTCAAAAATCTGAAGTACTTCGACTACCTCGAGTTCGGAATCACCAGCAAGGATGCTCGCAGCATGAGTTTGAGCACTAGAAAACTTATCGAGCTGACTTTCCTCAGTCTCGTGGACTCTGGTATCGAGTACAGAAGCAAGAACATCGGATGTTATATGTCTGGCGTCGCATGGGATATGGCCGCGGTTTCTGGACATGTGAGTTGCATTCAATCGTTGTATCGCCAAGCAATTGACCCTCCTGCGCGTAGGATGACTCCGAGGCCCGAGGGTCGTTCGCTTCCGGCCCCTGCATGGTCGCAAATCGTGTCTCGTATCACCTCGATCTTCGCGGACCTTCGATCCCCATCGACACAGCGTGCAGTTCGACACTTTATACGACGCATCTCGCTGTCCAGGCTCTGCGAAACGGAGAATGTGAGGCCGCTGTTGTCGGAGGATGTCAGGTTAATCATAGGTAAGCGTCTCTGTGTCGACGTCAAGTGTCTTCTGACTAAGATTGATCAAGATTCGCGGAGTGGTTGAATTATACACAAGGCGGAGTACTCTCACCCGACGGCAAATGTAAACCATTTGACGCTGGCGCCAACGGGTCAGTCTAATTCTATTTTTTCTTCGTCAAGACTCTGACCGTCTTCAAGGTTCGGTCGTGGCGAAGGGGCGGTTGTGATCGTTTTGAAGCCCGTGGAACAGGCGCTCGCAGACGGTGACAAGATCTATGCCACAGTCAGTAACATTTTCTTTTACTCCCTGCTAGCAAGTCCCGACGTTTCTATGCTAGATCCTTGGGACCGGTGTCAATTCCTGCGGCTCCTTGGCCCCAGTTAATGCACCTGTGGCCGTGGCACAGCAAGACGCGATGGCCAGGGCTTTCGCAAGTGCGCGAAGACACCCAAGCGAGGTTGATTTCCTTGAACTCCATGCAACTGGTAAAGCACACCCGTCTTGAGAACGTGAGATACGCATTGACCTGATACTGTCCAGGAACTGCTCAGGGTGATCCCACGGAAGCCAATTGGGTTGGTCAGGAGTTTCAGAGGGAGGACGAGCTTCTCATTGGCAGCGTGAAGGGCAACATAGGGTGCGTGCGTCTTTGACTCTGCTTCATTACAACACTTATATCTGGTGACAGCCATCTCGAGATCACGGCTTTCCTGGCGTCTCTCTGCAAAGTGTGCTCCATTCTCAACACGGGCATCATCCCTCCCAACGTCAATCTGAAAACGCCCAATCCTGCTATCCGCTGGGAACAATACAAGTTCCGTGTTCCCTTCGAGCCGACGAAGCTGCCGAGCCGTAGGCCTGACGGCCGCTCTCTCGTCGCGATGACAAGCTCGGGCATCGGTGGCGCCAATGGTCACTGCGTGGTGGAGAGCGCGCCACCATCAGGGTCTGGACGATCCTCGTTCTGGGTTGACGGGAAAAAGGCTCCCTCGCTCATCGTAGCTGGGGGTCTCTCACCTCGGTCTACTACCGCCGTCGCAGAGTCAATCCCTTCCGTTCTGGGCGTCCAGGACAGTCAAGTTCTTTCCCGTCTATTCGGACGTCGCTCGCGTTCCATGACGTGGAGGTCCTTTTCTGTCGCGCTTAATGGTCAGACGTCCACCTTTACCGACCCCGCCCTCGTGCCCAAGGTCTCGCGGCCAATTGTGTTCGTCTTCTCCGGTCAAGGTCCTCAGCATCTTCATAGTGCGTATATATGTCTTCGATCATCCGATTCTCTTACGATATCTTTCTGCAGTGGGTCGGGAACTGTTCAAGACGAACGCCGTATTCCGCAAGAGCGTGTTAGAAATGGATGAAGTCTACACTGCGGTCACGGGGATTTCGATCATCAAGCAGACGGGCCTGTTCGACGACGTACAATCTCCGGTCACAGTCTTGGGCAGCATCTGGCCAATCTCCATCACGCTACCGGCGTTGACTATACTGCAGATCGCTCTTGTCGAGTGTTTGATAGCCGCCGGCGTCAAGCCAGATGCTCTCATCGGCCATTCTGCTGGTGAAACGGCAGTACTCTGGGCTTCGGGAGCTGCACCGAAGGAGATGGCCGTCGAGCTCGCGATCGCGAGGGGGAAAGCGATGGCTCTACTTGAAGGCGAAGACGGGACCATGGCTGCTCTTTCTTGCTCCCCCGCAGTCGCCGCCAAGATCATCGCGGACGTGAAGGAAGAGCTCGGAGAAGGCGCTCTCGATATTGGATGCCACAACTCCGCCGATTCCGTGACGCTTTCTGGCGCAGCCTCTCATGTCGACCGAGCTGTGGCCAAGGCCGACGCGGCGGATATTTTCGCGAGGCGGCTTCGCACCTCTACTCCCGTCCACTCATCGATGATGGAGCTTTGTCGTTCCGAATACGAGAGCCTCGTCGCCGACGTGTTCGCTCGATACAAGGTTTCGTCCCCGAAGGTCCAGACATACTCGACCAGGAGCGGCACCGCCCTGGAAGGAACCTTCGACCCAGCGTACTTTTGGGACGGCACGCGAGGCCCTGTCTTGTTCACTGAGGCCACTACGGCTTTGCTTTCAGACCTTTCCAACCCTATCTTCTGCGAGATCGGTCCTCATCCGGTGCTCGCTAGCTATCTGTCCTCCTTGTCCGACCAGAAGTCTACCGTTCTCTGCACCATGAAGCGTGCGCGCCCCGGCGATGCCACGACGGACAGCCAGGTGTTCGTGGATTGTCTTGGAAGATTTGTTGCCGCCGGCTACAACGGGCTGGACTTCGACGTGCTCTGCGGGTCTGCGCCAGGCGATGACCTGCAAGTTCCTCAATTCCCTTTCGCGCGCAAGGAGGTTCCATTCTTCGCCCAGACGGCCGAGATCTCCAGGCAACTTCAGCGTCGCAATGGCCCACTCGACTACCCGCAGCTGCATGTGAATGCAGCTACCCACCCGGTTCTAGCAGACCATGTCATCAAAGACGAACCTATCATGCCAGCTTCCGGATACATCGAAATGGTAAGTTGAAATCCAAGTTGGGGATGAAGTCATCTCACTCAGGCGCTGTTGCCAACTTATTCAGGTATTAGAGCGCGGTGCTAGGAAGCTGTGGAACGTAGAATTCAAATCCATGCTTCCGCTTTCCGGGGATCGTCCGACACCTGTTCAACTGTCGACCAATGGCTCGTTCTGGACAATCAACTCTGCATCTTCGACCGATTACTCGACATGGCCGATCCAGGTCTGTTTCTTTTCTACCGTCTATGACCGTCACTGATATGACCCATCGCTTATGTAGTACAATCGTCTTCACTCGAAAGGTTTCTTGGCGACAAGTCTCGAAGAACATGACCGAAAGAAGTTCGTACCGCTAGAGGAGATTCGCGGCAGATTGAAGCCTCTTGACATCAAGGGTACGTCTTTCGTCTCATACATGCTCGCGCTCTCTCAAATTTGTCTGATGACAGGGCTATATGACGGTTTCAATTTCGCTCAGTACGGTCCGTTGTATCAAAGGATTATCAGCTGCCTCACTGGAGTCGACCCGAATGATAAGGACGAAGTCCTCGTCAAAGTCAGAGGTGCCGATTACGATCTTCCTGAGTAAGCTTCCTCTTCAGTTCACCACTTCTTGAAGACTGATCGTGCTTATTCAACCGCGTAGTATTGCCGATTATCGGTTGCATCCCGCCATCCTCGATGCCGCACTTCACATTCTGGTACATCCGCTCGTCGCTGGCAGCAGAGATCCAGCATATTATTACCTGCCCGCGAGGTGTGAAAGCGTGATCATTCACGATGCTCTCGTCAACAAACCATTCCCTGCCATCATCTATACCCATTCAACATTACGCCAGTGGACTCCAGGTCTGTCACTGTCAGCTATCTCATCGAAATCGTCTTGATTCAAACCCGCGCTTCAGAGACAATCATTCACGATGTAACGATCGCTGATGAGGAGGGCAATGCGCTCTGTACGATGGAAGGACTCGAGGTCAACAGGCACGGCAAACCTGCTTCCAACAGGGTTAAACAACGCTTTGTCGTGGAGTACGAGCAGACCCCTCACTCTGTTGCGCATGTCCAGAGTCTGACCAACGGCCACGCTGCACCGACTCCCGCGCAGCCGGCGATCACTGTGATCCGTTACGCCCGTGGAGACGAGATGAAGATACAGAAAGAAGTTTTAGGGTTCAACGACCTCGAGGAGCGATCCCTCTGGTTCGTTGCACCCGCAGGGACTGACGGCGATGCCTTGGTAGGATTCACCAGGGCGTTGCGGCGAGAGTATCGCATCTGGACTGTCCGGTCACTCGCCTTCGAAGGGTCCTGGACCTATAACCAGATGGTGAAGGCGGCTCAGTACCTCTCAACTGAAGCCGACGTCGAACTCGAACTCTCGGTCTACGCGGATGGGTCGATCCACGTACCCCGGATCGTTGCCGCTCCGGACCCAGAGCCGCAGCTGCCCTTCGATCCCAAGAAGCCGTGGGTATTCTCGAGATCCTTGCAGCAGCTCTCTCTGCCTACCGTTCGCGACCCGGAGGTCGCTGTGCACGTCTCGGCGGTGTCCCGCAGCGACGGCCGCTTCTGGGAGTTCGTCGGCCTCGTCGACGGGGACGCCACGCGCCCCGTGGCCGGCATCCACCTCGGGGCGCTCTCCAATTTCGCCGTCGTGCACAAGGGCAGCCTTGCGGAGCTTCCGGCCATCTACGCCAAAGACGACAAGTCTGGTCCTCCTACGTTGGCAATGGTCATAGGTGTCCTCGCTATCGGCCTCCATTTGTTCAGCCACCTGGAACACTTGAAGAACGACGTCATCCTCGTGACACATTCCGACACGCCCACTGGTAGCCAATTGATCGAGTTCTACGAGCGATTGGGTCTCCAAGTCGCTTCGCTTCCGTCAGATCCCTCAGTATCTGACATTCAACGAGTCGCTTCGTTGGGCCCGAAAATCGCTGTGTCGGCTTACGAAGCGCTCGGCGATATCCAGGTCCTCAAGACCGTGATAGCATCGGACGGGAAGATTTTCCTCTGGAATCACCCCGAGACAGGCGTCGCTTGGACCCTTGCGCACGATCCATGGCTCATCGGAGAGGCACTGCGTTTGGCGCTCAATGCGAAGAGACTTGCAGTTTCGTCCTCTTTCAAACACCCCGTTGACCTGCTCGATGCACCATCTCTCAAGCGCTCTGCCGGAGAACTGTTCTCTCCCGACAAACAGTACCTCCTTGTTGGTGGTATCGGAAGTCTTGGACTGCAGATATGCCTGTGGATGTACCAAGTTCGTCCTCCCATCTGTGCTCCGTATTGTCCAAGCATACTGATTTTACATCCTTCAGAGAGGCGCCCGACACATCATCCTCACGTCCCGATCGGGTAGGGGAGGTATTGCGCGGAGAGGCGATCGCTTCTCGCAGCAACTTTTGGAGTACTTGGTGACTCTGCAGGACCTTGACGTGCGCACCGAAGCCGCCGACGCTACTTCGACAAAGGACATGGGAGCTATCGTCTCCTCCGTCACTCGGCCGTGGGGAGGCGTCATGCTGCTCTCCGCGATGCTCATCGACCGGAGTTTCGCCGCTCAAACCCAGGATACTTTCGAGCAGTGCCACACCTCCAAAGTCGGCGCATTCCATACGCTCGAAAAAGTCATGCCGATCGAGGCGCTGGACTGGTTGATCGCATTCTCGTCGATCTCTGGCATGTTTGGTAACGCTGGGCAGACGAACTACGCTAGGTAATGGCATCCCTCTTTTATAGTGTGTTAGTTCTGACGCCGAATCTAGTGCAAATACCGCTATCACGGGGCTCACTCGTGAGCACAAGAACGCTTTCACGCTGGTCTGCCCGGCCATCCTGGATGTCGGGTTCGTTTTGGGAGCAACTATGGATAATTCGTCTTCTCGGGTGAAGCATCTTGCCAGCTGGGGTTACACTAGTCGAGGTACGTCGGATTCAGTAGACCCGCGACGCAGCACTGATGAATGATCGTATTCAGAACTGAATGACCTCCTCGAAGACAGCATTTCCATGCTTCAGGACGGCCCATTCTGGATCTACGTCCCCGACTTGAAGTGGGATCTCGTAAAGGCGAACATGGGCGAGTCGACCATGTACGACCATCTCGTCGCCGACGAGGCCGAGGACGGAGCATCGGGCGAGGGTGCACCAGCTACTCTGACCGAAATCATCTCCCGAGTCCTCGACATCGCCCAAGAGGACATATCCCCGGACGTCCCGCTCACGGCTTACGGCCTCGACTCGCTCTCCGCCGCTTCGCTGTCCTACGCTCTGCGCCCGCTGATCGCCATCTCGCAGCTCCAGCTCCTCGCGGACCTGAGCCTGCGGCAGATCCAGGAGCGTTGCGACGCGGACAAGGAGGTGACGACCACGACTACGACCGCAACCCCCGCACCGTCCAACGACGTCTCCGTTAAGACCCGTTTGATGGTCAGCTTAGTGGAGAAGTACACCGCCAGCTTCGTTCCTCGCAAAGCGGTGGCAGCCGACGCGCCGTCTGCGGGTGTGAGTGTCCTCGTCACTGGTGTCACTGGCAGTCTCGGCGCGCACGCCCTGGCAAGGCTCCTGCAGGCCCCCTCTGTGGATAGGGTGTACGCCCTGGTCCGCAAGCAGCCCGACGGGCCGGATGCACTGGCTCGGCTCCACTCGGCCTTCGTCGAGCGAGGCATCGATACGTCCTTGCTCGGACTCAAGCGGCTGTCTATTCTGCAGTGCTCTCGAGTGGGTGAACTCCCGGAAGAAGTGCTTGAGAAGGTCAGATTAGCTGTTTCTTACGACTGTTGATGATGGCGCTGACGCTTGGTGTTTCCAGCTTCGCAGCGAACTTACCCATATCGTCCACCTAGGTAATTCTTGGCTTTGACCGAGTGTTAAGTTATAAGCAATCTGACGCATTATATTTAGCCTGGCATGTGGACTTCGGCACTCCCTTGGCAGAATTCGAACCTGCCATCGCAGGTCTGCGCGAGCTCGCCGACTTGGCACTCAGTTCGCGTCGCGCTCTGCTACCCAAACTCGTATTCGCCAGTACTCTGGGTGTCAACCGAGGTCAGGGAATTTTATCTATTCTCTGAACTGTACTCATATGCGTCTTCAGAGCCTCGTTCTCCTCAGCCTATCGCCGAAGTCCCCATTACCGACCCACTGGTGTCTGTGGGCTCTGGTTACAGCGAGTCGAAATGGGTGGCCGAAAGGGTCTTGACCATCATCCGCGAGAAGACTGCTCTTAAGCCCGTCATCGTCCGTATTGGACAGTTGACGGGTGGTCTCAACGGAACATGGAAGTCGACGGAGTGGGTGCCCGCGATGATCTCCGCGAGCGTGGCCCTGGGGACTCTCCCGGACGGACCTGACGTACGTCCTCTCGCTCTATTTTATCATATGATGGAACCTTACGCACGTGTATACAGGCTGTATCTTGGCTCCCTGTTGACATTGCCGCGGCAGCCATCGTCGATATGTTAGATGCGTCAGCTCCCTTCGTGCACGTCCGCCATCCGCGTCCCATGCCGTGGGCTGAGATGATTCGCTTATTCGCGTCGTCTCTTCACCTCCCGATTGTCACCTACCAAGAGTGGTTGTCGAAGCTCGAAGGCGGGCTGTTGCCCAGTGCCCCTGGCGCTGCGCAACTCGGGCCCGCTCATCGCCTGATGGACTTCTTCCGGAGCGCGAAGCCTGCGGACTTTGTGTACCGCTCTGCCATGGAGAGTAATGGCCTCATGTGCGTCATGGAGATGAAGGAAGGGTTGCTGGCGTCCGCAACACTCCGCGACGACAAGCTGCCGCAGCTCCAGGCGGACGACATCGAGAAATGGCTGGCATACTGGCGATCTGTTGGATTGATAGCATAATGATGGGCTCTGTTATGATACGTTTAATGGCGAATGTTGCCTAGTAGAATTAATTAGAATTTAGAATAGACATGTAGACGATTTGACCAAGGTTTTTGTTCATAATATGGGCTGCGCAAGAACTGAGGTCGACGGTTGCACGGGCGTGGTCTGGTTCCGCTGGCGGAGGATGTCGGAGCTCCGGAGACCGGCGGCGGTGGCCAGGACCGGGAAATCACGCGCGTGTGATTGGCCGGCGGACGACGGCCGAGCCTCGACCTCGACCGTTTGGACCCCCCGCACACACCACCCTCTCTCTCTTTCTTACCCCTCCCCCCGTCTCAGTCCTGGCTGGCCACAACATCTGTAATGTTTAGAAAACACCTGTCCAAGGCTCTCGTTCGCGGGCGCGCGTTTCACTCGTCCGCGCCTGCTCGCAGAGTCGTCGCGACCAACCCGGTCAAGGCCGAGGAGGTGTCGGTGAGCAGAACGTCCGTCTCTCTCTCTCGTCTCTGGACTCACCGCGGCCTGCATCTAGTCGTGGTCATCAGGCAAGTATCCGTTGATTGAGCACGAATACGATGCCATCGTCGTGTGAGCGCGTCTCTGTTATCACGTTGTCGTGTGGTTGCTGATGCCTATGCTGCTCTTGCAGCGGTGCTGGAGGTGCTGGCTTGCGAGCAGCCTTCGGTCTCGCTGAGGCTGGCTTCAACACCGCGTGCATCACCAAACTGTTCCCGACGAGAAGTCACACCGTGGCCGCTCAGGTTCGTTCATCACTCAACGGTTGTCTATACGCGTGTTGTGCTCACAGCGGATGTAGGGAGGTATCAACGCTGCGCTGGGTGTGAGTGCCTCGGTGTACAGACCTGAATGACGCTCATTTGGTTGCAGAACATGACCGAGGATGATTGGCGTTGGCACATGTACGACACAGTGAGTTCGAGCCTACACGCCGTATATCCGTGTCGTGACGCGCTGCTGCTGCCAGGTCAAAGGCTCTGACTGGTTAGGCGACCAAGACGCTATCCATTACATGACCCGCGAGGCTCCGAGGACCGTGATTGAGGTGAGTTTTAGTGATCGGAGCGTGTCGGCCGTAACTCATCCCTGCTAGCTCGAGCACTTCGGTGTGCCCTTTTCTCGGACGCCAGAGGGGAAGATCTATCAGCGAGCTTTCGGAGGCCAATCCCTGAAGTTTGGCAAAGGTGGTCAAGCATATCGTTGCGCCGCAGCCGCCGACCGCACAGGACACGCCCTCCTCCACACCCTCTATGGCCAGTCCCTGCGACACAACACGAATTTCTTCATTGAATACTTCGCGCTCGATCTGATCATGCAGGATGGAGAGTGCGTAGGTGTCATTGCACTGAACATGGAGGACGGCACGCTGCATAGATTCCGTGCCCACAAGACGGTTCTGGCGACGGGTGGTTACGGGCGAGCGTACTTCAGCTGTACAAGCGCACACACCTGCTCAGGTGACGGAAACGCAATGGTGGCTCGTGCTGGTCTTCCTTTGCAAGATCTTGAGTTCGTGCAATTCCACCCGACGGGCATCTATGGCGCGGGCTGCTTGATCACGGAAGGTGCGTATATGCGCATGGATACTGACGGGTGGCCGTGCTGAGTTCGTGTCTGCAGGCTCTCGCGGAGAGGGAGGCTACCTCCTTAACGCCGAAGGCGAGCGCTTCATGGAGCGCTATGCGCCAACTGCGAAGGATCTTGCCTCCCGTGACGTCGTGTCTCGCTCGATGACCATCGAGATCCGCGAGGGTCGTGGTGTTGGTCCTGAGAAGGACCATATCTATCTGCAGCTCAGCCATCTGCCTCCAGAAGTCCTTCACGAGCGACTCCCTGGTATCTCTGAGACCGCAGCCATCTTCTCCGGCGTCGATGTCACCAAGGAACCTATCCCCGTGCTCCCTACTGTTCACTACAACAGTAAGCCAGCAGCTAAAGCGCATTTACCGCCTGCTAATACTATGCTGCAGTGGGTGGTATCCCTACTAAGTACACTGGCGAGGTCATCACAGTTGACGAAGTAAGTCAAACTGACACTGTATGCGGGTAGTCTTACTAATGACTATCTCAGAACGGCAAAGACAAGGTTGTTCCTGGCCTCTACGCTGCCGGCGAGGCTGCCTGCGTGTCTGTCCACGGTGCCAACCGTCTCGGCGCCAACTCTCTTCTCGACATCGTCGTCTTCGGCCGCGCCTGCGCTCACCACATCAAGGAGACCCTTACGCCCGGCAAACCGCACAAGAAGATCGAGGAGGAGGCCGGACTCGAGAGCGTTCATTTCTTGGACAAGATCAGGAACGCCGACGGCCCTGAGCCCACCGCCAAGGTCCGCCTCGCGATGCAAAAGGCCATGCAGGCCGACGCCGCCGTCTTCCGGACGCAGACCACCTTGGATGAGGGTGTCGAGAAGATTCGCGCCATCTACAAGACATACGACAATGTCGGTATCAAGGACAGGAGCATGATCTGGAACTCGTGGGTGTCCCCTCACCGTCTTGCTTGCGTGTACTGGGCTGAACTATACGGATACAGGGATCTTGTGGAGACGCTTGAGCTTCGCAATATTCTCCAGAACGCCGTCCAAACCATCACCGCCGCTGCCGCCCGCACGGAATCCCGCGGCGCCCATGCGCGCGAGGACTTCCCCGAGGTCAGTCCCTCTTGATATTGTCCACCGTTTCATGTCGTTGAGGATGTGGTTCGCTGCAGCGTGACGACGAGAAGTGGATGAAGCACACACTCACGTGGCAGCCCGACGTCAACTCTCCCGAGGTCGACATCAAATACCGTGGCGTCATCAGCACCACGCTCGACGAGAACGAGTGCAAGTCCGTCCCTCCGTTCAAGCGTGTCTACTAGGTGGGAGGTAGTGCGGCGTTGTGATTGAAAACTTTTCCATACGAGCGTGTTCGATAGCCCAAAGCCCTCAATAGGATGATGTGTTCATCGATCTTGTGAATGCGTCACACTGAAACTGATACACGGACGGCGAAGAGCACACTTTCACTTGCAACGATCTGCAAAAGACGATTCGAACGTCTTACGTGTAAGTTCGATAGTGATACGATCCCACGGAAGTATATGCGGGGTGTTCAGCTGCAAGCACCCCGCGATCAAAGCGCAATGACCGTTGCGCTGCAGCGCACAGAACATCACCATCCAGAGGGCAACAAATGCACGGACAACTTTGATTCAGAGTAGCGATTAGCAATGCAGCGGTTGCATCGGGACATGGGAAACCAATCAAGAGGGGTGAGTACAATAGCGCAAGTCTTTCATCAGCCGCAGCGCCCATCATTCCGCCCGCCTCGCCGACAACTAGACAAGCGGAATGTCGAATGCCTGCTGCCGGAAAGACGCTTCGGGGAAGTACCGCGCGCGCACCATGCGCCCGCCAAAGTAGCGCCCGTCGAGCTCGCGCACCGTCTTCCACGCTCCCGCGGGGCCTGCGAAGAGCACGAAGATGCGCACTGCGTCGTCTGGGTTTGGCGGGCGCGGGCTGAGCGCGTGCAGGATCACGCGCTCGACGGTCCCGTTCTTCGCGCACTCGTCGCCTACATGCCAACGCAGCATCAGTACAATCCTGATATCACACGACACAATTGTGCGTACCGATCTCATTGCTCAGGTCCTCGTCTTCGAGATCCTCGAGGCCGACCATGTTGGTCAGGACGATCACCCGGCTGGACTCGCCGAATCGCTCGCGATCCTCCCTTCCCTTGGCGTCTTCGTTCGCGTTGACGATCTTGCCCATCCCTGTGCCAATGCCTGGCCCCTTGCCTTTGCCTTCACTCTTGGCACCCTTGGTCTTGCTGGCTTTGACTTGTTCCACAGTAAGTGCGTGCACAATGCCTGAGGCATCGGCACCAAGTCCTTGCCCTTCCTTGTGACCCCATTTCGCCATCAGGCGTGCCGCGAAGCCGTGTGGATCCGGTCTGCAGGACGGAAATCATGAGGACTAGAACGTAAAGCGGCGACAGCCAACAATGCCAGCATACCTCTTTGACGGACCAGAATCTTCTACCGGCGGCACAGAGATTGGAGGTGACGGCGTGGCCTCAGCACCAGGGGGTGGAGCCAACGCTTTCAACTTGGCAGCAATGGCGGCTGCAGCGTTTCGACTGTTGCGAATTCTCTCCTCAAACGACGAAGCATCCACAGCACCCGGCGGAGGACCCGGCGGTGGTGGCGGTGGTACAGGGGGAGCGAACGGATTGTATCCAGACGACGGCGGTGAGTCGGGAACCGCCACTGGAGGAGGAACTGATTGTTGGAGGGACAAAGCCAGACGCCTCTGATATGCCTCCTCACCTGTCTCTGCTGGACGGAACGGAGGAGCGTGGGCTCGCAGCGCAGACGGTTGTGGTGCCGGGAGATGAACCTCGCCTCCCGTCTCAGGCTTTCGCAGGGTAGTTGATATACCTAATCCAGGAATTTCGTCATCCATATCGATATCCGAGGAAGGCACCGGTGGTGGTGCGGGTATAGGCAGAGCTTGCGCAGCTTGGATCCCAAGTGACATCGCAAGGCGACGTTGGTATGCTTCATCGCCTGTCATTTTGACGTCGGGTGCCACAGGAGTTGCGGTCGATGCACTTCCAATCCCCCGCGGGCGGTCGTCATCCTCACGAGCCCAACGATCGTCATGGTCTTCGTAGCGTCCTGAGTAAACGCAAATAAGGATAGCGGCACATACAAAGGCGCATTCCATCCTTACCGGACTTCCTTGGTGGTTCGTCCTCCGACCCACTGTCGCTACGATCGCTGTAGCTGTTGCTGCGCCTGAGCCGCTTGCGGTCCTCCAAGCGGCGCTGTTCCGCGAGCCTCTCCAGTCGTTCCTCCCGATCTTTGCGCTTCCATATCTTGTATTCATTGTAATCGTTGGGCCGCGAGGGGTCGTATTGTTCCGTCGGATCCCAGACAGCCAACTGCTGGAAGTTTTTCTGAACGCCTTGTTCTCAAATGCGGAAAAATCAACATCAATTCGACCGCGTACCTTCCTATTCTTCTTCCCTCCACCTTTCCTCTTCGAGGACGCCCTGAACCCATTGACGTCCTCATCCAAGACCATCGACGGGGGCTTCACCTTTTTGCCCCACCCCGATTTCTGGCTCTGCACAGGCGCTTCCGGCGCGGCATTTTGCGGCGTGATGAGGGTGGGAGGCGCCATAATGATTGCGGTCGCCGAGATGGTAGGGGGCGCGCTCACGACGCCGACTTGCGAGAAGGCCGCCAGCGCCGCGGCGTTGGGCTTCGTTGCGACTGGCTTTGCCTTTTTCTTGACCGGGGCGAACGCGAGGGAAGCGGACCATCCTTCGGATTGAGCGGGAATACGCGTTTCAATAATCGAGTCTAACAGGCAATGTGCGCAGCAGTAAGACTAGATACCGGCTGTGGCCTTGCCAGGACCTGGGGCTGCAGCTGCTGCCCCGTCGTCTGGGGGAGCTGCTATGGCGTCGGCGCTGCTTGATGCGGAGGTCTGTTCAGGTTCGGGCAGGGCATCCTGCCTTGATGCGACGGTAGAAGGCGGGGGATCTGGAGAGACAGACGAGATGAAGTTGGTTGCAGCAGAGAATTGGATGCCTCCGTAGAGGCCGCCCGCTCTGCTCGACATGATGGCGATGAGAAAGAGGTCGTCGTCGCCGTCGCCGACAGCGCTGCCGACACACTCGGGTTTCAAGCTCCGCGTGCGGCCAATGCCGAGCGCGCCACTCGGCGGTGGCACTCGGCAACCCGGCTACTTACCATTCTCGCATCTTGATATTCGCCGTGCAAATGTGTGGTAGACTCTTTATTAATGAAGTCTGAAGATACGCCAAGTCTCCCTCTCCACATGCGAGTTTGTTGGCCTTATCAGCCCATTCGCGTCATTTCGACTCATGCAAGGTCCTGTATCATGTCCATGGATCAACTGTCGATGACTCTGACACGACCCAGTGTCTCCCGCACACTACATTCACCATCCGAGCACGCGGGTACAAGGCTCCAACCGGTTCATATTAGTTTCAAATTCTTCATTATCTGTATCGTATTTCCGTGACCCGTCTCAAAAGGTAGGCAACTGGCTGGCACCGACTTCCAAAGCACAAGTACTGGCACGGCGATACATCTCGCCGGTATGTGCTCAGGCCAACTGCACTTGTTCGAGTTAGCTCTTCGAGTTCTGCCTCCGAATCGGTGTTCAAAACTCGCCGAATACCACGCGAAATAAGATTGTCCGCGATGTCAAGTTCGGCATGGTCGGAGGTAGGTGCCAGGGAGTATTTTTCCTGGATGTCATGCAGCGGGAGGAAGAACAACTTACTAAGTACCTCAACGTATGTTTCCCTTTCTTCCAGGGACTAAGCTATACTTAGTAGAAAGGGCTTGTTCATCTCGGACTCGAAGGTATTTGGGGGGACGATGTATAGCGACCATGAGACCGTGGGTGGAAAGTCGGAAAGGATCAGTGATCATGCCAGGATCATGCCCGGTGAAACGTTTCTCTCGTGCAATGACCACACGCTGAGAAGAGGCAGGGGCAGGCGAGAGCTCATTGTTACGACGAAATCGAAAGCTCTCCGCAGAACATGCAGGGATCGTACAGCAAGGGTCTCTCGATCGCAGAACTGCTGCTACAGTAGATGGCAGGCAGGTGAACCTGGATCGGATTCCTTTCAGCAATGACGCCACAGACAACGAGTTGTCTATCTCCCCAACTCTTGGGAAAATATTTGCTTGAGCCTGCGTTCTGATGGGACGAGCGAACCAGAGTGCGGGGACGGCAAAATTCCCAATCAGAGCCCCTCGGGCCATCCGCGTCAGGGTAGACGGAACATCTATACATCTGTGTATTCGCATGGAGCTGGCTAGCGGTTGATTCATCGGACTTCGTCAGTATGCTATTGAGTTGAATGACAGGAAACGTACATGAATCGGCGATGATAAGACGTCAGTCGCACGCAAGCCTCAAGGTCGCGAGCACGCATGCGGGGGACGGCAGCAACCCTGCCGAGTTCCCTCGGAATGGTGCGCAGCAGGACACTGGGTCACTAGTCACCGTGCAGCATGCTCGCGAGGGGCATCGCCACAAGTAGGCCATCGGCCGCTGTGTGGCACCGAGGCAAGTATGTCTGTACTGCCCCGGGACAATCAGGGAGAGCTGGCGTAGCAGCGCTCGGCGAGCGTGCTTAGCCTACCTCGGGGTTCGGGGGGACGTTACGGCTCGAGTCAGCCATCAGAGCCGCCGGTCACCCTGCATGCTTTTCCATAATGCAGCTCGCAGGTCGCACACCCGTTCGGACGGTGCACTGCACGCGATGCTCGAGAGGGGCCGTCTCGTTGACACAGAAGAAGCTCGGATGCTACTTGCCTACTTGAGGAGAAGGCGCTGGGAGGCCCGAGCTCGCGATGTCGCGGCGTGCAGGTCACACGAGTCAGCCTGTGCGGTCGTCACAGGGTCGTGCGTGGCTTAGACCTGTGCGCATGGATACCTGCTCAGGGGGCCCAGAATGCCGACAGAGCGAAATGGAAGAGGTGAGGCGAGAAGTTAGCAGCAGCGAGGTACGTACTGTCCCGTGCTGGTGAACAGATGGACACGGAAGATGCCAAGTCCGTGGCGTTCTGGCGCGAATTTCGCACTTTGCTCTACTGGCGTCAGCGTGGCCAGCTACAGTTACCTGATAGCGCAATCCCCGCTGCGCTGGTCGCATCGAATGCGAAGGCGTTCATTTTGCAAATGAGGGTAGGTGATCGAAGTTGGACCGAAGCGACGTCGAACGTCATTTAGCAGGCTGTCAAAGTCTGTCAGCGGTTTCATTGTCCTTCGGAGGGGTATTTGCAATCAGCCAGCCTCTCGACAAGTCGTATGAAACTGACGCCCACGCCTCTTTGGAGAATGAGAAGCAGCCAAAAGCATTGCCTCAGCGGTGCTAGAGCGTCTGATGATCTCGAGATGGAGGAAGCAAACGAGTGTGATTTTGAATATGCAGACAATTAGACGTATAAGATAAGAGATGTCGATGCAGATGAAATACAGGAAGTGGTACAGTGAGCGTGGAAAAAAGAGAACAAACAGTATATCTAAGTGGGTAACAGTCACAACAGCGCTAGGCGAGCGCAGGGGATAGGTGATCGAAACAAGAAGTCGAGGAGAATGCAATGAGCCAAGGACAGGACGGGCACAGCCGCCCGAAAGAAGAAAAAAAAATAGGAAAAACGAACTAACGCAGAGTCCGGAGGCTCTGCAATATACCCTCGTAGTCATCCTCTTCCCAGCGCTTCCCCTTCTTTTCTCGGAGCCACTTTCGGCTTTGGCGCTTGATAGACGCCTCATCCGGAGGGTTCGGAAGGAGGGGTGAAATCGCTTGCGACAGCTCTGCAAGGGTGGCGAACGACAGGCCGGCCATGCCCATGCGTTTCTTCGCATGCGAATCGTCCGAGTCGGTCTCCGAAGAGTCATACTCGTCGTTGTCGTCGTCGTCGTCTTCGTCGTCGTCAGTCTCGATTGGGGGAAGTACGAGATCTGCCGGAACGGACTGCCCCAGGTGGCGGCGCAGCTTCGACAGATTGCCGCGCCGCAGGTCTTTGATATCTGTGGGGCGCTGGGGAAGCATAAACGAGATGAGCGAGTCTGCGGGGCTCATGGGTGGCGACGACGCGCTGCGGGCGTGATGCGACGGACGCGAGGGCCCAGTGTTGGTCTGTGGCGCAACGGAAAGCCGACCTGGTGCCGAAGATGGCGTTTTGGGGAGAGGACGGCGCGAGGCGATAGAGGGTGCGGTGGAAGACGGGCGGGAGATGGAGGAAGCAGTGGTCGATGATGCGCTGGAAGTGCGGATGGGTGGGGTACGCGCATGTGGGGAGGAGGAGCGGGAGGACGAGTATGAGGGGGTGGGGGACGTTGGCACAGCAGGGACTTCTGGAAGCCTGCGCAATCCATGAGGTCGGCGTGAGCGGGGAAGGTGGAGGTCGTCGTTTGCTGGCTCGTCGTTCTGGTGCTGGCCGTAAGACGGCAAAGACGAAGACGAAGAGGAGGATGTGGACGAGTCAAAGGAGGAGAGAGAGCCGGAACGATGAACCATGACGTTCGGAGGGCGGGTGAGAGGGCGGCTTCTGCCCTCTTTTCCCGATTTTTGGGACGATGCGTATGAGGACATTGTTGGACTGGATATGTGGGTCAGACATTCCGCGGTCGCTGGACTTATAAGAATAACACAGCGATGCAGGATCGAGATCCGGTCGAGATCCCCGATCCAAACGAAGCAGGCTCAGTGTGCGAAGCCCTGTGCGGAAAAAGGGACGCTGATCATACTCATTCCAGGTTTTACGGCAGCCTGAGACGAGTTGATAGCCTCGGCAGCTGAGGCTCGGCTGGGGCTGCCCCTGCACTGCGGGCCAGAGTACCCACCAAGCGCCGTGGAACTCTCCCATGACGGCCGCACTGAGACACGCAGCTGTTCCGTCAGAGTCGCCGAGACCGAGGTCGTCCCCGTCTCCTTGACGTTGTCCTACAGAATCAGCAGGGTCAGCAACGGTTCCGAGAGAAGACGACAATGTTGGTGGCTAGTGGGAATGTGAGAACTCATCAACCCCATCGCTGGGAACTGGGGCCCAGATAAGCCATCAGTACGGAGTACTGAGACTCAGTGCACAAGCTGGTCCAAGACTGTCCAAGATTCCACGGGTGCAACCTCCCATCAAACGTGCAACACGCCCGCATCGCCGCACACTTGCTGCAGGCACCACGCGTCGGCCACACTTCCTCGCCATCAACTCGACATACGCGCGGTCGTGCTGGAGTGCTCCTTCTCCACAGTAGAGATATCAGATCATGCATTCATGGGCGAGATGCTTTTGCCATGATATCGCCTAGTCCCGCCAACGAAACCCAGGCTGATCGCGGTCCTCGCGGGTGGGAAGAAATGCAGTCCTCGTGATAGGAGGCAAATGCTGATTTGTTTTCCGGCGCGTCTCCACGCCCGCGTCGCGACCATACCGCCCGAGAAGAACGAACGTCGCGCACGCACAGCAAGGAGTGGAAGATGGACGCGACGGGCGGGCGGGGGAACGCGCCCCCCAAGAAATTATCCTACTCTGATTCGGCCGTGAAACAGCCGTTACACCCCGGACCCTCTGTGTGACCCTGGATGGGCGTTTCGCGTGCTTCACTTCAGGCCCACCGCTCGCAAAGCGGGCATGCTGATCAGCACTGTGCTTGCGCGAGTGGTTGCTTGCGCAGAACGGATGACAGAAGGGCCCAGCGACGTTCCGAGATGACAAGCGTGCGGAGGCGCGAACCAGTCCTGCAGGGCTCGTGCATCATCGCAACGGGGGCACGCGATCCGTCGCGGAACAGAATTAAGCTCGGCGCACGCGACACGAGGTGTGCACCCCGATGCCACTGTGACAAAGTACGACCAGGACGGGGAGACGATGGGCTCGCAGTTTGGAGGTGCGGGACACGTACGCTTAGCTCTGCATTGCGCTGCTCTGATACGGTCGGCGTCTCGCATCATGACCGTATTTATGATCAGATCGGAGTCTGCACCCAGCTTGCACAGCACCGTTGAGGAGATCCTGCCAAGTGCCCAAGATCGTCTGTGCGCGATGCTTGCTAGTCCAATGCTTGCTGATCGGGTTTAGAAAATGCAGCGCTCTCTTCGGAGGTCGATCTAGCATACGCGCATGTTCGCTGCTGGCCGCTCGCGAACGTCAGGCAAGCTTAAAGCTTCAAACTGCAAATCGCTATCCTGCATCGGCCGGCTATAGCGTGAAGTTTCAGGGTATGTTTCGGTGTGAACAATTGAGGGACACGCGTTTTTCTGGCTCCCGAGTCTTGCTACGCGGCCAATTCAGTATAGGAGGTACGCGCACTGCTTGCTTAGTCGTGAATATTTTGATGAACAGCGAGGGGAAGCTCTCGCAAACCGTGGGAAATCGTCGTTCCAGACCGTTTATCGTCGGGCGATCCGCGACAGGATTCCGCTAGTCGCAGACTCGCTATGCATCGACGCTGGCATCAAACATACGTGGCAAAACGCGCGTCGCTATTGTACACTATCAACTACAACACTGCTTGCGTTCCGTAACGTACACCGAACAAATGATAAAGGTTTAGACATACATGTCATACACAGGCTTTGCGCGGATCCGATGATGCGCGCTCCCCGACGATGACTTACTTTCCAAACAGTGCATCGCTACCTGCCTTCTTCGTCTGCTCGTCGCCCGCGACGTGGCCGTAGGCATATTTAGCGGCGCCTGCAGCAGCGTTCGCTGCGCCGTAAGCTGCGCCAGCCGCACCGGACAGCACGCCGCCCGACGAGTCGGAACCCGGGGTCCGCGTAGCGTTCGCCCATCCATCATCTGGTAACACGTGGCGTGCGCGATCAGCGACGCCGCCAACCGAAGAGGGTGCAATACACACCTTTGTTGGAGTTCTCGTTCAGCGGGTCGATGTTCGTCGACTCGATGATCCCTGGGCGACCCTCCACGACACCCGACGTCTCCTTGAGCGTCCGGGCTGCTTGCTTATGACCCTGGAAGTTAGGGCCAGCTCCTGCGCCGAAGTCGGACGCAGTGGGATCCGTGACCTGTCGGGTGATGGATTGGTGTTGAGTGATCGGCGGGCCTGTACGTAGGTTCTGTTCGGAAAGCTTACAAAGTTCGATGAGAGCGGGTCGGAATGTGTGTTCGAGGCGGTTGGGTTGGCAACGCCGGGGTGAACGTCCACACCCTTTCCGACGCCGAGTTCTCTGTCGTTCAAAGACATTTTGTGAGGTAAGATTGTTGCGAGAGTATTACGAGGTTGATTGAGGACGTAAATGGGCGACGTCGAGGAATAACTGGTCGCTATTTATTAACTGGGTTTGTGGGGTGAGTACGACGACGTCATGGCGGTGGCCAATACTAATATCCAGTGACCACTGACAGAATTCAGAGGGGGAGCGGCGGAGGAGCGGTTGGAGAGCGGGGTGAACCGGTGACGTAGTGAGGTGGGGTCTGCACCCGCTGAGCACTGTGATCGATATCGGGGGCGTCGCGACCCACAACTAGAAGAGTTGAGATGACTGGGCATGTCAGGGGAATCGTCAAGCGGAAACGGTTGAGAGGACAGGAAGCTGAAGCTCTGAAGGGGTGCAGTAGGGGCAGGGTAAGACTATATATCAGCCCTCAGGGTCGTTCTAACTTCCACCGTCAGAGCTGGCTTGTGTGGACACATGGTCATGTGAATGTCAACGTCACTCTAACGGGAGCGTGCGAGGTAGTAGTGGATAGTCATTACCAACTAGAGCGATCCCCAAAGAACTTCTGCCGCGCCTCTTGACTGACAACATGGACTGCAAAGTCGCCGGCGTCGACCATGGCCCACCCATCGTTTATATGTCTCCGAGAATTTCTGGGAAGGGGAAGCGGAGGCTGCGCCGTTAATAACTGCCAGCCACTTTCAGCAGTTCCCTGTCTTATGAGGCAAAGAGTTCACGCACCGTCTTCCTCACGAGCCGGACAATGGATTCAATTGCACCACGATTTTCAGTCCCTTCTTTCACCTTCATGAAACTTTAACCTGAGACCAAGCAGCTAGTGCGCAAATGAAGCCTACCTGTGCGAGAACGATCCAACTCCATATACCTCCGGGTTCCAAGAAACCCTCTCCGGCATACGTCCTGCCTCTTTTCCGCCGTCCCTTCGGCATTGCTTCAGGTAAAGGGGGTCCAGGCGGATGAGATACTGGCGGGCAGACGAGTAGCGACGCTGGCTCAAGATGCGGCGACTGGGCGAGTTGCGCATGGAGGAGACGTATTTCAGGCGGTACGGATGCAGGGAGGGGTGGAACACGATGTGCAGCCTTTTCTGGCATATGCGGAGGGGTATGGCGAGGGAGATAGGCAGCCTCGTCGGGGTTGACGAACCAAGGTCTTGCAGGAGATGGGGAATCGGTGGAGAGCATCCGGGCGCGGTGGGGTAGAGCGCGCTGTTGCTCACGGAGCGGAACACGCGCGCGTCGGAGACCGACTCGTAGTCCTTGCATCGTCACGGATAGTGGCAGGCAGCGGTGAGCTCGTCGTCGTCGTCGGCTCGTCGCAGTCGCTGACAACGTCGAGAGCGCGTCGGGACCGTGACGCGCCACGGCGCTGTCGGTGCGGGCGGGCCGTCATTACATAATAACTCCGCGGCCGGCCGGCAAGACGCGTCCGTGACAGAAACCTGCAAGACGCGGACACAGGAGTCGGCCAGCTCGAGCCAGCTGCACCTTCTCCATCGCCTCCCATGGCTCTCCGCGTCGTTGTCATCATCTGCTCGACCTCCTTTCTCCTGGGTATGTTCGATGTCGCTCTTGTGTGTCGTTGACACCCACCTTTTCCAGGGCTGCTCTTTACCCATTGGATCGCCGACTCCCTGACGCTTTGGAAAACACCCGTCACAGACGAGCATCTCTGGGTGTCTGCATCTTATTATAATACGCTCACGAAGGGCCCGCAATATTATGGGTGGTTCGTGGGCAGCGTCGTCGTCCTCGGCGCGTCCACCATCTTTTGGAGTCTGCGCGATGGCGAAGCCGGCAATCTCATGTTCGACGGTGGCAGCATATGTGCGTCTTCTTACCTTATGTTGCGGCATGTAATCTCATGCAATTCTTTCCGGCAGTTTTGTACGGCGCTGCCGTCGCGATGTATCTGTACTCTGTAATTCCAAGTGCGTCTCGCTCGCACTTCGGCTTCTAGCATCTGTACGTGTGAGCGTGCTAACGGTCCTTGCATCGCAGGCCTATTCTCGAACTTTGCCTCCCTTCCCCCGCACACGCTGGCCGATGCGTTCCCCGCACACCTAAAAACACCGACGCTCGAGCTTGCCTCGTCACATCTCGTGTGCAGCGTAGCTCTGACAGGCGTCCTTGCGCTGCAAGCCGGCCGATGGTGGGCCGAGCGCGCGGATGACGATAGCGATGACGAGGATATAGGAGAAGAGGTCCCGCCGGAGGCTCAAAAGTCCGAGCCTATCGCTCCAAACACGACCAAGGTAGCAAAGAGGCGGAAAGTCAAGACGGGGGGCGGTGGAAAAGAGAAGCAATGATGACTGGGAAAGCAGGAATGAACAGTTGATCTGTTGGTCAGTGGTCTACGCGATGCTTGCGCGCACGGAAGCGCCATCTGGATACCCCGGTCACGCTTGCTACTGACGTTGATATAATACGAAGGGCGTACGAAGCCTATACGAAGCTATCTGTCATTTGTCCTTGGTCAGTCATATAGACAATTCAACATCGCATACATTGTATACATGCATCATCTGCGCTTCTCTAGCTTCGCAACTCTCGAGAAATCGTGGGATAACAGTCCAATACCCCCAGGCTTTGCGGACAGAGAACACATAGGCATCAAGCAGGGGGCACACACGGAACGGACGGAATGATTTTCCAACAGCGGGACGCGCGACTCGTGCATGGCCCACCTTCTGAGATTTAGGTACGACCGTTCATTCTTTGGTGGGAAGTGTCGCCAGTACTATCGCGATCAACACATGCACAACCCATGCCCAGCTGGACGGTCGAGACACGGCAATGCTGAACACCTAATGGGAGCAATCGTCAATGTGGGTATGGCTTACCGTTGATCAGTGCGGCCAGCGTGAAATTCGTACGCGCTTGCGTTCTCTCGAGGGGTTGAAATTACCAGTAAGTGCAACCGTCGATGCAGTCAATGGCCTGTCGATGATGCATACTATGTATGGAAGATCTATCTGATGGTGGGGACTATAACTTGGCAGTGACTAGCGGCATGCAGGTCCGGAGAGAAACCTCGCCGCCACCGTGATATGTAAATTATATCGATGAATGCTCACCCTCATCACCAGAAACGTTCGTACCGTACATCTGTCAAGACCGTCTGTCGCTTTCGACAGTGACTAGCAGCACGGGCAATTTATACATTGGGAGAATATCCTGGCTAGCAGGGTGAGCGGACGTGCATTGTGCGGGATCACAGATTGTATCACTGTCAAGAAATGTCAGGGCAGTCTTCCATCACAATGCCGGTGAGAGGTAGATTCGCAGCACCAACCTCGAACGGCTTGCCAGGGACGGCTTCCCACTCTATGTGACAGATTCGAGCAGACTTGTCAACGACGCATCTACAAATAAATCATCAGTCGGACAGGGTGATTTAAGCTGGAAAGTGTTGCGCTTCGCGGTGATATAGAGACCGAGCCTGAGAATGCAACTGTGGGAACGGCCCCGTATAGTGCATTGATCAAAGTGCCGAGCGCTTGACAATCGAAGTGTCCTTCCTTTGAGGGCCTAGTGAATTGACGTTGAGAAAAGTGGGTACCACTGTCTGGAGGGCTGGACTAGGCTAGAACATCACAGGGGTTATACCTCGTCTTGCACTTGAAGATTGACAACGGAGCCGGTGCTAGTTTGATCAAGCCTGGATATCGCAGCCTGGACGCAAAGGAACAAGTTCTTTCCTGGAAACCTACAGAACAGAAGTCTGGACCATTCGGACATTGCAGGCGTCGTGAAGATGGCTCCAAGATGGAAGATATCAAGACAACAAGGTGACTGAATCGCCGCCCAAGGATGGGAAAGGTAAAGCGCACATGCCATCTCGCATTGGAGATCATGGAGCGTATTCTTCGGCAGTCGAATTGGTGATATTAAATTGAGCGAGTCGGAGCGACCTGGATTTATTTGCGGATACCCGTTCGGTATGTTCAGCTACAATTTTGCTGCGTCTGTGAAATGTACATAGCAGCGAGGAACATCTGGATTAAATACATACATGGCCTCAGGGAGGTGCTTGCTTCCCGAGACGTCAAGTTTGTAAACCCCGCTGAATACCTTGCTGGTATTGAAAGGGTAGAGTAACACTTAGGTTAGCACTAGCCGTATGCGATGGTTACAACTGCCTCGCCACACAAGAAACTGAAATCCGCGGATAAGTATAACGCGGAGAAGTTCACGGCGCGCTCGGCTCGTGATGCAGACTGCGATTATGAGTCAAAATTAACATACATTCGTCCAGTACATCATGAGTAATGCTCACCATTTCCTGAAGCTTCTT
Organism: Artomyces pyxidatus; assembly: GCA_022160305.1. Lineage (NCBI taxonomy): Eukaryota > Fungi > Basidiomycota > Agaricomycetes > Russulales > Auriscalpiaceae > Artomyces > Artomyces pyxidatus. Next base: position 144,734 of record MU277229.1, on the reverse strand, counting down.
CCCGAGAGACAACTAGCAACTAAATGCTTTCAGAGACTGTCGTTCGAGTCCGAGTCGTCGCTGTCTATTCCGAGCCAAATCCAACACAACTTGCGCTGACTAAGCACTGTCGGAAGATGCCGGCGAATCCGACATGCCAGTGGGTTGAAGCCATTCAACAATTAGAGGGGAGAAGAGAGGGGAAGAAGTTCCAAGTTATACATGATTAGTTATTGAAGGGAGTGTGATCAACAGTAGTCAACCCGCGCAGGACTCGCTTGATTTTTCGCCGTGCCGATCGGGCTGCCAAGGCGCGGTGCGAAACCACTTTAACGCATCGACGGCGAACTTGCATAAGGGATCACAATATAATGGCACTCCTACTGCAAATTGGGATCTACAAGGATCTGTATAGCTACCTTCCGGGAATGTCCCACCCGGTACCGATGACAGACCCTGCTTGCAGAAGAATTATACCAAACACGACGAATCCGGGCAGGAGGCTACGGTGCCAAGAACATTGATATCTTGTCCATTTTTGTAGAAAATGCAGATACTCACCTAGGTTTATTTTCCGACGCAAATTCTGCACTATGAGACGCTGATTCATCAAATTCCGCCGGCACCTGGAGGACCACCGGTGAGTTTGTCGAGTTATCATAAATAAATGGGTTGGCCATACATCCATCCACACGGCTGCAGCCTCCTGGGGGCCATACACGTTCCATTACGTCTGTAAAAAAGAGGTCAGTCATCTCGTCAAACATGTCTTATGGCTTTGGACCTCACCGGCATGAGCATCGGGTGCGGGAGTGGCAAGCACGGCCGAAGCCAGGAAGAGAGACGTGAACAGAGAGAAGAACTTCATGTTGGAGAAGAGATATAAGATGTAGTAGTTAATTGGGCTTTTGGGAGGGATGAACGACTGGTGATGGGGAATTGGCAGAGCCATTGCAGGTCTTTTATACTTCTGTCCCACACTGACCTTGGGCTCAAGTACGGGGCTTGGGATCGACGACCATCCTCATCCAGGTCGCGGATGATCCCGACTCGAACGGCCGCATCGAAGCCGCGGTGCTTCTCCGCTGTATATGGATCCCTGTAAGGCCCTGTGTGACACAAGGCTGCGGTGAGCAGACACTAGGGAGTTGTCTTCCCCAGATCCACCATGAATCACGATAGATCGTGCACCGAAGAATTGTGGAACGTGAGTATAGGGTCTGTCGTACGCAAGACGTTGGACAACATGGCTGGCGGCACACGCGCGGTCCCTCGTTCGGGGAGGTAGAGTACACTTACCATACGTAAGTCAGCGTAATGGGTTCTGCGAAATTCAGACCACCTTCGCCAACTTAACACATTTCCAAATCACGCACAATATTGGTGTCAAGAAAAGCACACAGGGATGTGTAGAAGGCTTGACGCGCAAAAAGGCCTGCAGAGGTATCTGTAATATCAGTGGGATCTTTGCATAGATAGATGTCACCTTCTGGAACAGCGTGCTAAACCAGATTTTGCAGGATACAGACGTGCCACATGTGCTTGCGCGCAGGGTCAGACAGGACGGTAGCGAGCAGGATTGTCGTTGCCTACGAAAGCTGCATTTTCTGTTGGTGGTACGGCACCAGAATTTCGACTGCCTCGCGGAGAAGGGACGTACCGGCAACATCGGCCTTGGCGAGAAATAGACGACTCGAACACGCGACGTGACACCGAGACGCCCGTGGATCAGTCTGATCTGAATCGAGGTTGGCGTAGTCTGCATACAATACATCTCGAGACACATCCCGCAGGAGAAGCGCAAATCACGGCACATTTCTGAACAACCGTTCCAGAATTCAGTACCGTTAGTTGTGCTGACCAGATGGCAACCCGATATCATCAAAATATCTCCAGCTCGATGCACTTGCATTAAGCATTAACGAGTCCATGCCGGTACGTTGCAAACCTTCCATTAGGGTATCCACCTAATCACGGAGAGAAGTATAGCTTCTTCCTTGGGGAGACGAAACACAAGTCCGCGAGCCGTGTATACGTCCTTGTCCGTATTGTCATCGACAGGTGGACGCAATGTGGTCCATGAGACCTGTACAAGCGATCAGAGACCCGGCGATGCAGGGCATCCCCGAGAGAGGGAATCACGTTGACTCAGCTTTAGGGCGATGATTCGTACACAGTCGAAGGCTGTAGGATCGACTCCTGCAGGGAGGCGGCTAAAACAAAGCACTCAATAAGGACATTTCGAGCCTGCGGAGGTAAGTATCGACTCTGGAGACCAGCGCCGGGAGGCGGGCTTCCGCATTGAAAGCCAGTGCTTACAGCAATCATTCGACATTCGCAATTGAACGCCAAGCTGCAACGTATGAGAGCAGTTCACTGCTTCGAGAGCTGCTGTGGACCGACAGGAAAGGAGAGAATGGCAGCCTGTCAGCTGGTGGACAGCTCGAAATCTAATAGAAAGTGAACGCGTAGGGTCTACTCGGATACGTACTCAGCGAGGTCGCCTGATCAGGCATGGTATAGAGTCTTATCTTCTCAGCGATAGAAGTGTATTCTTAGAAGATGCGCAAGTAACAGGTTTATGGCCTCAGGAATGTGGTGGAGCTTTGAGACCAGGGTCGAAACCCTTTGGAAACACCTGTCGTACGTTGATATTGATCCTCGACGTCTCCAGATACGTGCTGTACGGCAACCACTCATCCATACCATCGGCCGCTAGATGTACTGGAAGTGTGTTTTCGAGGATGCGGGGTACTCCTATACGGGGTGTGAGTAGACCACGCCGAGAAATAGAGACAACGTACCATGGTAAGCCCTTCGACATGCAGGGCCCGACATAACGATGATATCACCGGAACGAAGGAGAATAGGCACGGGATCGATGTCGCGGGTTAGCCCGCCGATGAGAAATACTGCGGCGTTACCGAGCCTGCATCGAGTGCCAGCCGCCATCAGTTACGACACTGCGAGCAGGCTAATCCACATACGAAACAGATACGAGTGGGGAAGTTGCGCATACTTCCGAGCGGTCGACATGGCCCATGAGCGTGTCTTTTGTCTGGTAGAAGTTCACGATCCCCGCATCCGGTTCTAAGTGGTACGGGCTCAGCAAGCGCAAGCGATATGGTCGGTGAACACATGCCGTAGGTATCTTTCCAAGTCTCCCAGTCCGGCCCATGTTCTCCCCAGCCCTCGCCACTGTCTGCACCAAACACCTCGTTCCAAGGGATAGTGCCCACTGCCTGGCGACAGACGTCCGCAATGGTTTCGCTCACGACTTGTTTGCCTCTGGTAAAGTCGTACTGCTTCGTGCCCCAGTGATAGAACCATCCTATGTTCGCCCAACGAAGGCGTGGAATAAGGGCTGACGCAGGTAGTGGAGGAACAGTTGGTGAAGGTGTAGGGTCTGGTTTGGGGACGGCGGACAGGGCAGAATAAGTGGCGGGAGATGCGGGGACGTTGGAGATGAGTTCTCGTGGGCCGGAGAAGCTACGAGTGGTAGATGGAGCAGCACGCGGGGTGACTACGAGAGAGGGGGACGTCCGGAAGGTATTCCAAAGGCCTTCTGAAGGCACGGTGTAGTGCGTATCGAGGTTTGTTTCGTTCGGATATCGGGCATGATCCCGCAGAGACCACCGCACCAACTCCTTCTGGGTCTCCTGGGAAAGGAAAGACGGGAGCAGGACAAGTCCTATAGGGTGCTGTGAACAAGAGCAACGTGTGCGAGGTGAGAGCGACGCACCGGGAACGCTTGAGAAAACATACGCTTGTCTCCCGGCCGAGGTAAAGAGTTGCCTAACTTCGGCAGCATCTGGTCGTCCTCGCCATACACCTTTCTCTACTTCATCGACTCTGGATGTATCGGCCGTCGCCAGGTCGAGCACATTCGAAAGATCTGGCGGGGGAAAGTGCGACTTGTACTTCTTCTCTGCGATTCTGAATGGCGTCCAGTGTGGATCTAGCTGTTCTGGTCTGTTCCTTGTAGACTTTAGATGCTGTCGTCGTGCCCTCTTGTAAGCCGCGGTTTGGGTGATGGAGGCCATCTGTGAGTTGTGAGAGGAATGCCGGTGCGCCGGGTGGACGCGTCTTTGCAGCCTCGAGCACAACGCGAGCGCAGCCGTTCCGCAACACCGTTTCTTTCCTCCGCCTCGTCTCATCCTTATGTCTGTATGGTTGCCCCGCTCACCCTCTCTTCTGACCTTTAGCGTAGCAGCTCGCCGCCAACTGCTTGTACATCCTCGATTAATCTCTGCCATCCACAACCGCGCCAGCACGAGCCGGACGACGTCACTACCTCTTCTCCGTTTTCAGAGCACAAAATCGACAGCTGTCGAAGACCCCTCCACCTCATCTACCGTCAAACCCTCCCCACCGTCGCCGTCGAAGAAGGATGGTCCGAAAGAACCTGTGCTGAGCCGTGCGTGGAAGAAGGTCAAGCACGAAGCCCAGCATTACTGGCATGGCTCCAAGCTGCTCGCGAAGGAGGTGCGCATATCCGCGCGTCTGCAGTGGAAGATTCTCCATGGAGAGAGCTTGACTCGCAGAGAACGCAGACAGGTGTGTGGTTGTGGTCGTTATGTTTGCATGTATTCTGACCAGAGCGAACGTCTTGCTGCATCCAGCTGCGACGGACAACGCAGGACTTGTTGCGCCTCATCCCGTTCGCTGTCTTCATCATCGTGCCGTTCATGGAGTTCCTACTCCCTGTAGCGCTGAAACTCTTCCCAAACATGCTGCCTTCCACCTTTGAGGATAAATATGCTGCTGTAAGTGTTCCGCATGTATAGACTTCGCTTCAGGGCTAACTCTAGATCTCTCCAGGATGAAAAATCCCGCAAACTGCTCCGTGTCAGGCTCGAAATGGCCAAATTCTTACAAGAGACGCTGCGCGAATCCGGTCTTAAAGCCAATGCGCACATTGTCGGCAGCGACGCATTCAAGGAGTTCTTCCGCAAAGTCCGGTCCACCGGCGAGTCGCCTTCGATGCAGGATATCGTGAATGTTGCAAAGCTCTTCGACGATGACCTCACCCTCGACAATCTCTCTCGCCCCCAGCTTGTCTCTATGTCGCGCTACATGGGCCTGAACGCGTTCGGCACGGACAACTTCCTTCGCGGGACCATCCGTGGGCGTCTCATGCAACTCCGCCGGGATGACCAAGCAATCGACTCGGAGGGCGTCGACGAGCTCAGCACCGCCGAGCTGCAGGCCGCGAGTGCAAGCCGTGGCATTCGCACGTTCGGTGTCAGTCCGGCGCGTCTGAGAGAAGAATTAACGACCTGGATCGATTTGCACCTGCACCATCGTGTCTCCGGAGTACTGCTCGTTCTAGGAAGGGCTTTCGAATTCGATAGGACGCCTGGCAAGGACGAGAGTGGTCAGGCTGCCGTCATCAAAAGTTTGGAACACGTCTTGAGTGGTCTGCCGGATAACTTGGTATGGCAATCCTGTAAACGTCGGGATCTATATCTGACAAAATACGTCGTCTAGCTCAACGAAGCCGAATTGGAAGTGGACTCAGACAATGCCTCGTACAAGCAGAAGCTCGAAGTCCTACAACAACAGGAAGAGCTCATTGAGGACGAAGAAGAGCAAGAACAGAAAGAAGAGGATGCGCGTCGTGCGAAGAAGGAAGCGGAGGAGCGCAACAAACGCGAAGAAGAGGCACGGATGGCCGAGTCTCTTCTGCCTGATTCTGAAGTAAAAACAAAATTCGTTGAGATTGTTCTGCTCATATTGACATTGCACCCGTAGCTCCACCCAGAACCCCTGGAAGAAGACGCGCGTATGACCACGGAACAACTCAAGGAATTGGTCGAAGTCATATCGGTCTTATCTGCCAAGTCCAGTGTCATCAAGGAGCGCGACGAGTTACGTGCACTTATGGAAGAGAACTCACAAGCCGAAGAGGTCGGTCTTCCTTGCCCTTCCATGTGCTGCAAACCTAATTCTGCGTCAAAGGAACCAACCACTGCGGCCCTCGTCAAGCGCATCCGTACCATGCTGACAAAGATTGACAAGCAGCTCGAGGAATACGACGCCCGTGTCGGCAACTCGCTACAACTTATCTCGTGCGACCCGCAGGGTCGCATCTCCATCCGCGACCTTGAGAAGGCACTGGCCGTAATTAAGCACAAGCCAGAGGAGGATGTCGTGCAGAACGTTGTGGACAAGCTAGATGTCGACAAGGATGGGTATGTCGAGCTTGAGCATGTGCTCGGCCTTGCGAGGGAGGAAGGACTCGGTATGCACTCTCATCTATGACTGCTCGAATACGTGTTGATGGCACATTCCAGGCATTGTGATCGACGGCGAGGCGGAGTCTATCATCGGCCAAGGCAGGGAGATCAAGGATTCGAACTTGAAGCCGCGTAAGGAGGATATCGTACAAGAATAAGTAATTCGCACTATATCAGATTCAACGCACATCCGTCTCGACTCTGCAGCTTGGTTGTCCAGCCCAAGTCTCCGTACACCGCCGCTGATATCGGAATCGGTACCAATGACAAGGCTCCAGCGTCCGACTGTATCGGTGTACCCCTTGTTGATCCTACATCTTACTTAATGCCGTCGCCCGGCACGTTGACCCAAGACCACGACGGTCCTCACACGGCTGCAGTGGCAGTCTCAGTGGCCGCATGGCGGGAAGCTGCGAGACGACTTCCAAGAGGGCATACTGCACCAAGACGCCGTCGACCCCTCCGAGTCTCGGAGGTATGCACAACCTCAGCGTCGATCTCCTGGGTGTGTTCGTCACAAGCTGATGGATGAAAGGCATGCAGGCTCGGCATCACAACTTCTTCGGCGGCCGCAGCGAGTCGCCGATTCCTTGCTCATGTGCGGTCCTCCCGATGGTGATTCCGACCACATTTTCCTGAGCTCGACAACATCTAGGGCCACGACAACTAACGTATTCTGCGCCGTTCATTGCACCCATGTCACAAAATCAACGGCTTTCTCTCGTCTCTGCGACGACACACATCTCGCGTCCGAAGGTCTGGACGAATGGTCAACGGCTTAATCAGAATCCCGTGGCCTCAGAAGGCATAGTCTACGCCGGTGACCTGGCAGGCTGAATTTCAGGTTGATCCAATGTCGATCCTCTTCTTCGTAACATCACATCTCTGATACCACATTTTATTTGCCTGAAGACCGGCGAACTACTTGCTCACGCCGGAGCTAGGCTGTATGTCATCGGACAGACTCGCAGCATCGCCCATGTTCGAGAGGTGAAATAGGTATAAATAGGCTGCAATATGGCCTCAAACCCCCAACTCAACTCTCCTTCACCACTCAGCTCCTCCTTCACTTCAGTTAAACAGCCGCAGTAACCGCTCCTCAAAACATGAAGTTCTTCACCCTCTTCGTCTCTGTTTTCTTGGCTTCGGTCGTCTACGCGGCCCCGTCGCCCCTCGCTGGTAAGCTCGGTGGACGAGTTGTAGTTGACGAGGCGTCTGAACCTTTCTCCAGAGCTGGCGGAGCGCGAGCCCTGCACTAGGGCGGAAGGATGTATGAGCAGTCCCTCTCGTATCTGAACGTGGCGAGCTCACATTCACCGTAGGCGCACCTGGTTGGAAACGCGAACCCGAGCCTTGCACTAGGGCGGAAGGATGTACGGCCTGCGTCTCCATATCTGCCCTGACAAGCTGACCTTCATTCATCATGGTTGTAGGCGCTCCCGGTTGGAAACGCGAGCCCGAGCCCGAGCCTTGCACAAGGGCGGAAGGATGTACGAACAGTGCTCAACGACCTCGGAACTTGACGGTCTAATTATTTACAACAGGCGCTCCTGGCTGGAAACGCGAGCCCGAGCCTTGCACTAGGGCAGAAGGATGTATGACCAGCCATCCCCCTGTCTGAACATTGCGATCTGACACTATTTACAGGTGCTCCTGGTTGGAAACGCGAACCCGAGCCCTGCACGAGGGCCGAAGGATGTACGAACAGTACTCACTGTTCACAATGACAGAACGTGACGAGCTGATTTTTTATCTAGGCGCCCCCGGCTGGAAGCTGTAAACGTACCTAGGGTTGTTCGAAAATTTTGTGTTCGGGTATGCGAACTGGTGTTGTATGTGCGAAGGACTGTGCTGACAAGAACTTAGGCTGAATCGCCGGCAATGGGGTGTTATTTATCGGGCGTTCTCGTCGAGTGGTTTATATGGTAACGGGTCCGAGGAGTCAGTATTGTCGGTCGCTACATGTCGGCTCGCTTTCATCGGTCCGTGTTGGTGCGACTTTCGATATTTTCAATGGCGATATAGAATGGCCGTGATCTTCATTGAAATTGGATCGTCGAAAGTCGCCTTTCGGACATCAATATGACCGACAGGGCGGCGCCATGCGCAATGGTACGCGACAAAGTTTCGTTTACGTGGATGATATTTATATCTCTGCAACAGAGGTGAGATCGGCAGTGTTGCCTCTTGGTTGCCTCACCGCTGCGCTCTCATCTCCCGAGAATAATCGACAGGCGAACTCATCTTCATCACGTGCGCTTATATTTTGTAAGTTGTAAGTAACTGATATAGAGCTCGGACGAGCGGCTACTGGCCATCCATCTCATCTCGGAAAGAGAATGAGGAGGCAAGCAGGACACTGGCGAGACTCAAGTACCACCGGACGGCGCTTCTTTCATTGTTACTTTCGTACTAATTTTTAGCTGGAGTCTCCTGGTCAAGTCTGCGATCCTGACACACCCTGCTTCCCCCCACGAAGTTGGCGTGAGTCAAATCGTCTCCAGCCCGCAATATCTCTCAGAGAACAGATACCCGCTTTGGAATTTCAGCCCCAGCTCAACACACACCGCTCAAATACATCTTGAAAGCATGCCCTTCTACGTCGTCGACCTGTGGGGTACGGTGTTTTTAATCAGCTGATTAGCGCACGTCGTGCTGTGTTATGCCGAGTCTCTCTTTCCAGCGGTCTCATATGTGACATGTATGCAGTCTTGGCTATCGGTCGCGCCTGCTTTCTTACCTTCGACCGCTTATCCTCTGTGTCTTCTCCAAGGCTTGAATAGGTTCACGTAGCCGGTGAGTACTGAGTACTGAGTACTGAGTTCTCGCGTGGTTGTAAAGGAACAGAGTCTCATAATCACGACCGACCTGCTGGAACGTCTACCGTTTCTCGTGGTTTTCGAAGATGATCTGCAGCATATCTGGCGGACGCAGCGTATTGTGAGACACTGTCTTGGCCGTCTGTTTTCTTCTCACCAAGGGCACTGCGAGTAATTTGAGCGAAACGTGTGCAGTTCCGTATCATCCTTCATATAAACTCATTTCATAAATAGCATCCGTCTGAATCAAAGACGAACGTACGTGAGCCGGCAGACTAGTGTAAGAGAACGAAGACCACCGTTGTGCATCCGCAAGTATCAAACCGCGAAGTCGTAGCAGAAGGGTGGGAGAGACGAGAGAGAGACGAACGAGACTGAGTGTTTTATGGGTGTATTTAAATTTTATCAATATAAAACAAAGTAGAACAGAGAAAGCGTCCGAGAACAAGTGGAAAACAACCGTTCAGGAGATGAGGCAGGCTAGGCTGGATAGCCTCCCGTAGCGGAGTAAAGATAGAGGAATAGATGGGATAAGGAACTAATAATGCGCAGAAAGGCTGTCCGTGGAGGGGGAAGATATGTGAAGATCGGGTAGGCGAGGCAAAAAGGAAATTTCAAGAAAGATATCAGAGGACGAGACGAAACGTGATAGAGAGATCGAGGTGGCATATATAGAAACAGATGGAGAGTTCAGTGTTGTGCTGTATGCTGAAGGATGCGTGCATTGTGTCTTGGGAATAGTACACGGGCGCTGGGCGAGGTAGCGATACAAGACGCCCTTGTGAGATGCCAAATAGTGGTGGTGACAATATCGGCCTCGGTGAGATGCTATTATATGCATGCGTAGATTGCGTCTTCGCACCACGGGGGTGTCTTGACAATGGAATTGCGGTCCCAACGATGGGGCGAACCAAGGAGCAAAGAACACGCGACGGAAGCGACGACGAACTCGAGCAGCGATAGCAGTGCACGGGGAACGAATGTGGAGCGGAGACGGGGGATGAGCCTAGTCGATAGAGCGGAACGAGAGACGATTCAGGACGAAGCCATAGTGGAGAACATGGACATGACGAAGACATATTGCATCTTGGAGATCATGCGGCCGTTAACGGCGACAGCATTGGGAGTCGGGACAGTCATCGATGGTGCGAGGGCGTGATATGTTGGTTGGAAGTTGAGATGGCGTGTGGAACATGGGCGCAATGGCGATGGCGATAGAGGCAGCCACGAGGGAGACGAGTGCAGAGGCATGACAGGCGTGGCGCGACAAGAAGAGGCTGAGACGAAATGTCCCTCAATAACCACCAAACCTAGACGGGTCAAACGTCTCCGCCCTGAGCAGTGGCCCGCGAGTCCCGCCCAAGGCGAGCTTCTTGCCCTTCAGTCCCGCGTTCTTCGTCGGCGGCGGGCATGGGCTGTCGCCCAGATCCGTGTCCTCATCCTCGCTCTGCGTCACATGGCTGTCCTCGGCGAGCGTCCCCAGGGCGCCGCAGCGGCGCGTGCGGGCCGCATTGGCCGCGGCAAATAGCTGCGTCGCGCCGCCGCTCGGGGCAGTCTGGCGCTTCTGCTGCTGCTGGCCAAGCGACGCGAGCATCGCGTCGCCATACGCGTAGGACTTGGTGCGCCCGAACTTGGCTTTGCGGAACTGGTCGAGATCCTCCTTGCGTGAAGCCGCGTGATGTGGGTCGTCCATACGGACGTACGCAGGTGGCTGACAGCGCGTGCTCGACTCCTTGAAGTACTGGCAGTACCCGCCCTCGAGAATATAAACCTCGGGGAAGTGGATGTTCGGGTAGTTGTGGTTGTTAAGCGCGCGGTCCTTGGAACGCAAGTGCTTCGCAAACGTCGGCGCGCGCTTCGCACTGAACTCGCAGTGGAAGACGAGGATGTGCTTGAGGCCGCCCTGCCCACTGGTGCTGGGCGTGGGCTTCATCGCGTTCTGGCCTAGCAGGAGATCCTCGAGCGCCACCGTCGTGTTGATGTTGATGGCACCGGGGACATGGCCGCCGTTGTACTCGTAGTCGAAGCGGCAGTCAATAACCTTGTATGAGGCTATCTGGCCATTGTATGCCCCGTCCAAGAGGAGATCCAACTGGGACAGATCGTCAGTACGCGCTTTTATACTAATAAAGCCTGACACATACCGTCTTACAGTTGATCCTCATCAAACCATCCTCTCTGACACGGTGGCAAGGAAGCACTTTTCCGTGCGCCTCGTTGTCGCCGAATCCACCCAAGCCAGGCCCGTATTCAGGCGACGCGCGCACCTTGGGGCTCTCCGCCTTGTCCCTCTGCACCATAGCACTGACGCCAGTCAGGGGCCTGAAGTCATCTGTGCCGTCACGGCGGCGGATAGTCTTGATCTGCTGCCTCTTGGCATATGCCTGCGCGGGCGACGACTCGCCCTGTTCGAAGGAAGAGTCTTCGGAGAAGGAGTCGCCCAGAGTATTTGCCGCCAGCATCGCCGAGAAAGCGCGGCGGGGAGGTGGCAGTTGATTGCGCTGCGGCGCCTCGTTCTCCTCATCGCCGAACTTGACTACGTCGGACGGGGCGACCATGGCGGACATGATGGGGCGGCGGGGGCGCTTGTTCGTGTTCTCCGGGGGATTGCCAAGGCCGCCCAGAGAAGGCTTCTGAAGGCGCTGGAACACTGCGCCGCTGGAAATACGCTCGAGCTTGAATGCGCTCGGCGACGACGGCGCGGGCGAGCTGTCGATCGTGCCGGCACGGCGGCGGCCTACACTAGGCTGCTCGGGAGACTTGGAACGGCGCTTCTTGGGGAGATGGGCGGGGGAGTCGTCACGGCTGCGTTCCGGGGAGTTCGTGTCGAAGAAGAGCGTATTGAAGCCAGTGATGGTCGGGGCGGCGGACAGGGGCGCGGGCGAAAGTTCAGCTTGGGGCGGCGCTGCAGCGTCGATGCTGAAGGACATGTCGACATCCATCGCGTCGGAAGAAGGGACAACAGCTTGCGACTACAGAGGCCAGACACCATGTTAGTGGGTTCGCCCAGTCTCGACGTGCAGTCAGAAATGAAATCGACACCCACGTGGTCCTCCCTCTCCTGAGTCTGTGACGCTTTCGTCTGACCCATCCATTCCATGGGTAGTGCGGCGCGCTGAATGCGCTTGGCGTGGGTGCTACCAGACTTGGAGATGGACGAGGTGGTGACCTGGGCGACGGGAGGGAAGTCGTTGCTCAAGTCGCGTCCGAACAGCCGCGCGGAACTTGTAAACGCGCGCGGGCGAGTCGCGTTCTTGACCCGCGTGTGGGTAGCATTCTGCGCGCCCTCCACGGGGCGCACCGGTTCGGGAGAAATGTCCATGGGGACGACGTTGTCCTTCTCGCTCTCCGGTGTGAGGGCGAGCGGTTCACGTGAGGGGGAATGCAGAGACATCGTAGACGCGAAAGAAAGCTCGAGATCGGAAGAAAGAAAGTCGTCGAGTTCCGCCTGGGGACCATGCACGCGCTGGCTGAGCTTGCGGGAGGGGGCGGGGGGCGGGACGAGGAAGCGGGAAGATACATTAGTGGAAGGGGCAGCGAAAAAGGCTTGCATGTCGTCTGAATCCAAATGGGAGGAGTCTCTCTTCAATCTCTTTACTTGTTTCTTCACCGGTTGGAAGTAATGTTGAATTCCTGGGTAGGGTTGGGTTCGGGCAGGCATTGCAATGTTCGTATCGGGAAGGCGTCAAGGGGTGGGTGGTGGTACAACAAGTGTTGTACAGCGTCGAGATACAGGTTTAAAGCACAGGAGGGATACAGGGGAGGTGATACAGAATGATTGGTGCAAAGGGCGAAAGTCAACGAGAGTCTTTGGCGGAGCGAGAAGCCACTAAATACGCACCGAAAGTAAATGTGACCCGGGAATGGGATCGTGGCTGGCGTGGACTTTGCTAGGAACAGCCGGCTGGGCGCGGAAAGACACAATGGAGAGATGGAAATGAGCCAGATGCCAATCGACCGCATGCGATCTCCGGAAGGACAAAGAGAAGTTGAATACGCGGGGCCCATTGTCCGCCTGCTTTGGCGGTCGCGGACGTAGCAGGACGAGTGCCGACCCGAGACGGCCCCGCGCAACGTCACGGCGTGCGGCTGCGACCGCATGGACGGTAAGAGCAATGAGAGCAACATACCTTGGCGTAAAGAGTGTATTGACGGAGGAGGCCGCGCCTGGACCGCGAAAGAAAGAAGGTCAGCTCTAGAAGACGAAAGGCGAAGTGCAGAGAGCACTGAGCACAAGAAAGAGTCTCACGGAATTTGAACCAGGAAGCTTGACGCTGTGTGCAAACAGTCGCTGTAGACGCGTGTGGGTCCACCTGTCCTTCCCCTTCTCGTAATTCCCCTAATTAGCTTTGCATCTGCATCCTCAGAGACAGCCAGCACGCACCGGAGAAAAAGTAGATAGATAGATATTAATGTACGCGCGCGTGGGGGTCGTCGAGAGTCGTCAGCCAGGGGTGAGCGGTGGTTCAGAGAAAGCGTATTTCCGCCCATTTTCCTCTGTTTATACCGCGTTTGCTCCCAGTTGACTTTTGTCACGTGACCGCGTTGCCGCGCCGGTTTCACTCGCGTTCCTGTCAGCTCTCCATTCCCATCTCCACTCTTGCGCAATTCATGACGATAGTAATCTTACATCTGCAGGTGCACGGTCTCTCATCGAGTCTCGATTTTAACAGCGGTCAGGCTTGGTGCTAATCTGCGCCGCGCGCACCCCTTCGCTCCGTCTGCTACTAGGACAAGGCATTCGGCGAGAGTCCAAACACTCTTCCATACAAGGCATTCGTAATCTATCAGTACCATCTATTCCGTACTGATCTCCGTCCTTTGTCTGTTGTTTTCGGCATGACAACCGTCAGCGACGTCCAGCCACCACCGTGCGTGACGACTTACCAACACTCCTGGCCCGCCGACGGGCGGCCGACCTCGCTCCGCCCTTGTCGGCGCTCGCGAATCACTCCGGTGAGCTGGAAGCGGCCGCGGACGCATCTGCAGCCGGGACAGGGTGCTCGCGATGCACCCAGCGCTCAGCCTTGAATTCTTCCACGGTGTGGTCGAAGAAGTAGCGCCACGGCGGGAAGACGTACTGCAGCTGCTCATACTGCAGCTCAAAGTAGTGCTGCGTGATCGCGGCCACGAGCTCGTCGAACACGATCTGCCGCGCCCGCACACGGTGAGCTCGTCCGCGGGACACTGCAATTGACACGCCCACGCACCTTGTAGCCCTCGTCGTTGAGGTGCAGCCCATCGTAGAGGAACCGCTCGAGACCCTTCTCGTCCTTCCCCGCCGCGTCCCACACCTTGTTCCACACGTCGACGACCGGCACGCCCTCGCGCTGTCCCACCCGCTCCACCTCCGCTGCATACTCGCGCGAAGATTCGACCGCGCGGTCCTGCTCCCCCGGCGGATCATGGGTCGCAAGCTCCGCACCCCATAGCACAGGGCTGACGGGCGGCGGCGTGAGCAGGAGGATCTTGGTCTCGGGCGAGTAGTGCGGGGACGTGGGCGACGTGATCATGCGGATCATCGCCGCCAGGTTCTCGCCGAAGCGCGCGAGCGGAACGTGCTGGCGCGAGAGGGGCAGACATGCGTCGTTTGCGCCGAACCAGATGAGTAGAAGGCGGACGCGCGGTGCGTGGTGCTGTTCGTGCTGCTTTGCGAAGACCTGCGGGAATGAAATCACTCCGATCGAAAGGTGCTATGATGACGCTTGCCTGCTCGAACACCGGGAGCGCCCATTCTGTGTTATATCCGCTGAATCCACGATTCAAAACGTCGAATGTGCGCCCGTACATGTCTTGTGTACGCCTCCGTCAGACTGATCGTACTCTAGCAAAGCAAGGAGATCCACATACGCGAGAGACGTGCGGCGATGCCAAAATATTTCCAGGAACCCTCTGTTAGAGAGTCTCCGAAGAGCATGATGGCATCCTGGATGTTTGCAGCCATGGCTACCTATGTCTGCAGATATCTGCCTGAGAGGGCGTTGCGGGGAAAGGTTCGTGCCCTGATAATAGTAGCCGATCTTTACTATATCGGGAAGGCGTGGTGTGCACTTTTGGACGTCTCCGAGTCCGACTCGTCTCCGACCGCCCTGCCTTTCTTCTTGCTTTCTTCCGCGACGTCTCGGTGTTGCAAGGCCAGAAGTAAGGAAGAATCGACTTCACGTCGTCCTCATCTACAATGTGGTCAGGTTTCTGGCTGTCCTCACAAGCATTTGCTACTTACTGTCTGTTGTAGTATACCACCGTGGTGCCGAAGCAAGCCGACGCTACTGAGCCTGGAGTGCCTGTGGAGAACGATTCTGAGTCAGCGAATTGCGGCAGACACGCCCTTCCTGCCTTTATTGCAGATATAAGCGACAGAAACACCGAGCGAGCCCTCTGCTTTTGCGACCTTCCTCTTCAATTCCTCCTTGCATATTGCGAGGATCTCCTACACAGCCCCACCCCGAAACTTGCCCCGAAACTCTACCCATCGCGATGATTGAGGCCCTTAGGTTACCCGTCGCGATGCTGGTGGCCCTTAAGTGGGCCCCTTACGCGTTTCTAGCCCTCTACATCGGATATCTCGCCTTTAACCTCCTCCATATTTGTTTTGATCTTCTCTGTATCGTCTTCGGGGTCGTCATATACCGCCCCACCGTCGACTTCGTCGCGTTCTTCTACCGCCTTGCTGCGACTTCCGTCGCGTTCTCGTACCGCGCCACAAAGGACATCATCTCCGATCCGCTCTTCACCGTCCTGGTATTTCTTTGCATCGCGTACGAGGTCGTCACCAACTGGTATCCGTTCACGACATGGTATCTCATCGAGCGGTGGTTTCCCATCACCGACCCGTGTGGGGTCTGCGGGCGGCAGTCGACTGTGCCATGCCGGGGTTGCGGGGGCATGCACTATTGTTCGGAGCAGCATATGACGGAGGTGCGTGCACCGTATCCTTACATTATGATCACGAATTTATTCATATGACGCGCCGTGTCTACGCCACAGGGTTTCTTGAGGCACATCTTTCAGCATGCCAGAGACAGAGACGCGCACGGGCCCAGGCCGCAAGCAGCATCCAGCCCTCGAAACAGAAGACAACGCCGGCGCAAAAACTGAGTCAAAGAACAACCACTTCGAGCGCTGCGCTGCGTTTGGTGAGATCCGTCCATCTCTAGTTATGTTGATAGCTGACCCCTTTTTCACAGAATTCGAACTCATGATTTCCTCCAGGAAGGCCAACGCCCCGTCGTCATCGAAGTCTCAACTTGATGTAGTCGGCGCAGGATTTCCCTTTGTTGTCTGAGGCGCGAGCCAAAGAGTCACGCGATATTCTTCTCACAGGAAGTAGGTGGATGGGAGGAGGTACAAGTACGCGAGAGACGTGCTTTGCCATCTAACAAGGAACATCCAACTATGGAGCGATGCTTTCCCGATCGAAGACTGCGAGGATGGTGAGGTGAATCTTCTATTTCAGGCAGGTATGGTGTATTCGCAGATCACATTTGCCACGCCGTTCTGTTCATGAGGCATATTGACAGGAAAGCAAGTATTACATACTGACATGCTTCCTTGGACGCGGTATCGTTCCCTGGGGGCTGATCGTCTGTCAAGTTCTGGAAAATGAAGCCGAGTTGGCTGATTGCCTCGTCGCAATTTTCATTATAAGGTCCTCAGCTTGTACTGAAGCCTGAGCAGAACACGCATCCCCCCACGCCGGGAAGCTCTCCGTTTTCAAAGCGTCATCTCGCGTTGCAACCTCGAACTGTAGGGACAGCACGATGAACCAGACGCTCCTCTATCTCGGATGCTCCGTCCTCTGCATCCTCTCCATCTGCTATATCTTCCGCGGTCTCCTTTATCACTTTTACGTGTCTTTCAAGTTATCACGCGTCAAGGATCTGTGCAGGATATGCGGTTTGCAAGCGACGCTGCCGTGCCCGGTGCAGGGGTGCAGGGCCAGGCACTACTATTGCTCGATAGAGCACATGGACTTGGTGAGTACTACCGCTCCGGACTCTGAGAACCTGCAGACTGAGTGGAGCACGGTGGGTGCACAGGATGTCTTGGTGTATCTATATCTTTTCCCGGAAGAGATTGGAGTCGCCAAGGTTGAGGTGCAGAAGCAGAGTCAGACCCACGGCGCTCGAAAGAGGAAAGGCCGCCGGCGCTGAACTATTGGTTCAAGTGCTAATGTGCTATCACAAGCCACACATGGTCTAGCTACAATAGGTGAGATCACTATGATGATACAGGTCGGGGCCGACATTTTACTAACATCGTTTTCACACAGCGGTTTCTGGTGCATAAAAATGTCCCAGCATACTTGCTGACGTGCATAATTAATCTCGGTCGCTCGATGCAGATTTCCACTCCAGCTGCATAATTTCTGTCCGCGTCCGAGACGACTCTGCCCAAATCATATTACCTTGTCTCACCGAAGGTCGTTTATTGAAGGTGGCTTCACCTCCGCGATGGGCCAGCGTCGCGTTGTTGGGTTGATTTGACACTCATGGAGTTGGCAGGCGCACTTTGCTTTCGAATTTGCGACGCGTGAAGTAGAGAGACATGCGTCGCTAGCTTCCGAGCCTGAGCGCTGAGCACTGGGTGACGGGCTGGACGGTGTGCTGCTTGTGTACTGGGGTGAGGGTACAAACGAGACGAACGCGGGTGAACACCGCTGGAATTATCTTCGACGTTCCCTACCGCTGCGTGTGTGCTTAGGTCGCCCGAAAATGAACTTCGAGGAACGTAACTTACAGTCGGATCGGCAGGTGCAGTGTATACTTTCGGATGTCGGTGATTTTGCTGCCGTTTTGTGCCCGTTTGCTCCAAGAATTGCTGAATCGCGAGGCTGGGACTGGAAGTACTGATTCAATATTATTGGGTGAACTTCCTTCCCCGTCTGTCACGGTCAGCTTAGTGCATGCAGCGGTTTTTTCAAGCCACGACTCGGCCACGACGCTGGCAATGCGAAGCTGAGTCAGCTCTGGCTGTCCAGTTAGCAGCCCACGCCTTTCTCTCCTGCTTCACGACAATATTCAAGGCAAAAGACACGGCAAGCTGACCAGTCTCGACGTCTCGCCCTCGCATGTAGTGAGGGCTGTGCGTGCGTTGTCAGTAATTTGGAGTTTCGCGCGAAATCCCCCCCGACGCGATGCATCAGGCCCTCCAAGACGCGCTCTTCATCCTCCTCGCCCTCTACGTCGGATTTCTCGCCCTCAACCTCCTCCTCGCCTTCCTCAAGTTTTCCTATCTCTTCTATCTTTCCTTCATATGGCGTCCCACCCTCACCTTCCTGCGCCTTCTCTACCGCCCGCCCGCCGCGACTGCTGCGTTCGCGTACCGGATCGCGAAGGCCGTTATAACGCACCGCTTCTTCACCACGCTCGTGTTCTCTCTGATCGCGTTCCGAATCATCGCAATTTGGATTCCGGTCGACCGGTGGTACATCGTCTCGCGGTGGGCCCCCGCCAAGGACCCCTGCGCGGTGTGCGGGCGGCCCGCAGTGCTGCCATGTCCCGCGCAGGGGTGCGACGCCCTGCATTATTGCTCGTTGCAGCACATGAAAGAGGTGCGTGTTTCGACGATAGGGCCTATGGATCTGATTGGCTGAGGGAGGGGTCGCGTACAGGATATCGTACAGTACTTGTATGAGCACCCGGAAGACGCGTCCAAGTTGGGCGCAGAGGCGCAGGCGCAGGCGCAGGCGCAGGCGCAGGCGCAGGCTCAGGCGCATGCGCAAGGCCCTCGAACGAAGAAACAACGGCGACGCAAAACCAATGGTTGAAGCACTGTTACATACCCCTCAGAGCTCCGCTCTGCGACTGGTGAGATCACTGCGGTCATGCTGAGGCCAGCATCTCACTAGAGCCGCCTTCGACCAGTCTATATCCCACGTATCTTGCAGCGCGCATAACATCTACCTGAAATGTCATTGAGGTGGGTGCTTTTCTTCTATCCTTCTCTCTCGGAACACGTTAACAATACCGTCTGCATCCGACGCTGTAGACGTGACCTCACTGCTTGAAGTTGAAACTGAACGAGTTACATTGTTGACAGCTCGAATCAAGTATGTATGAGACACTAGCCGTTCTGCCACCTGTACACCATCTTGGCAGCACCACCCCATATGCGCCTCGCCCCCAAGTTTCGAAGCTGAGGCAGAAGGCTTCGCACTTCCCCGCGAGAGAGGAAATCGCGCTGCCACCACAGCGCAAATATGTAACGGGCTACTGGGGACGTCCGAAAGTGTACTCAACACCTTCCTGATCGAGCATGAACGACTGCATCTCTTCCATCGGGCTCTGCATAAATATGACAGCAAACGAGACCATCATGATCTGCGGAGACGGATGACTCTTTGACGTACAAAGGGATCGTCGCACTTTCCCCCGCATTTGTGCCTTTCACTGCTCACGAGAACACTGTGGCCCGCGCGTTCGCCTCAAAGAGTATTGTGATCAAGTCCGCGCAGCTCATGGGCATCTCGGAGGACGTGTTGGAGACCGCCAGTACGCGGCAGGCCGGGAGGGGTTGACGGCCTACGAGTGGAAGGATTGACAGCTTTCTCTTGGCAACGCGGCGTTCTCTGGAGATTTGCGGTCTGTCGAAGAAGTTCGTGGTCGAAGCTCAGGTGCCACTATTATCACCACACCTTTTCTTTCTGATATATGTCCATAAAGGCGACACGGTGAGCCCACCGAGTTTGCCTCGTGAAGTGAGGACCGCTCGTGCTATTCCTTTGACTTCGAGCCTTCTGCGAAAATCGACGACCCAATGCACATCTCCTTCTCAACTTAGATGTTCTACGGAACCGCGCTCTATGAAGCCTTCCTTGACTTCTACCTTTTCTGTGCACGCCTGCGTTTCGCCTATCTCTTCTACCTGACTTTTATATACCGCCCGATCCTCACCCTATCACGCCTCTCCTACTTCCTGTTTTCCACAGCCGTTGCATCGTCCTACCGGATCGCAATGGCTATTATCACCCACGATCTGTTTCTCCCACTCGCGTTCACTTTTATCATGTCCTGGGTGCCACTGGACAGGTGGCTCGTCGTCTCGCATCGGGCCCAAACTCGTGCGCGACGTGCGGACGGCCAGCGGCTCTTCCGTGCCCGACGCAGCCGTGCGCCACCATGCATTATGATCCTACAATGCCAGGGCATATCATGATGGAGGACTCGGAGGTACGTGCTATCGTGCGGGATTATAATTGGCCTTTCTGAATGGGGTCATGCTGAAAATACAGGACAACATGCAGTATGTATATGGCCGCTCAAAACGCGTCCGTCGCAGAGCTCTCAAAACGAAGAAACAGTGGCGAGACGATTGAGGGCTGTGCATGGCGCCATTTAGAGGTCGATTGTACACTTGGTGAACACACTTCGCAATATCTGACTGACACTGCTTTCCCTTACAGCACGCGCCCTGCGGTTCTTGTCGGTGTCTTGCAGCACCCATCATTTTTATCTGCACAGTTGTTGAAGTGCATATTTTCCCAGTGACTCTGGCTTTCACAACGAACGTAACCTACGACGCCGGGTGCTGATCTGACTCTGCTGTTTGTCTCTCGAATGCTTTCTTCCATTCTTGTTTCGAATATTTGAGCCTCGTCACCACAAGGGCATGTTGGCTGCGAGGCAGATGCCGCGAAAGTAACAGCTGCCTTGGGTGTGGGTATATCTTGTAGGTGCAATCTTCCTCCTGACATATAGGTAATGACCCGCAGCCATCACAATGAGCACTGTATCACTCCATCGGCAGATCCGACTACGCAGTGTCGCCCTTCGCGGAAAGCGAACCTACTACCGCGCGAAGCTCCTCCAGAGCGTCCGTCGATCCCCTCATGCATTGTCCTATTAGCCCAACCGCCTTGCGGGCTCTGCAGACTCGTCAGCCACGCTGCTTACACGCACCAACAACAACGCTACTCACTTGTTCCGCCGATGCCGCAACTCCACCAGCCGGCGCATGCGCTCCGCCTGTGCGCCCGCGGTCTCCAGCACGTCTTCCGGGATCCCCGCGAGCCGTGCGCACTCGATGCCAAACGACTCCGTCGCGACGCCCGCCGTGAGTCGATACAAGAAGGTGATCTCGCGGACCCCTGTGATGCGCGTGTCCTCCGTGAATCCCATGTGCAGGTTCTCCACGTCCCTGGGGAACTGCCGCGCGAGGTCCGTCGCGACAAGCGGATAGTGCGTGATGAACAGGGTCTTGCATTTCTTCACCTGTACCAGGTGCTGCAGCACGGCCTGCGCGATGGCCATCTGTCGGACAGTCAGTCACAACCCGACTTCGGCAAGGCCATCGGAAGCACTTACGCCGTCGAACGTCGACGTGCCTCGGCCCAGCTCGTCGAGAATAACAAGGCTCTTGTCTGTAGCATGGAGCAGGATGTCGCTGGTCTCTGACATCTCCACCATGAACGTAGACCGGCCTCGTGCAAGCTCGTCCGAGGCTATGGGGTCACAATCAACCATGGGGAGAGTATGTTGGCAAGAATCGGGACTTACCTCCCATCCTGGTTAGGACACCGTCGAGCATACTCAGCTTTACAGATTTAGCCGGAACATAAGACCCTATCTGTGCCATGATCGCGATGAGCGCGATCATTCTCACAGAGGAGCTCTTGCCGCCCATGTTCGGCCCGGTTATAATTTTGCTCCTGGCGCGCCCAATGGACAGAGAATTCGGGACGAACGGCTCAGATCGAAGTGCCTCGACCATAGGATGCCTGCCGTCCACGATCTCAAGCACGTCTGCCTCGTCTGTGAACTGTGGCTTGACGTAGTCCCCGTTTACCGCAACCTGCGCAAGACTGATCAGACAGTCAGCAATGGCGAGCTTGTTCACAGCGTCTCGTAGCAGGGCGTAGTGCTTTTGTGCAATTTCGTCCAGAAAGGAAAGGAGAGCCTGCTGCGCTGCCATGTCAAGCATTTCTTGATATCGGGCACGCTCCTCTATTTTTCCCTTCACGGTAGGTGTCCAGTATCGACGGACTTTCTTCGTCCTGCGAAAAGATCAACAGAGGGACGGAGTGTGGAGACGGAAGTGAGTTACCCGCTGCGGTAGATCCAGTTATGAGGGATGCTACTTTGATCGTCGGCCTTACTGATTTCAATCAAATACTGTATAGACAATCAGTAGACATTCATGTGCATCCCGCTCTGATTACACACCTCTTCCTCGGAAACAGTGGTCCACTGTAAAGACGGCTTCTTGAGAATCTTCCGGACTACAGGATGCATCAGACGGCTACGGAGCAGAGAACCTGCTCGACTCACTGATTTTCAGCTGATCGGCAAGTTCAAACTCTACGGCTTGAACACCCTTTCCAGAAATAAGCAAACATTGTGCCTCAGCTTCAACAACTTACCATATCCGCTGCGGAAACTTCGGGATACCGCTCGGGGTCAGTCCACATCTGCGACTTCTTGCCTTCTTCCGCGCGCTTCAGCGAGATCGAAGCGATGAGCTCCTGTACAGGCTCCCGTAATGGAGGAAGAGAGGATATAATGTTGTTTAAGAGTGTCGACTTGAAACCGACCTCTGCTGGGGTATCGACAGCGGTGAAGGCAGTGGCAACCTTATTGAATGCAGTGAGAAGGGCTGCAAGTTCCTGAGGGGTACACTGGTGACATCACTGTCAGCCGCACAAGGAGTACACGACCCAACCTCCCGCGACCCACCTTTCCGTACTGAATTCGACATAGACCTTTTGATAAGTCAGGAAGTCCCTTAAGAAGTTGGCGTAGTTGAATCAACTTCATCGAAGGGCTCGATACGATCTCTTCGACAGCGTCTGTTCGTTCTTGCAAGATCCTGTTAACGCATTGAGTTGAGTGAACTATTGGAAGAGGAGTGACACCAAGGCGCACGGCATATCTACCAATGGCTTTCCTACCCAGTTTCGAAGGAGCCGAGAGCCGAACTTAGTCGTGGTGTGATCGAGAATCCACATGAGTGAGCCTTTGGCAGTAAAATCCGTTTCGTTGCGATAAATCTCCCTGGATCAGTATTACTTCAGCCTACACCAGGACGTGGAGAGATACATGCGCACAAATTAGATAGAGTATTGCCATTGAGTAGCATGTGTGCTCTCGTGGTAAATTTTCCGAAGAATTTTGTCGCCAGCAGAGCATCTGCGATGTCAAATGCTGATAGATACTTGATACATTGCGCGAGAGCGATGACAACCTGCTGAGGGAAATCGGTCACCGCAGCCATAAGCCTGCCTAAGTCTGTGTCAATATGAATGATACACAGAAAGGCTTGCAAGGGCGAACCAGAAGTGAAACCCTCAGAGGCTCCGGCAGACTTAGTTCTCGATGTATAGAAAGCTGAAACGAAGTCGAATGCCTCCGTATATGTCATTGTGCCGCTATATCTCTCTATTCGGACGCTGTGTTCTGTTGTCGCATTCCTACGCAGTCGATCACATAGTCAGCAAGCTGGAGGAAATTATTTTGTCTAATCAAGATTTACCCAGAAAAATGATTGAGCATACGTTCAGTCGGCTTGGTCAACTTCTTCTGGGCTAGCAGTAGTTCTGCGGGTTTAGTATGCACCATCCTGGTCTGAGGCCTGCTTAGATACTTCGGAACCAAGAAAGACCTGGCACGCACTTCGACTTCTGTCCTCATGTGCCCATCTAAAAAAAAGGAGCGCTGAGTGCGAGAACAGCAGCTTTGCCGCAACCTGAATGTCATACCGTCGAATTCATCCCAGACCACATCTCCTGTGCTGGGGCATATGACAATCATCCCGACGTTAACCTTCTCGTCCATGCCTAAGCCACCCCGTGGTTCCTCCACCAGGCACATAAGTAGAGGCGCGTCAGACTGGTCTGTTTCATCTACCGAGCCCAGTTCATCTACATAGCTACAAAGCATGTCTGAGTGAACGTCATTTGTAATCGAAGGTCGGGTGGCTCACGTTACAGCAGTGTATAGATGTGTTAACTTGCGTTCAAAAGGTGCATTGCGGTTGTCGCTCACTTTCTTCAGCGCAGCCGTCTCAATTTGGTCTACTATACCGACTTTATGGCCTTTTGATAGAAGTCTTGGAAGAAGTGAGATAGATTCAGTCAACAAGGTCTTTATGCACGCTTACTTTTTGAGATGGACGTCACGTCGATGAGTAGGGATGGAGGCGACAAGAAAGTTGCGATCAGGAAAGCACACGATTCCAAGTTCTTTGGAAGCAATCTATTGATATTTAGCGCCAAGAGCTCCGAGGACCGTCAGGATATTCAGCATACCCTGGCATCTTCTCCGAAGAATCTGACTTTGTATCCAACCTCTATCATGAGTAATACATCGGGGTGTTGTGCCTTCAGTGCCCGCACCTAAGCTCATGTAAGTAAGTTACATCATGCGAGAATGAGCCGCGACAACGCACCTGCTGTTCCAAAGGTGTGTAAGACTCTCCACTTGGACCAATTTCCTCGACTCGCTTTACCGGCTTCGCCGGTGCAGTCTTAGTCTTCGGTTTCTTCTTCCTCCCCTTACCCGAGTGAGAGAACATTTCCTGCAACTCCTTGAACTTGCCATCCGACTCATCCCCAGAGTCCGACCGGGACTCGGCGTCCCCTCCCATGACCTCCTCGTCACCGACTTCCAAAGGCGACTGCATCTTCAAGAAGGGATTGTTCTCCAACATGAGCTTCTTAGCTAGCTTCTTTCTCCGAGTAGATATGGAGAATTCCTCCTGGGCAGTGAGTTGTGGCTCCACACCCTGGGATGAACTGGGGTCGTAACGCCATCGATCCGCCGTCCCAGCAGGGCGTGTAGGTGAGACAGACGGTAGGTAAGACGGTCCCGCTTGTGGCTCCGGAGACGGTGAAGGTGCAAGAAAGAGTTGTTCTCGCACATGCGACGAGGTCTTCTGTCTCTTCGCAGGCCGCTCGTCGCTGTCGGAAAGTGTGAGGTCGATTGGGGAGCTCGAGCGATTGTGCGCTGGTTTAGAGGATGGCTGCGCGAAGAAATGCGAGATCATGGGTTGCCTGAGAGGGACGAATTTGCGACTCTTGACGCCAGGCATGGTGGTGGTGGTGTGGAGAGGGGTAAGTAGTACGCGCCGCTCGACGCGTCTGAGTGACGCGACGTGACCGCGTGACCGTGACCCACGGGGTCGCGTTGCGTGACCGTGACAACGCGACCTTTTCGTCTCTTCAAGCAGCTTCAGGTCTTCAAGCTCTGTCGTGGCTTCGTTGACTTGCAGCTTCACCATCATGTCCTCACCGCTGTTATCCCCTCTCCTACGCTTCTCTTGTCGAAGACAACTCACTGGAAGCCTCAGCTTGTGGCGCTTGCGGACGCTTGCGACCACCGCTGACGGCGCGGCGCCCGTCACGGCCACGAACCGTACGCAACGACTTTCACGGGCTGTTGTATTCGCGACAACTTAGGCCACGATTAGGTGCCGAGGTTACCCTCAAGAGATTCTGGAGGACAGTTGGAATCGAAGACCGCGGCGACGCGCTAGCAGTCACGCTTGACCAACGTCCTCTGAAGACGCCGTCTGGGAATCATCTGCTCATCCCACAGAGCAAGCGACTCGTTGCGACACTCATAGCGACGGAATGGGAGAACCAGGATACAGTAATCAAGCCGCATGCACTTCCCATGGTATGTCTCTCTATGTTCGCCGGGGGTTTGGCTAAGGCATGCGATAGACTTCCCTTACGGCTCGCGCCATAGACGCGATGGATGACGAAGCTACGCGTGAAGCCGTGCAGTCTGCTCTCCTGAAGTATCTGGACACGGATACTATCTGGTACGCCTCGTTGTACTCGCTCATGCCAACCCGTATTCATCGTGTGACTAGTTTCCATCAAGACTACCCGGATCCGCTCGTCCGACTACAGCAGGAACATTGGGATCCTCTCATTGATTGGGTTCGCACGGAATTCGACGTAGAGATCCAGACCTCCGACTCGGTGCTCTTCAGTTCCCAACCTGCAGCAACGAAGGCAAAGCTGGCAGACGTCTTGCGCGGGTTTGACCGGTGGCAGATGGCTGGTACGTGTCCGTCTTTTTTCCACTGTGTCCATCCATGCTGATGCGTTTTAACAGCGATGGAGCGGACGGTCTACACCACCAAATCCTTCATCATCGCACTGGCTCTAGTGCACAAGCGTATCAACGCGGAACAGGCGGCAAAGGCCTCGCAGGTAGAGGTAGCCAGTCAAATAGAACGCTGGGGTGAAGTGGAGGATTGTAAGTGGCATATATCTATACCTTTCTTTATTTGACCCTTCTTAGCCCATGATGTCGATTATCATGATATTCGACGACATATAGGCAGCTCTGCATGCCTATTAGCCAGCGCATGAACATATATGTTACTAATTCGCCTGTTTTATTTCCTCCCTGCCTCTCAATATTGCAAGCCAGCTTCAGAACAGGATACACTTCGACCGTGGACGTCGCCGACAGAGCTTCTCATTATTTGACATCGCAGTGGCTTCACCTTACTAGGTGGACGTTCGAGAAGGTGAGCCTTTGGCTATTGCCGACAGCTCCCTGAACGGATCCGGTGCTGGCAGAGGACGCAAGGATACCTGCTCTGGGGATCGATGGGGGAGCCCGGTTCCAGACTGCCGCCGGATTTGCCTGTGCCCACCTAT